>OZ005740.1:334851092-335431770 GCA_963930735.1 Dioctria linearis | reverse complement strand
CAATCTTTTATCGTCGTGAGGAAGCAAAAGAAAAAATGAAGTGGGTACCTGGGGCCATCAAGACCGATCCTCGAGGAGCTCTGTCTTACAACCCGTCCGAATGAAATTGTCGTAGTATTCCTTTGCGAATTCGGGAATAAGAATTTGAAATAAATAGTATTAGAAAATCAAGTGCACATAATTTCTGGCTTACTTTGAAATAAATAACAAAAAAACAGGATAACTTAACTCAAGGGGAAGAGTTCTCGTTATTTATTTGTGTGTTTAAAAAATCCTATTCTGATAGGCTGTGCGCTCTTCCCGCGGAACACGGCACACAGTAACATAACAGTGGCGCGCGAAAAAATTGTAAAATCTTATAACGGGTCGCAGTCAAAAAAAGTTTGGGAATGCAGGGCTATGTCATTTCAACCACTTTAAAAGCAAACAATTTTGGCTTTCTGAAAACTCCTATGAATATAACAGCCTCAGAAATGCAAATGGGATCCGTCCTCGTCCATATTCCTCAGAACTATCCTCTGTGCCCGGCTCATATTGTATAATTTGTTTTATTTTTCACAACCTTATTCATTATTTATTTAATATATACGAATTAATATTTACTTATTTTACAGCATTTTTATCCAACATTTCGGTATTTTAAACAAAACAATTTCTGCGACTATCACGATAAGAGATTTAAGCGTACCTCGGTGAGGAGCTAAGAAATATTTGGCAGCTATTTTTGTTTGCTACCAAAAACAAAATCTCCACAAAAGTTAAGAGATCAGCTGACACCTAACATCTCTTAACTCTTTACGCAGAATAAGTTAAGAGGATAAGAGCTCTTATCTCTTACGTTGAATCGGACTAATATTACAAAAATAATTCAGAAAATGAATTTCAAAAAACAAAAAATCCTTTGCAACATAACAGAAATAAATTAGAAACACGCGCGAGTTACATATATTGACCTCGAAAATATCCGAGACCAATATATGAGAGCGGATATAACGAAGACGCCAAAAGTGCAACCTAAGGAAAAAATTAAATTAACCATGTTCCCACCGTTAATGAAATGCTTTGCTTTTTTGTTTAGGTTGCATCTACTCCGTTTTCATTAAAAAAAAAATAAGTTCTGCTCTTACGGTAAAATCAAGGTGCGTAGATAAGAATTCTGAACCTGTAAAAAGCTCTGCGAAGTAAAAATGAAGAAGATAAAATTGTAAGTCTGTCGAGGGCTTTAAAACCGTCTTAACGGAATTGTGAAGAAATATAATTGTAATAAAGTTCGTTTTTATTTTTTGAATATATATACATATATATATAGCGTTATATTTGATTGACTGATTTTCTCCAACGGATTGTTTTTTTTTCTCTCCATCGCTAAGCAAATTATATAAGTCGCGCGACAGAGCTTATCAAATAGCAATACCTGTACAGGTAACACAATATTTATTAATATCTAAAATTGACTAAAATTAACTAATTCTAATTTCGTGATTTACTACCTGATGCCCCTTACGCGAATATTAATTTAAAATCTAAAAGTTTAGCTCTCACAAAAAATACTGACGCATAAAAAACATTTTTGCTTATACTCTTACTGGATAGAATAAAGTTCTTCTCAAAGCGTCATATGCTAGATACCTTTTAATGCAAACACGATACCATTTGTTCTTTTGATCTGATGCAGAACACTGCATTTCACTGGGGGTTGTAAATTGAATTATATGAAAAAGCACTTGAGGTGAAAACACCTTGTAAAATTGGATAAATAATAAAATTGTCGACAATAGAATCCTTGCAAAATGGCAAAATAGAATTTATTGTTTTATATAAAAAATTTTAGAATGTTTCTCGGACTTCTTAACTTATTCCACAAACACAACCACATTTGTCGGATTCATTCTGAACTTGCAAGCAAAAGTATGCGAAATTCGTGCTACTTAAAATAAATTAGAGATGGACAGTCACATCCACGTACACAAATAGAAAGAAAATAGGTGAACTTTTCCGGCAGCGTACTGAATAATAACTTCGCTAATTAACTAGTAGTGCCCTTGCAGGGAAAGTGGTTAATGCCAGGCAGTTTTCATGTATGTAACTCCATTAAATACTTTTTTTTTTTCAGCTTTAAAATTTTCTGTGAAATTGTGCATCAATCTGAGTTCTACTTGTTGTATTTATTAGCTACTAAAAAAGTAGAAAGGGTTCCTATTTTTGCCGCTCTTACCCATTTTATGGTGGTACAAGGTCGTGCAAAACTCTACATATGTTCAGAGTCAGGGGACAGAGACTGCTGTCCAGATTATCTAGAAAAACGACCTTTCAATTTTTCACCACGAATTTCTTTGCACACATAATAATTTATTATATTATATATGTATTTATAAATATGTATATGTAGAGGAAGAGTGAAAAAGTCCGACATTGTCAATAATTTCTAATGGAAACTGAATGAGTCCCTGTTTGCAATGGAAAAATACATTCAAAAATAAAAATTTGCAAGAGATATTTGTTTGTGGGGACGAATCTTGTTACCCTCCCATGTTGGAAAAAAAAATAAATAAAAATAAAAATAAATGAGGGTAACTAGAAGTTTCTGTGTAAAAATAAGTATAATTAGAAGAGGGAATTATGAAAGCATTGCAACACGAAGGTTTTATTTCCACTGTTTAATACCTACATACATACGTACATATGAACCTTCTCATGTAGGTACATATTTCAAAAGGGATTTAATGTCGTCTCTTAATTTATATTTATTTATTTATTTATTTACTCGAGTCTACAGAGAGATTTGTTTGAGTTACGGAGTTTTCATTCAAAATGTTCTGATTTTGTTTATGCTTTGTGCATTGTTTGTATGCATTTTCCTTTTACATGGTATGAATTGAAAAAGTCGGTAATTTTTTGATTATTTCTTTTAAGTATCATTTTTGATTTTGTTGTGTAAAAAACATTTAATATTAATTAAGGATATTCGCTTGACTTGGCAAGGTTTTCGAGTTAAGAAATTACGAGTTAAGAGAAAGGGCTCCTCAGAAAAAGTCGGAGCGAAATTCAATTTAAAGAGAAGAGTAAGTTCGACTTAGAATGGTTTGGCTCTACTATATTGAAATCCTCTTCACATAACAATTGAAGCAATAATAATTATAAATATTAACTAAGTTGTAGAATTTTATATGACTAAAATAAATATAATTAAGGAAACTACAAGCAGTTTGAAACAACAATATCTTTGGGTTCATGCTGACCATTAAAAAGGTACAAGCATTAAGTCTCGCTCTCCCGCCAATCTTGTTTTTCATCATCAGAAATTAAGATCATTCATAGCCTTTTAAATATGTGTAGCCAGGTTCTTAGAATGGTTGACTAATCTTTAGTTATAAATTTCCTTCCTAATGGTGTTATTGATGCATCTATTCATAAAAATGTTGTCCTATATAAAGCTCGGAGTTTTGCTAGGGAATAGATCGTGCGAACTTAAGGTGTCATCAGAAGCCAGATTATTGTCTCACCGAATTCCTGGGGAATAGCGCTAGACTTTTATAGAGCTAAATTGGAGAATCCCATGTCATGCTCGAGGAATATAATTTAGTGTTGATATAGAAATAATATTTCCTGTAATAAACTTTTATCATAACTTCAAATTGATGCTCAGAGCCTATATAAGACTTTACGTATTTTCCATTGTAGGAATAAGTGTTATGACGTTTTTGTAGGATTTCCTAAATTGGTTTACTTCACTTATATAGGAATTAAATATATCTTTATATGATAACTTCTTTAGGAACATATTATCTTATATAGAAAAAGTGATCCGAATATAAAATCATTAAAAGACAATAGATCCTAGATGAGTCTACAAATTTATTATTCATGTGGAACTTATTATGTACGCACGACTTAGAGTCCTATAGAAAATTTTCATTTAATACAAAAGATGGTATTACAAAATATTATTACATGTTATGAGGAACATATTTAATAATATTAAGATTAATTTTTTACAAGGTACATATTTGAATTTACCAACGATTTAAATATTACTGTTAGTATTTAACACGCTAAATTGAAAAATAACAAACTGCCTCAAAACAAATGAATAAACAAAAAGTTTAATTAACTATGATTGAAAACAGTTATATTCATTTCGTTCTCCAATTAAATGGAACTAATGTGTATTTATCTATTTTTGAATAAATTTACCAATATGTCATTATTTTCGTGATAACCCATGTTTAACCCTATTAAATGAATCTTTTTTTATTACAAATATGGCCGTCGAAATAATCAACAAATATTACTAGGTAGCGGTACATAAAAAAGACAGTATAGAGGATTTCAGTTCTCCCTTAGCCATAGCTCACACAGCGGAGGATATTGGCACTTTTTACGGGCGAGAAGTATTCGGGGGGAGGAAAAATGCCGAAGTGCCAAGTTTCGATCGGAAGTACGGGCAGCATACTAATACTACCGCAAGCCGGCCATTTTGAAATTTTGTTTTATTGACTTCAAATGACAGTTCTTGCCAGGTTAGAACTTTGCTTTTATGAGTAATTATTTTTATTAACTTATGTGAAATTTGTGCAATTATTGCAATGACAAACAACAACTGGACAAAACCGCAAAACCAGTTTATTAATAGCACTGTTGGAACAAAATAGTTGTCTGTATGACAATCTAAATCCGGACTATATAAACAGATTAAAAAGAGAAAAAAGTTATCAAACAATTTGCGAGAATTTAAGGAACATTAAGAAGAATGTAACGATAGGAGATGTAAAGATTAAAAAAGGTTTTGCGTGGACAGTATTTTCGAGAAAAAAAGGCTGTAGCATTTCCAAAAAGAGCGGTATTGGTACCAACCACGTTTATGATCCAAAGTTATGGTGCTACGAGGACTTAAAATTCTTGGATGCATCAATGAAGGGAGATGCCGGGATTTCAAATATAACTCTGGTATATAGAGTAAATGTTTTTATTCAAACATAAGCTAATATCTGTCGTTTTTTTAGAATACATTAGACAGTTCAAGCGATGGAAATTTTTCACATAATATTTCTGTGGGAAAGATTGTCTCGAATAATTTTTCCGTTTTGAACGAATAAATTTTACTGCACTTTTTTTTCATTTTTTGATTACCAATTTGCCATCAATAAAATTACACTTATTACAGCAAATCAATAAATAATTTAGGACGAGTTTATGTTCTAGCTCCCCCAGTAATTGTCACTAGCAGTCCAAATTTCGCTTACGTAAAATGCCAACGAGAGAAGTGTTCAAAACTAAAAAAAAAAAAAAATTCTTTGGTGCAGTGAGTAATTGTAGTACAGTGATTATCAGCTGCAGTTAAAGACAGACTGCAGAAAGTCTGCCTGCGAATTTAACGTTGATAAGCTGAAGTCATTATAGCCCAAATGTTCCCAAAACCTTCTAAGATAAATCACTTCTTTCCACTGATTTTCCTAAGCTATGGTGGTGTATAGTCCTATATAGTGATTGCGAAACAAAGTTTGACTTAGTACCTTGTTGTATTATAGTGAAAACAGGATAATTTCATATGCACTTTCTCCCAGCATAACACATGTCACTATACCAGCTGATTTTGGTATTTGTAATTTTTGAACTAGTTTTAATGTTGTGTTACTATGTGAAGTTTATCACAACTTTAAACTTTTTAATGGCTTTCCTAATAACGAAAAAATTCATTTCAAAACATTTATTTAAACATAAACATGTTTTCATTTGAGTACCACCCGTGCCCACAAAAAAAGCGCTGGGCACATCATAGAAAGTTACATAGTAAATTCAAGCAAAACAACTAAAACATTATGCAGACATGATAAATGCTTTAAATTCTTAATTAAAATTAAAATTTATAGCTTATTATGGTACTTCAAAAGTTTAAATAAGGCATTAAGTATATTCTACTATAAACATATTGTCCTTAAATGCACGCGAATTGGTGCGTTTTCCCTACCTTAAGATATGTACTTTGCATATTATTATAAATAGCTGCACAAACATCAATTCCAGAATTCCAGAAATGAAAATGATAGTCTTGTTTGGAAATTTAGACTGCGGAAAGATTCTCCCGTTGCGTGAAATCTAAGAGTAGCTGCAAATTTTTCTGCGACTGGAATAGCTTTTCTCATCATTGTATCTTCCTTCCTAACAACTTTTTCTATAAATCCAAGTGTTTTATAAAAACATTCTTCATTCATCAGCAAAGAGTTTTTAAAGCCATCGTCTTCGCAACTTAATTCTCTTGTGAAAAATTGGAATGTTCCGTCTTGTTCCTTATTAAGCCTCCAACTTTTGACCCAGCATTTTTTGCTTTTCTTATTTTTTTTTTAATTTTTTTTTTCAAGATAGTGGCCAAATACAAATATGCAGCTGTAACTGAAAACAAAATTACGATCGCTATCTTTTTCCCGTCCATTTAAGAAAAGTTTGACATTTATGTTCACCTAATAAACACAAACACAATTAAAATCTGTAATTATATAAAGAACTACCGCTGAGCAAATTGTTATGCAAGTACGTCTAAGCCAAGGGAAGGCAGTTCCTTCCTCCTCTAAAATATTCTCGTCTGGGTTGGGCCTTAGAGATTATAAGTCTTGATATAACACACAAAATTTAACCATTAATTCAAAGCCTACATATGCATTAATAAGCGCTTATATAATGTAATATTTTCCTATGTGTTGAGAGCAGATAATTCGATATAGCATTTTATAATAATAAGAATGGACTGAGCCATCCTATCTAGTTCCTATAGACAAAAATGATCCAATTTTAGTCAAAATCTATTTGTCTCTATTTTGGAAACAGTACAGTTGTACTAAATGGAATGCATTGGAATTAACATAATAATTCAGACAAATTAATTGCTTATTGGTTATTATTGTTTGACATTAAATCTGCAGAGAGGCACGTTTTACAGCAAGATTAAAAATTAAATTTTGTGTTATTTAAAACAAGGTTAATTTTCTAAACAATATTTATTTAATGCAATACCGTTTTTCAACATTTTTGGTGTTTCTGAGCGATAAATAAAAATAAATTATGAATCGATGTACAATTGTAAGAAATAAAGCCTTTTCACAGCCTTACTCTTTTGTAATATGTCCGTTATGTTTTGTCTGTTATATTCATTATTGTAAGTTTACTGTTTTTAAGCGACTGCGCATGCAAAATAGGATTGTTTAATAAACTTTTACTCGGCGATGTACTACCTGCGTGCCGTGACATGACACTTTGGCATCTCCTATGAGCTTTGAAATAGGAGCACAATTTCCAAGTGATCCCCTTGATCCTATATTATTAAAGTTCACACAATACTGATTGCTTATAAGAGTGTTGATATCGAAAATGAATTCTTGCTGAAATTACTTATTCCCCGTATTCTTATAAAAGCGTTGATTTGCTATTGAATTTTGATATGAGACTTAATATATGACCATAATTCCCAACAGCTTAACTCCCATATTTAAATTCCCCAATATGGATGTAAGAATATTATATAGGATTACGATTCTCTGGGAATTATCGTCACGCTTAAAGCTCTAATATACAAATAGAAAATTCTTCATATAGGACTTGTACCCCCTCAGGCTCATATAAAACAACAAATGTAAATATAAACATTCTGGTTACTTCTTTAAGAATTACAAGGTCTATGTGAGAACGTAAGTGTTGATCGAGACTTATATAGGAGCCATATAGGAAAAATTCCAAATATCCAGCACTTGAAGCATTAACGATGTTCCTTTTATGTATTCTATTCTGATGATGTACACGTTTACTTAATCAGACAGAAAGACTGCATATGCTGATTAACAATGCATTTATAATTGATTTTGTGTAATAAATTAGACTTAAATTCTGACAAATTTACATGCCTGACAGTATACAAATTTCTGAACAAAACGAATTTTGTAACATTACTTCTGCGAAAAGTCTGGGCTTTAAACTCAGTTAAAAATGTTCTTGTTTTTTGATTGGGACATTTCTCTTGAATATTCTTTCTCTTCATGAATCAAATCACTTATTACCTCTGATTGATCATACTGAAATATATCGGTGATTGTCAGCGAATAAAATCTGAGTCCACCTCTGTGTGTGGAGAAAAGTTTATTTTCTACTTTTTCATGCGGCTTGGCCTCAGTTTTGTTTGAGAACTCGTTTTTTACTTATTTTATTTTCTGCCTTTTTCACGTTAACTAAATTGTTATTACGTGCTGCATGGAGATATTTTAAAACAATTTTTAAGTCATGTTTGGTGCCGATCCGAAAATAAAATTTTTTCGAGTATCAAATCGCTGATGTACTGCAACGATTTTCTGAAATTCAAATTATGTTTTAAACAGCTCTTTTTAGCTGTATTCCAACTTGATCCCATATAACATGAATTTTCCCGATTTCGCATGTTTTCCACAGACTTTTCCTATTACTATGAATTATTTTTAAAAATTTACATGAATTTTCTTCGATTTTTCATGCACGTTTTCATGATTGTTGAAGAGAAAGTATTGATGCAAGTAGGACGGGCAAAAAATGATTCCGCATAGCTTATAAAACGTTTTTGTCGGAAATTTTTCCGGAAAAGTCGGAAAATTCCGTAAGTTCCAGAAAAATTGGAAAATTCTGCTCTTTTCCTGAAACAGATTTATCACTAATCATATCGATGAAAATTTGTCCGAAGATTTCCCCGCTTTTCCGGGTTTTTCCACGGAGTTGTCCACAAAAGCAACTTTATGCAACTCATTTCGCTCTACAACTTTGTCTTAGATTGCAAAACGCTCAAACGCTTCCTTGGTCTGAAAAACTCCGCAAAAGCGTTTTACATGAATTTTCCTCGATTTTTTCATCATTGTCGGAGAGAAAGTAATGATGCCATTTGATAGGGAACTTGATCCTGCATAATTTAGAAAACGTTTTTACCGGAAAACTGCGTTTTTCCTGAAACGGATTTATCACCAATCAAATTTGTACCAAATTTTCAAATGATTTTTCCCGCTTTTCCGGGATTTCCATGCAAATTTCCGGTTCAAATTTTCACAGATTCAATTGTCACGCGACTTGAACCTGTGTGCCAAATTTCAGCTCGCTGTGATGATGAAAAGTGGGTCTACGAGAGTGTCGAAAATAGTAAAGAAATATATAAATAGACAAATTCGGTTACGAGTTAAAGGGAATGGCCTCAAAAAAGGATTGGACACCCAAGCATAAAATTAAAAGTTAATTTGATTTTTGCATGTCCGTCTGTACGTGCGTCCGTCCGTGCGCACGATAACTCGAGAACGCGTGTACTTAGAGAGCTGAAATTCTGTTTCGCGGACTTTAAAAAAAAAAGTAAAATTAGGTTCGAAAATAAGAAAAATCGGGCAACTCCTTCGTGAAAAATTTCGTTTTCTATTATATATTTGGACACTGCCTGAGAACGCGTTGCCATACATAGCTGAAATTTGGTGCATAGTGTTTTCATAGTAATAGCAAATAAAATTTAAAAAATGGAATAAATTGGGCAACCTCTTCTTGGTGTTGCCATATAAAAATTTAGGTTTCGGATACTGTGAAAGCGATCAGCCCAGCTATTTTTATTGCATTAATAACTTCTTCAGAACACGAAATCCTATAAAATTGGTTATAATAATTTTTCTGTCCGAAAAACCACTTCAAAAATAAAACTTGTATAGATCGCTGACCATACGAATTTTTATACGGGCATGCATCTAGGGTATCTTAAAAATTGGTCTTAGACCAATTCTAGCTTTTTGCTTGTTTTTAATTGCTATTATTTCCATTTTTCTAGCCTGGATCATTATTAAGAAATATAATCTTTGATTTTTAATTACTATTCATGGCTACAATAAGCATATAGAGGGATACATGTGAATATATACATGCATAAGCATTTGCGTCACTCTGGCGTTACCCAACGGGAAACGAAAGCATCTTCGATGCACTCCGAAACATTCTATGAATGGTATAGAAGCAATACGCTCATATACCCAGCTCAGTTCTTTTAAAGACTTGGTCTCGTACAACGGGAAGTACACATATAAGGTGGCTATATATTCACTTGCACACCTTGCATATTCATGACCTGTAAAGTGAAAGGAAGACTTCCTTATTAATTCTTTGGGTGAAAAGAAGCATGCTTTATTAATTCTTTGGAAGCAGAAAAGAAGCATACCATTTAAATTCTATGGATTGTGTACGGAACCACTAAGCAGGAATTTTCCGGAAGGATTAAAGAACTATTCAATTTTCACTATCAGCGAAGTGAAGTGAAGTGAAGTTGGAAGCACTCCTTCTGTTTTCGTGTAGAGGTAAAGGCAAGAACTTTTACTGCTTTCTTAGAAATTTGTGGAAAATAAGCGCGTCTTCACTTAATTGCACTCGTACTTAACTGAAAATAATCTATTTCTTATGACTATATGACTCATTTTCGACCTGCATGCACTCCCTCGAACTAGCCTCTGCAAATATAGCTGAACAAATTTCTATCCTTTTTCGACAACAAAAAGAATGAAATATCTGTTTATTACCTCAACTTTCTCTAAGTATTGCCTGAAAGGTACATAACATGCTCAAAAATTAGACACATCAATACGTTACGCCTGCCTTCCTAAACCAAGCAAACGGAAGGTATTTTCATGTGCTCATTACTAATGCAATCCAGGTAATGTTGATAGTAAACGTTATCTAAGTCAGGCATTCCCATTTTTCCCGCTGTGTATATTGTTCACAGCAGAGATTTACTTGAGGCTTGTATAGAGCCAACATTTGTGCAAACTTTCGTTCAAATCGGGCAGATACGCTTTGTGGATGTACGCCCTTGGCTATTTTCGAATAGGTAAGTATAGAAAATCATAACCATCATGTCATACACATAAATTTTGTAAAGTTGGTACCTATAGTTACCATTTTAAGGAGGTGTCCTGAATTTAAATATAAAAAAAAATGTTATTTTGTTGTTGTTTAAATCGATAGATAAACTATGTAAGAATATGCATACAAAGTAATAGAGGCCACTCGTAAATATTTCAAAGAATATTAAGACAGGAACAGACGAACGTCGACCTGCTCAAAGTGTGTGAGCGCTCGCCTCTCCTACTTTCTATTCCAAATTCTATTCCTGGAAAAGGTTGGAAAATGGGGGTCTGTTAAATAGATCAGGGTCCAGGAATAGCTGACTAGAAGATTATCAACGTAAGTAACTAAAAGTTCATATTTTTTCCTATTGCCAAGTTTAACGCTTTTTCTCCCAGTTTTATTTTCACCATTTTCCTAAATTGGCGGGTGTGAACCAAATTTTTTTTTATTCAGTATTAAATTCTTTTCTAAGTGAACTAAAACTATATGTCAAAAAGTTTATTTAAATAATTGTTATAGCACCTTAAACCGACTTTTTTTAAACCCGCCCAACTTTTTTATTTTACATTTTTTTGTCTGTTTTTAGTTCACCCAAGAAAAATTTATAAAAAATTTAATCCTTTTTTGGTTTTTTGTTTCAGTTAAAAATTACGAGCTGAATCTTTCCCGCCGATTGAAGACTACAGTGACATGACGCCTATGAAATCGGCTTAGAAAACAGTTATATATGTATATATTTTTTAAATGTAAAAATCCTCAAAATTCAATGCCTTCATTTCTTTCCTTCCCTTATAAAAAGAAAAATCACAAAAAAACGAGGATTTAGAACATTCTAATTCAGGACACCCCTTAATCACAGATATGTAAGTAATTCATACTACTGAGCTTGTCTAATTTTTAACAGAAAGAACAAAAGAAAAACAGACATCGCTAATTAGCACATTTACTCAATCGCTAAAGTCGTATTTACAATAGCAATCGGGAAATTAAAGGAAAGAACAGCTGTGGGATGAGATTGTCTGCGGAGGAGAGAATTAAATTTAAGTCGGCTACAAAGTTAAATAACAATCAAACCGAATTATTATGGCCTGCTACGTGTTGTTGTGGTGATATGAGAGAATGATGGTCAAACTGCTTGCAGCATAAACAGAATTCACGAATTTCGGAAATTCCATACAGAAATTGCTACTGAATGTACCTACTATTCATACCAGATCAACCGTATACACATAAATATATACGTACTCCACGTTTAGAGAAAACAGCATAAGGTAAAATTATTATCTGCCAGTAGCTACAGGTTTAACCAGGAATGTAATGAGCTACGTAGGTGACAATATAAGCCCCTTTGACCCTCGCTTTATGGATGGATGCAAGCATATGCAACAACTTTCATTATTGTTCGCCTCACCGACTCTATTTTGGTCAGTTATGGTTTTAGGTTCAATTTATCTTATCATTGTAACACCACCAAAGGGCTTATTTGGAATTAATCAGTGGCACTCTATAGGCACATATATGAGGAAAATCGTCCAATATCTACTTCGAAATCTATTCTACAACATAGCTATAACTCGGACGAGGGGAGACATATTCATTTATGAGAAAATCTCTACCCAAAAGATCATTTGAAACTAGTATGTAAGTAAGTACATATGTGAATTTCCAATTACGAATTCCATACATATTTTCTAGCTAAATATACTTGACTTTCTGCATTCAACATGGGACTTTATTATTTCGTATAGAAGCTCTACAGCCATAGTTCAGACACAAATTAGATAAAATTAGATAGAAAATATTATCCATTGACGAAATGCGATTGAATTGCTTTTTGTCAAAGTTACCGCAAATAGATCCCAGCTCAGGTTACGAAGTTTATTTGAAAATTTTGTCCATGGCATTACAATTTTATCCACCTCAAAGTACCTACTCCTCTGGTGTAATGCATTTCTGCCAATGCGATTTCGACAGCTTGAAGCAGTGCTGGAAGTCCTTGTGTTATGGACCCTTCAGGAGTTCATCGATGTATCCTTGCTGATCTGGTAGTTTCCAAAATGTTCTCCCTCCATCAAAGTTTCTCAAGAAGAAGTTAGGAAGCAGGCGAACAAAATCGGATTTTTTCTTGTTTTAAATAAATAAATATATATATATCATATGCTTTAGTATTTTGTATGAATGGCGGAAAAGAACTTGTGTATGCATTATTGTAGTGCGACTGAGATAGCAAGCTAAAAACAAAAATTGAGTAACTTAGGCTTACCCGACTGATAAAATCTTCTTCGATATGTTCAAAATCCTTTCAAACTATTCATAATAATGAAGTTTTCGCACATCAGGTCACACTGCCCAAATTTTTTTAAGAAAAATATATATTTCGCTTTAGCCTAAGTGGCGAAAGAAGATGTAAAATTTTAGACAAATAAAATTCTCATTGATCGTAGTTATGTGCTTGCTAAATTAGCGCTGCCATAAATGGAACGAGCAAATTGGCACTAGAAAACGTGCTCTAATCTCAATTTTTTCCTAGTTCCGGTGTGTTCGTTCGTTCCTTAACAGTGCTAATTTAGCAAGCACATAAACAAGGGGATTGTTGCAAAAAATATCAGAGAATCCACCAACAGAGTTACACCTACATAACCTGTTTAATACAAAAGGAATGTAAATAGAAGCACGTTGTGTTCAAATATCATCGGACTACAGCAACAACACTGGGAACATGTCATGAGATTACAGCGATATCTTTGGAACAAACTGTGATCGCATCTCTCAATATTTCACAAAAAGCTCTGCAACATTTTATGAGAGTAAAATCTGAAAATGCAGCCCGTTGTCATTTCTTTACGAAAATGAATCATTTGCTACTCTGTTTCGTTCCATTTAATTTGCGCTTTCACATTTTTGATCTTTATTCGTAAAAATTTTAAAGCGAGATTCATTTAATTTTAATTTTTATTCTTCTTCCTTTCCTTTCCCACCTGTGTATATTTAAATGGAAAATAGTTGGAGCTGGAACAACCTTATAATGCATCACTCCACGGATATCGAAAAAACAATGATCTTTATTTTGATTTTGGATTTGGCTTTGCATGGCTTGACTTTAATTCGCTAAAATGGTTCATCCACTTAAACACAGCTCGTTTCTTCATAGCACAAGTCTGATGCACGGCAGATAACATTTTATGAATTTTTTGGCCGTTCATTCCATTACTGAAGATTGACCATACTCTCCGCTACAGATTCCAAATTCAAGTACATCAGCAATGCGGCAGAAAAATAACAAAGTCAGGGTACAGTAATGACTCTCCGCAAACCACTGACATATCTTCAAAGATGTTTTTTTAATCGGAATTTTATGAAGGCGCTATTTTGTTTTCTCCTCGCTTGGCGTCTTCTTTTAGATTGACTTGCGACTAACACGACAGGTGGGGGTGCTCCGCCCCAGGCGGCAGTTTTTGTATTTCTGTCTTAAATTATGTAAAAACAAAAATAACTAATTATGATAATTGCGCCGAAAATTTGGAATTGGCGATAACCACAAAAAGATACGTCGCTTGGTAGTAGAAATTAGAACTGCTAATAAAGTACTTTTTAAACCTGGAGTCAGATTAAAAATGTTAAATGCGTAACTAGCGTAGCGCGCGTTCATATTTAATGAATGCTTGTTGTATAAGGAGTGTTAGATTACAACCGCATGCGACGTTCGCGGAGCAAAAATTAAGCGAATTTCTACTTTTCATCGCAAACGCGATGAATTTAACCTCCTTATTTTATATCTCCAGGCAAAAAAGTAATGTCGTTAAAAGTTGATTGAGAAAGTGGAAAAATGCGAACGAATTAAATTATAACAAAAATTTGAAAAAACAAGTTTGACGAATCTCAAATGTCAACGCGTTCAATCTAACAGCATATTTTTTCCGATTCGTTAAACGCTACATTAACCATCCGTCGAAATTACCACCTACTTCAAAGGGTCAATTGTTTCAAGAGAATTATTGCAATGTTGAAACAAACTGCTATATTTTTCGTTGCCATTTAAAAGTAGGTAGATCTCCTTAGTTCTTGATAAATTTCGTCACTTACAACTTTACAAAACTCGTTCTTACACTAAGCACAAATGTCGGCCTAGAAACGTGTATAAACAAACATCACCTGTTAATACTTTCTTTAGTGCCATTACACACAAGACACTACTCGCACGCAATGGGATTAAATTATTATGCGAAGCATTGCCCGCAGGGTTGCCTACGGCACTAATAAAAGATCCTCGTCCATACATTAGACATTCTTTCCCTAATATCTGCGGGTACATTCTGTCGACGGACGATAAATTGTTGTTGTTTTCATTTCAGAAGGATAGCACCTGGAGTGTGCAAAATTTGTGCGCTCCAGAATTGAGATCGACGCTCCAATTATTTCAGAAATATCGTCAGTTGGTGAAAACGGCCTCGAAGAAGAGAACTCATGCATTGTTACTTCAGCAGAGAAGCAAATGGAAGATGTTGGGGAAAAACCCAGTGATCGGAGAATTGGTCTTGGTAAAAGAAGATACTTTACCACCACAGAAGTGGCCACTAGGGCGAATTACCCATTATATCCGGGATATGATGGCGTAGTCCGAATTGTTTCGGTGCAATACAACTGTATTAAGAAATGGCCTATTTACAAGATCTGGCAACTACCTATTTCCATACTAAATTCCGAAGACACAAGCCAAGCTCAAAATTCAATCACGACAATGACTACTTTAGTAGCTAAATCAAAAGCGAGAATAAATACAGTGTGAAGAAATATTGAGCCTGCTCAAATAAAAATAACAAGAAACGAGAATCCTGCTCAATTTTTCAGTAAGAGCCAAAATTTTGGTTGCAGGATTTTGATAAAATTTCATCCACAGGACCAAAAAAGAAAAGAAACCAAGCATTGAGCCTTGCACCTGGGTACAGAAACTGCTACTTAAATCCCTGTCTCTAGTTTATTGGTTAACGGTAGTTTTCGCGCAAGACTATGTAATACTCCAACCCAAACCGCGGATTTTTCTGGAGAACTTGGGTCACATACAAATTAAGCATGGGAACCTTCGGATACAGCTCACACTTTCTAAGCAAGGAATTATCACTGATCAGAAAAACATTAACAATACTTGGAACCAGATCAGAGATATGTGTGAACAAACAATACAGCTCACAAAAATGACGCACTGCCAAGCACTCTTTGAACATATATCCTCAAGAAGAAATTGTCTCTCCTTAAAACCTTAAAAGAAGTTATCAGTACAACGGAGCCGAAAGGCAGATCTAAGAGGGGGATACTTGGCAGTCTTTTAACCAGAATCTCTGGAGTAAATGATCAACTATATACTGATATTGAGCTTTTGCAAGAAAATCAACATAATCTTTTGCACTCAACCAATCAACAGAAGCTTCATCTATCCATGAAAATTTCTGAAAAACTAAAAAATGTTGGCGCCCGATGGTCCCAAGTAGTTTCTTCTGTTAAAGAAATGGCTACCTGGTATTCCACCGCAGATCATAACAGAATCGCCATTGAAGTACTCGCTACATTTATCAGTACTGAAGATTACTACAGCGACCTGGAAGAAAAATATCAAACCTGGTTAAACGTACTTCATAACTACGGACATTTATTTGATTTTGTCAGCCCACAGAACATTGGTCTTTTAATTCAAAATGTGTCGCTTAATATTGGAACCAATCTCCAAATACTATCAACACGACAAGTGCAACTTGCTGTGAAACAGGTATATGGTAGCATAATGTTGTTCGGGTATCTGAATAATGTCGAAACAAACAGATGCGACTTAATTCATGTAACATCCACTCCTCTTATGACTACAAAGAACACATTTGCTATAGCTGATGTAAAACTCACAACACTGGCCGTAAGTTTTGACCACCAAACTTACTTTTCTCTAGAAGAGACACAGCCATCGTCTATAGCATTGCTGACAGTCCACCATGTATAATCGATGAAATTTATATTCGTCATCCAAGAACAACATGTCAAATGAACCATATAAGCTAAACAGGAATAGTCTGGAAGGCCTTAATTACAAGAAGTACCTGGATGTAAACAACCAATGAAACCAAGGTTGCTGCAATTATTTGTAAAAGCACGAGAAGAGAGCTGTTCGAGATGAGTGCTATCTGAAAACAAAAGAAATAATCTTGAAGACAAACTTGGACCAAAACATAGAAGTTTTCTCCAGCCATATGAAGGAAGTGGTACCAGATTCAATAAATATAAACTTCAGCAAGCCTCCTGCACTGATGCAACCTGGAGTATTGATACCGTCTAACAAGGACTTCATGGAATTCACTGTAGAACGTAATCTTAATCCAATAATACTCAAGAAGGCTCTTCTCTATACACCGTTAGGGCAATAACGACAGTATTACTATTCATCCTATTACTACTAGCTTGGAGATACTGGACCAGGGTCAAGTCACTTCTACAGTGCTATTACAAAAGGGACCAACCAAATTCCATCTATGAGGAACTCACTGTTCAGCATGAGTCACTTCAGCAACAGTTCAACAAGTTCATTCGTTCTGGCGGGCCCCAGCATGTTCAGTGCTGAACAATAACTTTTCAATTCTAGTTCAATGTAAAAGAAATCACGCTAAATTCATCTTCCTATGACCCAATAGCAATGTCAGCAATTGAAGTAGTTTTCGACCTCTCCATATGTTGTAGGAATTCAAGAACCATTCAGTTCTCCTACATACAATATATGTGTGTATGTAAGTGAAACTAAATGCATCAATTCATCCTGCAGAGTACAGGGTATAAAATCAATACGAAATTTCCAATTAAATCGATAATAACACCTCAGTAGCTTTCATAAGAACTCAAGTTTCTCTTACAGCATCCTTATTGGCAGTATTAGAAAGCAATTCTCTCCTGTTTATTTATTTAACGTAAGACTGCTCATTTTTCCTCTTGACAAAATATGTACACAAAACGACACCTAGTAAATGTGGCTGGTGATTTTATGTGAGTCTTAGAAAACTGCAATAAGAGCTACCGTTGAAATTTTCAAATACCTCACTTAATTTAATGTTTTTAAAAAAAGAAAACGAAAGAAATTCGAATTGATGTTTCTTTGTATATATTACATGCACCGGCGAGCAACTGGTTGGGTACACCTTTGTACATTTAAGTGAAAGCTCGAGTATATGTTATATAGAATGATTTATTAATAAGTACTCGAAAACAAAAACTACAAACAAAGAAAATATCCTTAGTACTAAATTGGATATTTCGCCAAATAATTTCTCCCTTCGGATGTGACCTTATCAATTAACAGGGTCATTCAGCAAAATGTAATGATTTTAAAATATTTTTTTTTTTCACAAATCATCAATTTGTACGGGAGTAATCCCTTAATCGATGGAAATAAATAAATAAATGGTTTGTAAATTCGCAAGTTTGTTTAATTTTGCTTAATTTAAAAACAGATAGTAAAAAAATCGCTTTTTCTAATATATTTGCAATCGGGCAATATATGATTGGTAAAATGCTGATCATTTGAACAGGGACAACCGACTCAGAAACAATTTCACTTAACTTATTTTTCATTCGGTCGATAAAACTTTGTCTCCATTCTGAAGGACTATGCGATTACGCTATCAGAAATCTAAACCGAATATCTTAAATATCTGCATCACAAAAATGTGGACTTCAGTAATATGAAATGCCGAAATTTTAAAATTTTATAAAACTAATTAAGCAAATGAGCAAAAGACGAACATAAGAGACTTTTAAGAGATCTCTTAACCTCTTAAATATAGCAATTGAGACAATATAGCAGAATTAGTATTCTACATACATTTTTGTGGAGAAATATTAACTTTAAGAGGTTAAGAGGGTTTAGAGAATCTTTCAGTCCAGCTAATAAAGACATTTACTTTTCAAGAACGAAGAAGAAGAGGTAATGTTTTTGGCGAGGCGATGATGGCAATATGACCAACACACACGTAGCTATAATTGTGTGCGTCTTTAATCAAGTTACAATTATCGATGTAAATATTAATTGTATGATAAATTCACAGAACGTAATGATAATTGAATTATTATTTAAATACATAAATCGCAGGTAAAGAGTTCCACAGCCATCGTTACGTCCAGCAGGATTTTCGTATAAACCTGTAGTAAAAAAATTAATTGTCACCAAAACTTTAAAGTGACAATAATATTGTCGAGTAGTGGAGATTATTGTAAGGCTATGTCATTTCTATCACTTTAAAGGCAAAAGATTTTAGCATTCTGAAATTCTATACAGCCTCAGAAATAGCAAAATGATTCAAATCGTCTCTCATATTACTCAGAACTATCCTCTGTGTATGGCTCAAATTGTCTAATTATTTTATATTTCACAAACTTGTACATATTTATATAACATATACGAATTATATAAATTTGTACTTATTTCGCAGCATTTTTACCCAACATTTCGGTATTTTAAACAAAACAATTTCTGCGACTATCACGATAATAGATTTAAGCGTACCTCGGTGAGAAGCTCTTATGTCAAGAGATATTTGACAGATATTTCCGTTTGGGAGTAGTTTAGACGAGGTAGTTTTTGAGCGCCGCGCACGAAAATGGTAGGAGAGGGAGATGAGCGGAGATGGGGGAGGGCGCGCACAGAACAGCGACTGAGCATCGAGCGAGCATCGAGCACGATCATGAAGTTTTTATCAATTCCTCTTTCACTTGTTTTCTATTCATACGGGGGAGTTCAGAAAAATTGTTATTTTCAGCAGTTCCTCTTTCGCATGTTTTTGCATTTGGGGGAGTTCAGGAAATTATTTTAAAATCAGCTGATCATTCAAAGATGTCGTTGAAAAATATTATGTGCAATTGTTAATCCGGGATGCTCATTTATTGAAGTGTGGACCATTGATGTGTGATTGTTGTGTGATTTAAATTCGGGATTTTAATTTGTGAAAGCTTAAAACAATTACAGTGAAAATATTGTTTGATTTTCTTGTTTTTAAATTGAGATTTTTTTTTAAAGTATTGTGTAAAAAGAATATAATGAGCGTAAGGTGGGACCGCCAATAAGTGGAAAAACTGTTGTTGTGTTATCAAAACTTTGAAAACTTGTATAACACTAAATACAATGACTATATAAAAAGAGACAAGAGAGAGAAATCCCTTGAAATAATTTGCAGTGAGCTGCAAAAAAGCAATAGCGCAATTACGGTGCACCACATACGCAATAATATACAAATATTGCGTGGACAGTAATAAATAATATATTTATAATTAGAGTTTTGAATGCTATTATTATATGTTAATAAACATACCTTTCAAAATGCGCAAGATATTTACTAAAAAAATATTAGCAGTCCAAATAATTTTCAGTTAACGTGAACGTCACCCAGAGAAGAATGTCAAAGACGACGAAATAAGCGATTAAAGAACTGCTCTTGTTTTCGTGCGCGCCGTGCAAAAACTATACCGTGTTAACGCACATCAAGCTTTCCCTTCTTGAACAAAAGAGAATAGCCGATCACGCGACGCAAAAACTACACCGTCTAAACCAGCCCTTGCTAGAATACCAAATTCTTAAAAAAAAAATCTCCACAAAAGTTAAGAGATCAATGTCTGCTAATGGTCTTTGACAGCCCAGTCAAGAGGATAAGAGCTCTTATCTCTTATGAAGAATCGGGGTATAATCCACAAATAAATGACAGCACGTATGTAGCTCCTATTCTACCTACTAAAAGCAAACCAGGACGAATCTGTTCCTGGACTAAAAGTGTGAAAGGCTTGCAAATTGAGAAGTAGGGACAGGCAACTGGTTTCTCTAGGATTATGAATTCCTCGAACTTCTACACAGCTTAACAACAATTAAATTCATTAGGCAGACCCACAAGCAAGGAGATAAATCCTCAGGCACTTTCAATCAGAAATAGAAAAATCGATAGACGAACCAACGTACGAGGAATCAGAATTAATCGTAAATTATAAATCCGGGAAAGTTATTGATGCAATACATTTACGTAAATAGTTTTCTAATCTATCCGTTTCCAAATAAGATAGTCGAACTCTGACAATATCAGGGATCTGTGTCCAAGAGATGAAACAGGCTTTCCTGTGCTCATTAAGTGATGCGAGTTCTTATGTAGAACAACGATTCCCATGCATCCAGTTTTTGCTTATTTGTTACTACTGTTATCAATTCGAAATTTTGAGAAGATCAGTTAACCAGTGACTTCGTATTTGCTGCGCACGTGTACTGCATTGAAAATAATTAATCCCGAAAAAACTGCTGGCGCTTTTGTTGGCAATCTAGAAACCTTAAAACCTTTTTAGACAATATTAACTCTGACAATTAGAGGAATCATACTTAATGTTTTCGCAGACTCCAGCTCCCGCAACGGGCCCAAGTCTGGTATACTGACGGATCCCGGAAGGACGGAAGGAAAACAGGCGCAGGGGTGGTTGGTCCAGAAGTGGAACTATCCATTCCGCTTGGTGTCTCATCTTTCATTTTTCAAGCGGAAGTCTATGCTATAGCGGTTGGAGCTCAGGAAAGCCTAAATAAGGGCTGTAAGAACTCCAACTTCTACATATGTTCAGACAGCCAAGCTGCGCTCCTAGCTCTTTCCTTTCAAGCCTTTGAGTCGAAATTAGTTTGGAGCTGCTACTCGAAACTCCAACTACTGTCTAGGGCAACCAAGTAACCTTGGTTTGGGTCCCTGGACACGAAGGAGTGGACGGTAATGAAAAAGCGGATGAACTGGCTAAAACCGGATCTGATTGTCCGTATATTGTTCCCTATCCGACATTTGTCCTACCAAAAAGCCACTTTAGGGGGGAACTGCTTAAGTGGGAAAACAGGCAACTGGATCTCCTTTGGCGTAGCGCGCCCGGTATGAGGCAGGCGAAGAAATTCTTCAATCCTTCCCATTTCCTGTCGCGTCAACATATTGATCTAAGCAGACAGTCGCTCAGACTATTGGCTAACGCAGTCACTGGTCATGGCCCCTTCCGTCACTTCCTGAAGAAGATAGGCAAATGCGACAGTGAACTGTGTCGACTGTGCGAAGAGGAAGATGAAACCTCGATGCACGTTATATGCGAGTGCCCAGCACTTGCAGGTCTAAGGATGCAAATCACTGGAAGAGAACTTATCTCTCCAGATAATGTCTGCAATCTAACTCCGAAAGCAATAATCGAGCTCGTTAGAAGACACAATAGATCAACTATGGTCGCGGTGTCCGCAAGGTCCTGGAGGCCTAGTCGCCCCTACTCTTAACATTAACATTAATGTTTTCGCAGATGAGTTTCACTAACAATATTGCATCCGGTTATTGATGAGTTAATCAACTCACTTGTTATTTCGCTGTTGAAGGTGTTAAGCAATAAGATTTTTCCTATCACTACAGCTTGGTGTCTAAAACATGTAATGCTACATATTTGATTATGCTCGGATCCTGCTGGGCTCCAACACTACACGTGGCGTGCAGCTTGTTGTAGTTATTTCAGCGATTTTGTATGCTTAACTTCTGGGCGAATTGATATCGAAGTTGGTTGCGGAACTCTGTGAGTTTTATCAACGAATTGATTGCTACTCACTGGCGCGGCGTGGGCAAATGTAGGGTAAAGCGGAACTTGAAGTGCCATATTTTTTAATTGTCGTAATATATCATAAACTTCTGGTTCAAATTATATGATAATTTAAATATATAATCTGTAGGGTTTCATGTATCAATACAAAAAAAAAACATATATTAAAAATTTTAATTATTTTACGTTATCAATTGATTTTAAGTGTGCAAATTGTTTGGTACTTGTTACCCCTCTTGCGGGGTATTAAGTTCCACCTGTTGGGGCACCATGTGCCAGTTACACCTCAAGACTTTATGCGTAAGAAAGAATAAAAAAGTGGTGTCGAGTTCGTTGTTATCGATATTTATTTATAACTTTAAAAATATTCAACACAAACGAGCATTCCAAATTAATATGGTAGTCTAGCATTGTTTTTGGTTGCATTACTTAAAAATGTAATTTTTATATTTCCAATTCTGGTTATTATTAATATTTAAATAGGTAGCTATAACATTAAGTCTGTCTTATCTGCCTTATATCTGAACTTTGTCCCCCGTACGAGAAAATGTTTTTAGATAGAACAAATTTGTAGTTGTAAGTAGCATACATATCAGAGGGTTCACTAAGAAATAACAATATCAAGGTACTTATTTCACTTTTACATGATGAAAATATTTAGCACGAAACCAGATAAATGCGCCCTATGAGACGTGCGCCCTTACCTAATGGATTCTTATGACTTCTATGACTATTTCTATGACTTCTTCTTTCTTCGTACATATTAAATGCGCTGGCGAGTAAATGGTGGGGTACATAAAATAAAATAAATCAAAGGAGCTAATTAACAGGACCGGTAGAGAGATTGACAAATTTCTAACTGTCATATCGAAACGAAGGATTCTGGCGTTTCCTGGGAAAAGATGTGGGGCTCCATGGGTAAACTACATAGTTTTCGACAACCTTAAAGAAATTTTCATGGAAAAGTAACCCAGATAGCCAGAACATTAGAATCCACCAGCGGGATTTAAATTAATTTCTGTAGCATGCCACTGTTTAGTGACCCCTCACATTTCATCTATCTCCAACCCATATCTGTGCTGATTTACCCTCATCCTTGGACATTGAATAAACATAATTATTCCAGTGGAATATCATATTAAGGAACTTCAGTCATCCCCACCATCTATATTGAGCAATGGATATAAAAGCAGCAACAACAATACATAAGCGAGCCTCTATGCATCTGGTTTTCATCAGGTAATGGTTTCCTTAAGAAATATTATTGTGAAGTATTTTGTAAGAATTATCAGTAAACATAATTTGTTATACTTCAATATTTTCTTTCATATTGGAGAATTACGACTAGAAAGGTGAAAATGTCTATTATAACCTGCAGTAATTGACAACGCGCTTTCGAGCGGAAGTGTAATATGTCAAAATGCATGTGTGTCTCATATATATTTATACGAATACGATTGAAACGCTGGAATTGTCTTTGGTCCCTCAAAAATTAAATGTTGTGTTTAATTGAAGGTGACATCAAAGTTTCATTGTTGTACTCATAGACTACTCCGTAGCTTCAATATTTTCTTATATTTCTGTCTCAAGGACATTTTGTAAAAACTTTTCACATTACCAGCTATGTTGGAAAATTAAATTAAATTTGTCACATAGTCGCACTTAGCCTGAGATTCAGACACCCCATATTTTTTTTATTGTAAAATTCTCTATCTCACAGCACTGGTGAAAGTTCTTTCCGATGCATTTTCAGTGGTTCGATATTCTGAATACCTAAATGAAAATGGAGCTTGATTTTCTCTGCTTTTGTAGCAAATCACCCTCGTCTAATTGGATTTGAATTTGATTCGAAAAAATAGTTTGTCTTACAGTTCAGGTCGTATAATATGAAGCCTATGGCATGTTTTTCTAAAATAGGATTTTATCCCATTGGTTACACATTTGCTCGAAAGTCATCGGAATATTTTGCTAAGTAGCCTAGAGCTGTGAGCTCTGATAGAAAAATGGTGCTTTTTTTAGTGAAATCTTTACTTAGTTTTCTTAGAAGTTTATCAATACTAATCATGGGGATAGAAGCGGAAAAAATTTGATCGCTTCTACAGGTTCGATATTGCCGTTTCCCGCTGGGAAGTTCATTGAAGAGTGTAGTTAGGCATATGATGAACAACGATGAGAAGGTAAAACAAAATACTCACATATTACAATAACAATGATTTTCGTTACCTCGCCGAGAGCATCCATATTGTGAAGTGTAGATGGTAAGATGTTTCAGATACAAAGAAAAGTAAAAAAGATGCAGAGGTTATGGTTAGGTGTTACTGGAAGAGCCTCGTATCTTTTCAGAGGCTTACATCAGGGACTTGGGCGACTGCTTTTTATTTTATGTATAAAAACAATAGAAACTTTGATTCGAACTGACTCTCGTAGATCAAAATTTTTAATTCTCAACACATTTTCGACGAGGATTTAGTCAATAGTTTGCAGCAGATGATCTGTTTGCTAAGTATTCGCGTTTAATCGAAATCCTGCTTACTCCTGGTCTTGTTGAACATTTGGTCTAGTTTTCTTTATTTTTATTTAGGATTTTTATGAAGTTTTTAATGAAAAAATCGGTAATAATACATACATAGCTGATAATGATTGCTTTAGAAGATTTAAAATTTACGCTTAATTCTGCCCTTGCCAACACAATCCTCATACTTTCGTTCGTTGATTGATTTGTCTATTTCTGTCTATTGAATTTAAGTGTTGTTAAGCTGTGTTCAAATTCGAGGAATTCATAATTCTATATAGAAAGCAGTTGCCTGTTTACGTACGCCTTCTCTATTAGCAAGTTTTTCACAATTTTACTCCAGAAAAGGGTTCGTTTTTTTTTTTTTAGTGGGTAGAGTTGAAGTTGCATACGTGTTGTCTTTATGTGTGGATTATATTTCTTTAACGATTTCGTCCTTCAATTGGAGATTAGATGAACGAACTTCGCTCGTTTCCTTATTAGTTTTATAAAGTTTTGGCATTAATTATGGTCAAGACATTTCCTTATAGAGATTAGTACTTTTGTCTAACCAGAGACTTTTCTCCATTCAGGGTTAACTCTTTTGATAATTCGTAACAGATTTTGTTACCGCCGTGTTTACAGATATCATGCTAAGCATATATACATATAAAGTCTTTTCATTTAATTCGTTTTAATTTAATTTCCAATTTTAATGCCTGAATAATGTCTCCTATGGCACATTGCTGAGATACATATGTATATGACTGCCTGGTTGTTTATTTGGCTGACTTAAATAGAGAGCACACGTTAAAACGCTAATTGCCCAATTAGCGCTTGAAATCTCCATTATCATGCAGCAGCCAGGTGTGGAATAACTGCCGATTATAATAGAAATTTTCGTCTTTCTAATCGAAAGTTTCAAATACGAAAAAGTATTGAAGCCAATTAAAATCCGGCTGGTGGAATTTAAAAACGATCTGCCTAACTGTGTTATCGAAAAAAGTGTCTTTTCCCAGCAAGTGTCAGAATTCGCAAATAAGGTCAATTATTTTTTTTTACTCACATCGGTATGACAATTGGAAATTTGTCAATCTCGCTACGGGTCTTGTTATTTAGCTCCTTTATTTTACTTTAATAATATTCAAGACCACATCTTTCGGGATGTAATGTAGATAATTAAGATTTACGGTTTCTGTTTTTTCGAGTCTTGATAGACTAATGTGCGGAACCGCATACTCCATCAGAATGGAGACAAAGTTTTATTGACATATATATATATATACAGGGTGATTCTGATCAAGATACCTTCCGGTATACCACGCGATTCCTTGAGGTAAGCTGATCAAAAAATTGTTCCACACAAATATTTCCAAAACATTGATTTTTTTACACGCAAATTTCATAAATATTATATATATATTATTTCAAAAACTTTTGTGTGTAAAAAAATCAAAATTTTGGAAATATTTGAGAATAATTTAAAGATGCTTAATTAGAAAATACAGAGTAATACACTTTTCGACAGCTACTATTCTTGGCTATGTAATAAGCCAACAATAACTAAAATCTATATCGTGGTTCAAAAGTTAAACTCATTTATTCCCATCAGGGTTCACGAATATCTTCAACTGGCCACCACTCCTAAAGGATGGTTTCTAGGGGGGGGGGGGGGGGGGGGGGGGGGGGGGGTATGTGCAACAATTTTTTGATCAGCTTACCTCAAGGAATCGCGCGGTATACCAGAAGGTATCTTGATCAGAATCACCCTGTATATATATATATATATATATATATATATATATATATATATATATATATCTACATATGAAATTAGAATGAAACTAGATTGGCATTCCCATAATACCAAGACAAGCAGAAAACATATTTTGAGAATGGTCACCATTATAATTTCCTGAAAAATATTTCGATTGTTCGAAAAAAAGAGCGTAGTTGTTGCAATCATAGTTTGGTTAAAAGTAGGTAGGTTGACTGCCATAACTATTATTTAGTCCTATTGACCATGGGTATGGTTTGTTTAACTAGGTATATATTATGGTTGTTGTAGGGATAAGGTATGGTTGGTTCAACGATATTATGGTTGTATGATTGATGTTGGGGTGAATTGCGCATGAATTTTATGCTAAAGTTGAAAGAATTTTCCCCCCAAAGCGCATGCAATTTTACGCATGGCCAGATACCATTTACGCGAAAGTGCACCGCATGTTTTTTTCGCACTTGGGTTTAGCCAGTTTAGTGGAGTACATACGTGAATAAGTGAAAATGCAATCGCACGAAATTTTTGCTGTTGCAAGTGCTATTTTTGTGATTCTTGAAGAAGAAGGAAGAGCTAAAGAAAGAGGATGTGAGAGTTTTTTATGAAAAAAATCAACATTTTGGAAGATGTGAGAGACTGCAGACTGACTATTCAAAAATCTTACAGGGATACCTCCTACAGATTTCGAAGTTCTGCTTAAAATACTTGAACCAAAAATAAAAAAGCAGGATACAAATATGAGAGAGGCTATCCCTGCTCACATAAGGTTAGCAGCAACACTTAGATTTTTGGCCACCGGGAACTCTTATTCCAATTTAGTATTTTTGCTAGAGGTTTCATTATCGTCTCTTTCTAAAATATCTCCTGATGTGTGCAAAGCTATTACATAGGACTTAAAAAATTCAGTCGAGGTAAGAGAATGGTCCAATTAAATTTTATTTCATTATTTCATCAATTACTAAAAAAAACATAATTTTTAAATTATGACAAACAGTATTATCTGCGAAATTTAGCGATGTTGTGTCTTCAAACTTTTGTGGTGGAGACATCAATGTTGCAGATGAAGAAGAATAATCAAATGACGATGGTGCAGTATTTTCCTCAGTGTATTGTGAGAGCTCCAACTCTGATCGCATATTTGTAATACGTTGTTTGGCTAAAGATTTTTTATTTGGTTCGCCACATATTCTCTAACGCCCTGCATGTGGTTTGATCATTGTTCTTCGTTTTCTTGGAAGTTTGGTTTACATTGGATGAATCACCTACTTTCTTACCCAACGAACTTTCTTCCTGGGGACTGCTTGGTCCCTCTGTTGTCTTGAACTGTTATCCAGAAGTTTGATTTAAAATTTCATTTGATATTTCCACATGATTATCCCGAAAAGCATTAATACTTGAGAATATCCCTTCATCGTCAAATTATTTCACGGATGAAGAAAGATTGTGTGAAGAGAATTTTACGAAACACACATACCTTAACGAAGAAGGGCGATTTGTTCTGCGACTTCATTTTAAAGAAAGGACAGAAAAGTTTGGAAACTCAAGAACTGCTTCCTCTCTCTGCAGCGTCGTTGAAAAAAGGATCCACAACTTTACAACGATTATAGAGAATTCATTCTCGGATTTTAGACTCTTGGACATATGAAAGAAATACCAAATAATTTGATAAACATTAATGATAATGATGTACAAGGCTTTTACTTACCTCACCACCCAGTAGTATAGCAATCGGGTGCCACAAAAAAATTACGGATTGTATTCAATCTTTCCCAAAAAACAACATCTAGCACCTCTCTCAGCGACATATTGGGCGTTGGACCTACTATTCAGCGTGAACTGTTCTCATTACTACTAAATTTTCGACGGTGTAAAGTGGCGATCTCAGCAGACATTGCCAAAATGTACCGCCAAATCAAAATGAACCCTCTCGATTGGAACTATCAACGGATTGTTTGGAGAGATTATCCAGGCGTCAAAATAGAGGACTAGTGGTTAACCACAGTCATCTATGGAACCCTCTCCGCGCCATTTTTTGTTAGAGCACTCACACATATATCTAACGAATGCGCAGCAGCGGATACAAATCTGGCGAATGTAATGAAAAAGCAATTCTATATGGATGACTTGCTTTCATGTGGCAATAATCATGAAGAAAGTACTGATTTACGAAAGCAACTAGAGCAGCAACTGAATCGTAGGGGACTCAAACTTCGTAAATGAAAAAGCAGGTCTGAGAAATTCATTAAGGACGTACCCCTGTATAAAAGAGACCCAGGCTACATTCAATATTCTGAAGATAACACTAAAATATTAGGTGTGTCCTGGCATCCAATGGCCGATTGTTTTGTCTTCAATGCTTCTCTTAATAGAAATGGTCTGGGTGAGTCCCAGACAAACATTCTTGCCGAATCTGCAAAAATCTTTGATCCGTTAGGGTTGCTGTCTCCCGCAACCATAGCAATAAAGATCCTTTATCAGCAATTCTGATTGAAAAAGCTTGAATGGGATGATGTCTTACCTGAGTCCCTTACAAAGAAATGCAGACATTGGAAGATGAATTCAGCAAATTTGAGGAAATTCAATTACAACGACGGATCAACTCTACGAAATTTTAAAATTGTCAACTACACGGCTTCTGTGATGCGTCGAAAGCAGCCTATGCTGCAGTAATATACTGTCGAAGTATTGGAATTGTCAGATTAAAGTCAATATAGTGGCAGCAAAAACGCGAGTCGC
The DNA here is from genome assembly GCA_963930735.1 of Dioctria linearis. NCBI lineage: Eukaryota > Metazoa > Arthropoda > Insecta > Diptera > Asilidae > Dioctria > Dioctria linearis. Next base: position 335,402,290 of record OZ005740.1, on the reverse strand, counting down.
ACCAATTAAGCAACAATCGTTGCCCCGATTAGAGTTGTGAGGAGATCTGCTATTGACAGAGTTATTTGTATCTGTGCCTGCTGCTCTTGGTAATCGAAACATTCAGTGCTCCGTCTGGGGGTTCAAGTATCGTGCTTAGCTGGCTAATTCCCAGCCCAGACGCTGGAAGGCATTTACTGCTACCGTACATCGAATATACTTAACACTCTTCCGATAAACAAGTGGAGACATGTCACTTCAAACGACAACCCGGCTGACTTAGCATCCCGAGGAATCTCACCACAATTCCTAATAAAATACGTTATTTGGTGGCGAGGACCCTACAGGTTGAGTCGATTGGAAAATACTTGGCCAACTCAAGCTTCACCGAAGATGAGTAAAGTAGGAGAACAGGAAGAACGAACTCACAAAGGCGACACAATTCAGGCTGCTCTGTCAAGCAGTCCTTGGGTTAACATTACCAACAACATTTCTTCATTTTGCCGAATTAATTAAATTGAAACACAAAACGTCTCTGCGCTTACGTAGGCCAAGCACTCCACCAGTTTATCACAATTTTCTCTCAGCAAAAGAATTCCACCAGACCACCACCATATGTATTAAATTGGTCCAGCATACAAGCTTTACAGAAGAGTTGGAATGTTTAAGCTCCAGTAAAATACTTTCATCCAAGAGCAAAATGCTGCAGGACTCCTACGACTAGTAGGGCGAAATCAGCATGCCGCATGTTAATACAACACCAAACATTCTATCATTCTGCCGAAGCATCATATTGTTACTTCTCTCATTGAACAAAAATGTCATCTACAATACCTAAATCCAGGTCCTACGCTATTATTGTATATCATCCGGCAGCAATATTGGTTAATTGGCGGTCTCAGCACCATTCGCCAATATATTTACAAGTGTAACCCGTGTTTTCGACAACGACGTACTACACATCAACAGTTCATGGCAAGCTTACCTGAACCACGTGTACATCCCAGAACACCTTTTTTACATTGCGGAGTAGACTATGCAGGTCCAATTCGAATACAATTGCACAGAGGACGTGGCGCCAAGCTCAGTAAAGGCTTTAGCACTAAAGCTATTCATTCAGAACTCGTGTCCGACTTGACCTCGGACCATTTAGCGCAGCGTTGAAACGTTTTGCCGCATGGCTCGTAATTCCGTTGGTTATATCCAGTGACAACGCGACTAAATTTCTCAGAACAAATCGCAAACTATCAGAACTATATAAATTGGTCTTATCAAAATGCTATAATGAAGTAATCTCTTTTCTATCTCATTAGCAAACCGTTTGGTATTTTATTCTACCAGCTTCACTACTTTTTGGCGACATCTGGGAGTCAGGGGTTAAGCAGTGAAAACCCACATGAGATGAGTCATCGGCGATGCACCCCTAACGTTCGAGGAGATGGCGACGTTACTCAAACAGATTGAAGGCATTCTAAATTCACGACTACTGACGGCGATTAGTGACGATGACACCAGTAGTTTGGACGCTTTAAACACCGGTTCATTTTTGGTTGGCGCAGTACTCACCGGTCTGCCTGAGAAGGACTTTAACGACCTTAACCCACCTTATTTAACCCGATCGCAGGAAGTACAGAGGATGACGCAGTCTTTTTGGAAGCAATGGTCGACACAGTATCTTCACTCACTTAACCAAAGTCCAAAATGGAGATACGTTGCCTCTAACATAGCTGTTGGCGATGTAGTTCTAATACACGAAGAAAACCTTCCCATGTCCGCTTGGCTTCTTGGAGAAATCACTGCAGCTCACCCCGAGCTGGACAATCTAGTACGAGGGCTAACCATTAAAACTAGTCATGGCGCACTGATGCGCTCCATCATAAAAAAATCTAAATTAACAATAGATTAAGAAAGTTCTTAATGGCGGCAGTGTGCTACATTGTAAACTAACAATTTCCTCTTTTAAACATTGCAAATGAGTAATTCTCTTTAGTATGGCAACTCTTGTCATTTTTCATACCTATTCATGTACAAGCATTAGATGTATTCAATCAGTCAGCCTGGGATATGCTGTTGCTTCTTCTTCAAGTGATTGCCGACCGTTACACATTGTTGTTAGTCTTGTGTGCGTCATATAATTGAATAAAATTGTAATCTTTCATAAATTAAGCATTTATGTATTCACCCAATCTACATAAACCTATGATAAGAAAAATTAGATATAAAGACGGCTATAGAAGCACGTATGGCAGCATTTTTGGCTTTAAATATTGAATATCCATCCGAGAGCCGAAAATTTAGTCTTTTGTATAAAGCAGCATTTTTGAAATTCACAAACCCTACGATAATCCATACCACGTACCCTTTGGAATGATTTAAATTCTGTATAAATGTTAGTCATTCTTTACTTTAAAATAAAACCATTACAATGAACTGTAAAACCTCAAATATTTAGATATAATATACTTTTCCTTTGTAAATAACACGCGACCAAATTTTTCAGTTTTAAGAATTTTTTTAAAATTTTGAAAAACTCGTGAGAATTTGCGATAAGTTGTGTCAAAAATGCACGTATTCTTCATCCGAAATTTTGAATTTGATTGCCCATATAAAAGGAAAGCATAACAAATGTACCAGGTTTCCATGTGTTTTATGTGATAGGGTATATGACAATACTTACTACTGTAAAGTGCATTTAAAGAATTATATTATAAAGTGTGCATCCCCTCCTTTAGTTAATATTGAGAGTGAGCTATTAAATTAATCACAATGGCTCCCTTCTCAGTGAATTAAGAAATGATGATCATATATTAAACTTTATAAAATTTATTATAAAGTACTATGCAAAAAGTGAGATACCTCGGAAATATATCACAGATTCCATTCGAGAATTTTCTAACTTCATAAAACAATTTTTTCAAAGTCAATTCGAGAAAGTAGACAATGTTGAGCAGAAAGTAGGTATAAGTCATATTTTAAAGACCTTATTTGAAACAGAAATTCACAAGACAGACAATTTTGCACCATAAGAAAAACAGATTTAAAAAATTCAACATCATTAACAGATGTTAGCAGCCCGATTGACGAAAATTTATACAACAACAGTAAAAATAAAAATATTTTAAATACTAGCACCAGGGGAGACTCGATTTGGAATTCAATGGATTCTTTTAAAGTAGCTAATAGTGATTCCATGTATATAATGCATGACCTTTTGGAAGGAGTATGCCAACATGACATTATAGTTTTGCTTGAAATTTTCATAAAAAAAACATTTCTTTACATTAGAGCAACTTAGTTACAAAATTCTAACTTTAATTGCGGATTTTCAATAACCGGCCAAGTGCAAGTCAGACTAGCGCACGAAGGGTTCGGTACCATCATGCAAAATTTAAATGAGAGTAGGTGTCATGTGAAAAACTAATGCAGTCATTTGACAAAATAATTCCTACTTATGATAATAATAATGAATGAAAAAAAAAACGAGGAAAAAAACGCCGATAGAATCACGTCTCCTTTAATTTTAAAATTTATTTTTATTATTTGTTGTTATATCGCCAATAGAAATACACAGTCTGTGAAAATTTCAACTGTCTACCTATTACGGTTAATGAGATACAACCTGGTGACGGACGGACAGCGAAGTCTTAGTAATATAGGGTTCCCGTTATTACCCTTTGGGTACGGAACCCTAATAACAAGCCGCCAAGACTAAAAAAAATATCAAAATGTCAGCTGCAGAAATGTTTCGTTTTATTGAAAATTTTGCTTTTTTTATTGTCGATTTGATTCCTGAAGATTCTATTGAGTGGAATCTGTACCTTATTTTACGTAATATGATATGATGTAATTCACAAAGATCTATACACATTTTTATAGAATCTTGTTCGAGAGCATAACTTTTTGTATTTGCAAATTTCCGAATTGAACCTCACTGTGAAATTTCATTTAAAGCTTCACTACGCTACTATACTGAAAACTGTGAACTCATTTGTTATTTCGCTGTTGGAGGTGTCAAGCAATAATATTTTTCCTATAACTGCACCTTGGTGTCTAAAACATGTGATGCTACATATTTGATTATGCTCGGTATCTGACTTGATATGAGCTGGTCTCCAACACGACACGTGGCATGCAGCTTTTTGTAGTAATGAATTATAGTAATTTCTGCGATGTTGTACGCTTAACTTCTGGGCGAATTGATGTTGAAGTTGGTTGCGGAACTTTTGAGTTTTATCATCGAATTGAATGCTACTTACGGCGTGAGCACATGTACTATCCGCCTACTGAAGAATCATGTTATTGAAAGCGAGCATTTTCGTTTCTGTTTTACGTCACATTTATTCTTTATAAAATCCTAATATATACTTTTCCTAACTAAATTAAACTTTACAAGATTGCTTGTATAGTAAATGTGCCCTGGTTGAACGCGCTGATAAGAAAAATGGTTTTAAGATGTCCGCCGTCTGATTGCCTTCTTTCTCGTGAACTGAATTTGGTTTCATTTATTATAAGATTCTAAAAATTAAAACTATATCACCATTAGCTGACGCGCTTAGTTATATCTTGCTATATTGGTTTAGTATACATACTACGTAATTGATTTACATATTATATAAATCTAAAACTATATCACAGAATTTAGTTCAATATATTAAGTAGGTAAAAATATATTTTTTGTTTAGACATTTTTCATATTAATGGTTTCTTATGACAATGTTTCTTGATATATATTCAATGCACTAGGGAGTAAATGGTGGGGTACACCTTTATATAATTAAATAAAAAAGGAGCTAATTAACAGGACCCGTAGCGAGATTGAGAAATTTCCAATTGCCATATCGAAGCGAAGGAAAAAAAAACATCCTGATTCACTTTATTTGCTAATTCTGGCTAATTCTGGCTAATTCTGGGAAAAGACGTAGGGCCGTGGGCAACCTATTTTTCGATAACCTCAAAGAAACTTTCATGAAAAAGGTAACACAGATACCAAATACTACTTAAATTCCACCAGCGGGATTTAAATTAGCTTCAATATTCTTTTTCAGAACTCCGAATGGAAAGACGAAAATTTCTATTACAACCTGCAATTATTCCACATGTAGATGCTGCCATAACAACGGCGCATTCAAAGGGAACTGTACTACGTCAAAATGCATGTGTGTTTCATATATAAGTATATTTGACTTTTATATGAATACGATCAAAACGCTGGATTTAATTTCAGTACCTAAGAGATTAAATTATGTGTTTAATTGAAGTATCATCGTCGTCCCATATTACTGCCTCAAGGACATTTTTGTAAAAACATTTCACATTACCAGGTATGCTGGAAAATTAAATTAAATTTTTCACATCTTCGCACTTAGCCTGAGATTCAGACACCGCATACTTTTTTTATTGTAAAATTCTCTACCACGCAGCACTAATACACCAATACATTTTCAGTGGTTAGATATTCTGAACACCTAAATGAAAATGAAACTTCATTTTCTCTGCTTTGGTAGCAAATCACCCTCGTTTAAATGGATTTGAATTTGATTCGAAAAAAAAATTGTGTGTTACATTTCAGGTTGTCTAATATTCCGCCTATGGCATGTTTTTATACCCTAGATGAAATCTATAGGGTTTAGTAAGTTTGTCATTCTGTTTGTAACGCACAGAAATAATGATGGTAGGGCAAAATGGATTAGACATCCACGCATATAATTCAAAGTTATTTTGATTTTTGTATGTCCGGGGGTCTGTCCGTCCATCTATCGGCGCGCACGATATCTCGAGAACGCGTTCACGTAGAAAGCTGAAATTTTGTGTAAAATTAAGTTCGAAAATGAGACAAATCGGGCAACTCCTTTGTGGGGTTGCCATACAAAAATTTCGTTTTCACTATATATTTCGACACTGCCTTTGAACGCGACATAGAGAGCTGAAATTTGGTACATGTTGTTTTCAGAGTAATATATAAAAGTTTCAAAAATGGAATAAATCGGGCAACCCCTTCTTGGTGTTACCATATAAAAATTTAGATTTTTTTCATATACTGTGAAAACGATCAGTCCTAGACATTTTTATTGTACTACTTCAGAATCCGAATTCTTATAAAATTGGTTATAATCATTTTTTCTGTCCGACGAGCCGTTCTAAAAAAAAAGGTGAAAAACCACATCAAAATTCAAACTTGCACAGATCGGTTATCATACGAAATTTTATACGGGCGTAAGAATTAGTCTTAGACCAATTCTAGCTTTTTAATTTGTTTTTCTTTTCTTTAATTATACGGGTGATTCTGATCAAGATACCTTCCGGTATACCACGCGATTCCTTGAGGTAGTCTGATCAAAAACTTGTTCCACATACCCCCCCCCCAAAATTTCAAAATTTTCGAAATATTTGAGAATTATTTAAAGATGCTTAATTAAAAAATACAGAGTAATACACTTTTTGACAGCTACTATTCTTAGCTATTTAATAAGCCAACAATAACCAAAATCTATATAGTGGTTCAAAAGTTATACTCATTTATTCTCATCAGGGTTTGGCGAAATCTTCAACTGGCCACCACTCTTAAAGGAAGGTTTCTAGGGGGGAGGGGGGGTGTATGTGGAACAATTTTTTGATCAGACTACCTGAAGGAATCGCGTGGTATACGGGAAGGTATCTTGATCAGAATCACCCGTATACAGGGTGTCCCGTAAGTCGACGTCAAGCCGGAATCGGGTGATAGACCAAATCATAACAGTTACCAGAAAAATATAAAAAAAAATTCTAAGTCATGTGTTTTTCAAATTATAGAAATTTCTTTTGTTTTCGAGAAAATGTACACCTTATGATGGTTTTTTAGCTCCTGTTGCTACAAATCTTTACTTTTTTTTCAATTTCATTTTTCTTATGTAATCACGAATAATGCTTATGTAACCTGCAGTCTTAAATTCTAAGCCTACTGTTCCAGCTTGGAAGAAAATGTCACATTTTGCCAAACGAAGAATAGAAAATTAATATTTCACCCAACTTTTAACTGACTGTAATGAAAAAAAATGTTCTACGCCAGTTTGGTTAGTAACTTTAAAAGTTGCCGCATTTAATAATGATTCTAAAATGGTATTACACTTTCTACAATATTTCTTAGATTACGGCAAAAAAAATTTTTACTACAAGAAACCCAGTTTCGAAAAATTTCTTTTCACCTACTAAAAATGATTCCAGTGTACCCAAAGCTTGCCGTAAGACCGTCACTTTGAGCTTCTAGTTTGACTGAGATGGAGAGTGATTACATGAAGTGTGGGTGAGACAGAACTATAGAAAACTATAATACGTGATTATTGGATAAATACTGGTAATAAGGTCAAGAAAGAAAATTATTTTACTGCAGCTAAGCAAATTAAAACAAAATTTCTATCGGAACTTGAAGTGCGTACTCAGATTTTCAAACTTCTGAACGAAAATGGAGTTTACCAAATAAAATACTTTTAGAAAACTTATTTGGGAAACAAGTTAAAAAGAGGAAAATTAGCCGAAAGATATTATTCTGCTTGTGAAAAGTACAGAAGCAAAAGCTTACTGAAAAGCAAATATAACTTAAAAAGAAAACTCCTCAGTGACTCTGAACATATGTCAGGAATTTCTGAAATATATGGTAATTTGAATAAAAATATCATGGCTTGTTGAGACTATATAATTTCTTCTATACAGCCCCAAATTATACTGAAGATAATAAAATGCAATTAGACAGATTGCGGTTAAAAAATAACTTTAATCCCGAAAGTTTAGTTGAAGAGATGTGGAAATCTAGTTTTCATATTAGAAGATAAAATTTACTAGACGAATTTGAAAATATTTTTGATGAACGGCCCATCTTAAAGCAAAGGATAGGTGCTTCTCTGGTAAATTTTGAAATTATTATGTATAAAGGTAACCAGCTAAATTTTTATAGATTAAATTGGATTTTGAACAGTTGCATCCTCCCAAAAGTACACTTTTGTTCGATAAGTTAGTCGATGTTTACCGAAAAAAATTATCAACGGGATGCAAAGGGTAAACTTCTATTGTCAAAGATAAATAATGAAATTACGGAAGGTAGAAAACTTTAGAAAAACATGTTATTTTAATTATTTTAGATCTTTCCGACTCGAAAAGCTTTATTCTAACAGTTTTATTGAATACATTTCTTACTCCAATTGGGAAAACAAAAAGATGTTAAATCTTGGAAACCGAATATATTGGATGGACAGGATGCTCTTAGTATTATATGTAGTTCCGGTATTTTGATTTCAGTTCTTGATTTATATCAAATCGTTGATTTATATTCAATAAAATTATAAAGAAATCCATTAAACATTAAAAAGTAAACACCCAGTTTTAAAATAAAGGGGTGGGATGGTTAGAGTTGTATAACATCTAAGCTATCATCTGACTCGTTCGCGCGCGATTCCATACCCCAAAGTTTCACTTGAAGGAGTTGCCCGATTGGTCCCATTTTTGGACTCAAATTTAATTTTTTTTTTAAAATGCCGTGTACAAAGTTTGAGCTCCCCACGCTCTCAGGCAGTTTCCAAATATATAGTAAAAACCAAAGTTTTTGTATGGCAACACCAAAAAGTGGTTGCCGATTACAATTTTTCTTTCCATAAAAGCTTTGCTCTGACAATTACGAACACACAACAATAAAAAATTAGGCAAATCAGTATAGCCGTTTTTCAAGTGATGATGTAACATACATGCGACAATTGATTTTTATTTATATAGATTAACTTGCAATTTTTTAGTTCCAATTTTCAAAAATAAAGTAATAAAAAAAATTCTAAATTTGTAAGGAAAAAATAAATTGCCTGTAGACTCGTATTTTGTACGGGTCTCGAAAGAGTAAAAAGCTTATTACCACTTTCCACAAAATTAAATTTTTTTCATTTGACCCCCACTTTGGTAAAAAATATTTAACCAAAATGACTGAGCAAAATTCATAACTTTGGAAAACTGGGATTTTTTTAAGTTGACACCCTGATGGCCCCTTTGAGATAAGCTTGGTATATCGCAGTACACACTTTTATAATATATATAGTATATATACAATGTGCACTTGCCCGCAGAGAATTTTCTAGGTATAATTTAACTACCAAAATTTGTGCATTTAATAGATTTTTGGACTTATAAGCTGTGCACTTATCGAATTTTATTCATTGAAAAATTAGCACTAAAGTTCGGTGGTTGCGAAATTTGTGCACTTATCCCTTTTACTTACTTAAGAGCATTGCACTTCAATGGATTTGACTGTGCATATGGCTATAATGAAGCAAGAGACTGAAGACAGAAAACGCGGTGTAAATTTATAGAAGTGCACTTTTGCAGTCCTTTGTTAATACAAATGGTTTTAGTTCTACGTCATTATAAATTTTGAAATAAAATATTTCCAAAACTCTTGATGGCAATTCCATTAAATATTCAAATATTGTTGAAAATAAAATAAAATTCCAATGATAAATTTCCACAATTTTTCCAGTAACGATTGGAGCTATTCAGCGATAACCTTCGTTTTGCTACCTACCAACCTAATTGGCACTCAGCACACATCACAACAATTGACACAATTAAAAGCAATTATAACTCGTAATTGGAAATATTCATCGAAATTTCACAACGGCTTAACAAATCTGTAGTTTTTTATTGAATTAAAATAGAATTAAGTCATAATTATTTAAACTGCATTCTCTATTTCCTCAGCCACAAGTACAGCGCTAGCGAGCTAATTAGTACACTCCTATGGACAATAGATATCAGTGAATCGCTTTTGCATTCAACCGAGATTGTGCGATGCCTCCACAAAAGGCTCTAATTTTAATTAGAGCGAAAAGTTTTTTTTATTTTGCATACTATTGGGCATTTATGATTTAATGATTAGTTTGGATGAAATCATTGCGATCTTTTCATTACATATACATTTTTCCAGCTATCTCAGTGTGCCAACTTAGGAAATTTTCTGAACATCTTTGATGAAAAATTAAAAAAAATTCCAATAAAATTTCGGATTCTTAAACTTTTTCCGAACAAATTGTTTGCGAGAAAAATATATACAAAAACGTCGAAAATGCCGAATACTTCCCCTTAAATTACGCGAAAAGTTTTTTATCTATTCTTAGGAATTTTTGATGATTTTCTAAAGGTAATGCTTCTCATCTGAATTCCGATTGAAATCCTATGGAATTCATACTAACAACTCAAAAATGTTTTAAATAAGCAGTATTATTTTCAAATATGAATATGTTTAGGAAATAATAATGACGTTCAAACATTTTTAAGACTTCGGTTTTGTTAGTTCGGAAAATAAATAGATTATAAAGATAAAAACGACAAATATTTAAATTTTGTACGTTTTAATTGGATGTAATTTTTTAATGCACTTTTGTTTTTGGTTAACTAAACAAATGAACCATTTCATTCTGACGTTGTCGATGATGCTGAATTCTTTTTATTATCTTTATTTAATCTGCCTTTTTCATTATAAAATACTACTTTCAGGCGATTTTATATGTCAACCATGCTTGCTGATGGATATAAGGTAAGAGCAGCTTCTCTAACAAAATAATTATATTAAATTATTTTCTAATACTTTTGAAAAAAATGAATGTAATTCTCTCTGATAGAAAGGGAAACTTATTTTAATTTCCCCAAATCAATGGAACATTCAATGAATTTAGGTATCTGGTGCCAGAAAACCTCCAAATTACTTAATATTCCCGAAATGGGAAGCTCTCTTGGATATAAAGAAAAGAACATTCAAAGAATTAGGTATTCTGCTACATTTTTTATGGAAATATATTTTCGTTTATATAACGCACACATTATTCCTGAAAACAAGTTATATATTGTTTTTCAATATTTTGTTTAACCGTGCCCAGCGCACCAACATAACTTCCACACTACTTAGTAGTATAGACCATACGAAATATTCAGCTCCTTCTTATGTTTTTTAAAACGGGTGGTCTTCTATCACCTTCACCTAAGGAGAAGAGTGGAGCGGTGCTATCACCTATTCCCTACATTTTACGGAATATTTCTTTCATTTTAGGGAATATTACCTAAATTTTAGGGAATTGTCCCTACATTTTACGAAAAAAAAACACAAAACAACAATTTGAAATTCCCTACATTTAAGAGAATGTCCCCTAAAATGTAGGGAAAAATAAACAAAAATATGAATACATTTTAGAGAATATTCCCCAAAATTTTAGGGAGGAAAACAAAAATTCCCTACATTTGAGGGATAAAAACCTACCTACATTATAAGTATAAAAACCAAATCTTAGTTTTCCATGGTGGAGCTTTCCCTAATCTTATAGACAAATGCCTAACCTGTGTGGCACAAATTGTTGCCACTCACTTTAGGGAATTATTTTTACTGTGTGGTCAGAGCCGACCTTCCAAAGTTGAAAAAATGCTTTCTGCAAAATTATAATATTAAAACATTCTTCAGGAAAATTCCATCCGTACAAATGCTTTGGCAGCTTCCGTTTCTATTCCCCTTATTTTCGATACATATGAAGTCTTCTTTTGAAATTGTAGGTAACGAAGAAAGCATATTTACTAAGTTGAAGGGTGTCTTTTGCGTTTTGTTCAAAGTTTTCATTTCCTAATTCAAATTGAACGCCCTAACTTTTGAATAGCGAACAGGACAGAAAAGATATTGAGCTCGAAGCTGGGTTCATTTGGAACTGATACCGTGCGCCAGTGCTTATCCGGAGAATCATATAAATTTTGAACAGTCTCTTCCCCCCCCCCCCCCCCCTATTTCAGTTGTCTTTACATGCTCTGTACCGCAAAGCATTTCGCTGCAAGTATCTGCAGAACGGTAGGATTCCATAGGCATGACGAGATTTTAGATTTGACTGTTCGATTTTTCAGAGAGTTTTTTGGAAACTTATAAAACGCTTTTCATAACCATGTACAAATCACAATTAAAATTTTGAAATGTCTTTTCCTATTTTTCTGTTCAGCTAAAAGACAGATCCTAATGAAAACGCAAAAACAAAAATTGTAGTTTTACAGAAAAAAAAAGTATATATGTATATAAGTTATATCGAAAGCATCTACAATTAATATGTCTATAAAATATGTGCATGTGTAATATAGCCTGTGATTAGCCTAGTAGTAGAAAAATTACATCAAAATCGATCGATAGTAGGTCGGCTTACGCAGTCGCACTCCCCCATTTCTAGATTCTGTCCTTCTTGTTTAAAATATATATATATATATATAATAAAAGCCCAAAAGTATGCAAAGTAAAATAAATTTTCGTACAAGTATAAAATTCGCAGCTTATGTGGAGGCATCGCACGAGCTCAGTTGAATGCGAAAGCGTTTCATTTGTGATGTTCTACATGATTCTTCTTGTCTTTGTTATTTCTATAGTATTGCTTAATTACGTCTTAAGTCAACAATTGAGCAATAACGTCGTGTGATATACTATTGTAAGAGCTAAGACAACTTACAAATAGATAAGAAAATCTCGATATAAACCCGGATCACTTTTTGAAAGCTCTTTAACTTTTTATTCAACCAAAGAAAGCTACCATTGCGAAGAATTTATGTGGCATAATACAGCAAGAGAGAGAGGGAATGTTCGGAGCTTTCTGTTAGAGGGCTTTTAGCTCGTTTTAGTTGGACCGCATTTTTGTGAGGTTTTGCACATCTAGATGTAAGTTGTCTCAGGTACGAGTAAAAGCATAGACAAACTAATAACATACAAAGACTGGAAACGTAGAGAAAAATATGAAACGCTTTTCTAGAATATAAAATTAACGATGCCTGTAGCAAATAGCCAGATTTCGCGTAATGAATTTTGGTTGTGTTGGTAATATATGTTATACATATATTTACACGCCGTCTCTATTCTAAACAACTTGTCACTTTGCAAAAATTAACTAAAGGTTTTGTGCGACAAAAAATGTTCTTTTTGAGGCCATTCCCTTTAACTCGTAGACGAATTTGTCTATTTATATATTTCTTTACTCTTTTCGACACTCTCGTAGACCCACTTTTCGTCATCACAGCGAGCTGAAATTTTGCACACAGGTTCAGGTCGCGTGACAATTGAATCTATCAATTTGAACCGGAAATTACCATGGAAACCCGGAAGATCGGGAAAAATCATTTGAAAATTTGGTACAAATTTGATTAGTAATAAATCCGTTTCAGGAAAAATGCAGAGTTTTCCGATTTTTCCGAAAAATTTTCCGGAATTTTCCGACTTTTCCGGAAAATTTTCCGGTAAAAAAGTTTTCTAAATTATGCAGGATCAAGTTCCCTATCAACTGGCATCATTACTTTCTCTCCGACAATGGTGAAAACTTGCAGAAAAAATCGAGGAAAATTCATGAAATACGCTTTTCCGGAGTTTTTCAGACCAAGGAAGCGTTTGAGCGTTTTGCAACCTAAGACAAAGTTGTAGAGCGAAATGAGTTGCATAAAGTTGCTTTTGTGGACAACTCCGTGGAAAAACCCGGAAAAGCGGGGAAATCATCGGACAACTTTTCATCGATATGATTAGTGATAAACCTGTTTCAGGAAAAGTGCAGAATTTTCCAATTTTTCTGGAATTTCCGGAATTTTCCGACATTTACGGAAAATTTTCCGACAAAAAAGTTTTATAAGCTATGCGGAATCATTTTTTTCCGTCCTACTGGCATCAATACTTTCTCTTCAACAATCATGAAAACGTGCATGCAAAATCGAGGAAAATTCATGTAAATTTTTGAAAAAATTTCATAGTAATATGAAAAGTCTGTGGAAAACAGGGAAATTCGGGAAAATTCATGTTATATGGAATCAAGTTGGAATACAGCTAAAAAGCGCTGTTTAAAACAGAATTTGAATTTCAGAAAACCGTTGCAGTACATCAACGATTTGATACTCGAAAAATTTTTGTTTTCGGATCGGCACCAAACATGACATAAAAAAATTGTTTTAAAATCTCCATGCAGCACGTAATAACAATTTAGTTAGCGTGAAAAAAGGTAGATAATAAAATAAGTAAAAAACAAGTTTTCAAACAAAACTGAGGCCAAGCCGCATGAAAAAGTAGAAAATAGAATTTTCTTCACACACAGAGGTGGACTCAGATTTTATTCGCTGACAATCACCGATATATTTCAGCATGATCAATCAGAGGTAATAAGTGATTTGATTCATGAAGAGAAAGAATATTCAAGAGAAATGTCCCAATCAAAAGATCGGAGTCCACCTCTGTGTGCGAAGAAAAGTTTATTTTCTACTTTTTCATGCGGCTTGGCCTCAGTTTTGTTTGAAAACTCGTTTTTTACTTATTTTATTCTATTTTATTTTCAAATAATTCACATAATTAGTTTATATAAATCTTTGCTTCTATTTACAAAAGAGATAATTTAGACAGTGCACTTTCCAGGAACATGATTTCCTTAGTTTATAATCCAATTTATATTTGCAAGCACTGACCGAACACTTCATTTCTGTGTTTTTAGTTGATATGGAGATTTAAACAGGCACTAGTGGCACTATAAAACTTTGCACTAAATAAACTTCACAGATAAATATTTTTGAAAAAAACTGATTCCATACTTCTGTAAAATTTCGCACAATAATTTTAGATTTCAGAAACCTGTTCACAAAACAAAAGCACATTTGACAATCATGCATTCAGCTTTGATAATTGTTCCTTCTGTCATCTCACTTACTCCTATATATAATGTCCTGCTCTTAAAAAAATTAGTCGTGTTCACGTCTTATACACAATTCAGCCATTCCTGTTTGCTATATATTCTAAGAACCAAAGAGTAAGTCAGCAATGCCTCGATCCCTTCGAGCAGGAAACTAATGGAGTAGGGATTGTGTATAAAATATGTGTAAATGATCGTAACGAAAATGCCGCTTTATGTATGCGTGAGGTTCGGCCATATTGGACCCTGACTGTCAGTTTTCAAAGCGGGAACTTGGTACTTCGGTACTTTGGTACTCTTGTTTTTCTTGTTTGGAACCTTACGCATAGACGTAGTAAGGTACAGCAAAAATGAAAAGTGCCCAATTAACTTGGATTTTTATATTTTCCAGATTACTAACTGATATAAATATTTATTTTTGCACTAGTTTCTGCCCAAACAAAATTCCCAATGAATTTATTCAATGAGAACATGTGTGTTACGTATATATATTTGTAACTATGCGAATATCTATTTGATTTGGCTTTGTATCATACTTCCACTTAAATAATATTTAAAATCTCCCGCCAATGGCGCATGGCGAATCTATACGCCGGGAAATGTTTTCGACTTCACTGGTGTACCCACACAACTTAACAGAGGTTACGCTCTATCACGGTTCATGTCAACTCCATTTAGTTTCCTGCTCGAAGCTCGATCCATACAATATCACCATTGCCTCGACCCGAAGATGGGCAAGACACATTTTTCTCTTAGAAATTTACTGGACATTTCTTGCTTATAATTTAAACATACTTTTGGAGGGCGACAATAATTTTTATGAGCATAGATCAGACGCGTAGACACAAAATCTTTCATTTTGGTGGCCGGCTAGTTATTTTCAGGTACCTACAATACCTTCATTATGTGATATAATTAACATATGTACTAATAGAAAACACAAAATTTGCTCCCAAGTTGTTTCAGATATTTTTACAGGAATAAGTTTGACATTTAAATACCTTTAAAGGAAAACGACATACATTTCACATTATTTCAACACTTTTAAAATCGGAAAATCTCACGTAAAAGATTTCAATTTTTAACAGTTTTTTTGTGAGTGTCACCTATTGGTATTATAAATTTTATTTTCTATCTACTAATACTGACGATCATTTCCCCAATGTTTTATTCTTTGCTTGCATTTCTAAATTCAAATCACTCAATTTTTATGGGAAATCTTTTAGAAATGCTAAACGCCTCCACCAAGTTATACCATTTAAATTCGTACATTCTTTATCTTGTACTTTAAAAAAACCCGTTATCTGGGCTAGTAATCTCGAAATCTGTGCTAGTTCACATCAATATGTAGTTAATACTCTTGAGACAGTTGCTGCGAACAGAGTTTACAATTTAAAACGCTACATACATTATTTGTTTTGTATTTAACCTCGATATGTGGAAACAAAATTATCTAAAAATATAAAAGATAACATTACTTTTTCTACTGATATTGATTTTAATATAAGGGCTTTAGTTTACTACCAGAGACCAAACAATGGACATAGCTGTAAACTCCTAGGTGTTTTTATTTTTTGTTATTTTAAAGGCAGGGGACAGGAGACCCTATCCCAAGCAAGGTGGCCATAGCGGGCCATTGTGCTGTCCTGCGATTCAACAAAACCTTCCTGTCCTTCCTCCTTAATGAAGAGCATCAGGTCTTGACGAGGCAGGGTTTTCAGCTCATACACAGATAGAAGGGCAGCCTCTAGTGTATCCAGCCTGCACCGGTCGAATGCCAGACACGCACACAAAATGTGCTTGGTTATCACTGGCTCTCCCTCCAGGCAGGACAGATACTCAGGGCTGTCAAAACTCCCATCCTTGATAGATGAGCGTGAAGTGACCTGTGGCCGGTGATGATACCAACCACAGTTATACATTGTTTCCTTCCGAGCCCCATGAGAAAAGCGGAGATATTCCCATTAGGCCCATCAAGAAACAGTTTTATACACCTGCAAGTTCTCAGGTCCGTCTATCTCTGCTGATGCTTTCTATGAATATCCGCTTTGATGAGAGACCCGATAATATAAGTGGCAACGCCTACGGCGGGTTCCGGTCCGAGGAACGGAGAATCAGAGCCAGCTCTAGCTAAAAGGTCAGCCGTTTCATTCCCCATGACCCCATGTGACCACGAACCAACAGGAGGGACACCCTGTTGTGGATACACAACTTATCCACAGACGACCTGCAACCGCCCAGTAACTTAGATGTTATCCGAAGGCCACTCAGAGCCATCAAGGCTGCCTGACTATCCGAAAGGATAGCAATGCCCTTCCCCTCTATTTACATATCAAGAGCTAACTTCACTGCCATTGATAGGGCGAAGACTTCAGACTGGAAGACAGTGGAGTGCCTTCCAAGTGAGTATGTCGTGTCACAATAGAAAAAAACAACACCGACTTTCCTTTGACTACACCATTTTTATTTCAAATCACTGTTACTACTATTGCTCCGACCGCTTTCTAATTAAAACCCGAACTGACCACACCAATTTAGTTGTGCACCACGAAACATTGCACACGGAACTCGGAAGTAGCATCTGACCCTCAATATATGTAATTATTATGATGTGGTAATATTCTACAACCGATGACGAGACTGCTGGCCAATGTCACAGATAGCAAGCAGCTGTACTCTTGTAAACAAAACAGGCAATGACCGTGGTCTATGCGAAGTAGCATGTTTAGCCACTGCTGCCATAATATAACCAATCATCACAATATTTAGCAATAAACGGACACTTTACTGTGCGAAGTAAAGTGTTCCGCTATTGCTAGCTACATTACTACCAGTACACCTGCCAGCTTGTTGCTTCCGTGTACCAGCAGACTGGACCACAACACGTACTCCATCCCAATATCAGGCTCAGGAAAGTAGACACGATTCCCTGGCAGGAAAGCTCGAATGTGAAGAGAATTGCTGATGAAATTTTCTTTATACATTTGGTAGATAAACTTATCATATTTTCAGCATGATTAGCTTATATTGAAATTAATGAAATACATTTTTTTATAATTACCCTTTTTCAGGTTTTTAGGTATATAACAATTGCGTATTGTTTTTATGTTGCGAGTATATATATTTGATAAATAAATTGAATGGAGTATGCCAACGTATTTCTTGGAGCACCCTTACTTCCTGTAGACCTCCTCCTCCTAAAATTACTCCATCCCTCTAAAATTTACGTTTGAAATGTTTGGTTTTTCAAAAGAAATGTAGTTACTTAAAGTCCTCATAAGTCTTTTCAAGGATGTCGCAGGATAAAACTTGAGCATTTGTTCAAAAGCAGTCCTTTTATTATAATGACTTCTTGAAATAAATATCATAATTTTTTTTGTGTTTTCCATGGATCTATTTCTTTGTATCTTAAGTGTGACCCTGCCATTTAAATAATAAAAAAAAGAATTACCCCAATAGTGCTTCCGTTCGGCAGTCATTAATATTTTTTGTTTGTTGTGTAAAAAGTTTAACTTCCAGAGCATTTTAAGTGTTTCAAGATTCACATTTATTCCGAATTGCGAGGATAATAATTTTGGCCTTGCAATTTTCAAGTATTATATGAATGTAAATTGAAGGTTTATGAGGCTTTGGAAGTCATGCAAATTTCTGGCAAACATTTGAAACTTGACATTCAGTTCACAATAAATTGATTGAAGTGTTTCAAAGCCTAGTCCGCTCTTAATTTTGATTTCTGTAGAACCACAAATATCCACAATGAGCGCGTAAATTGCAAGTTCATTTGAATATTCCATGGAAGTCCTGTCCCGTAATTGTTGTCCGAGAGGTACATACATACATTCATACATTGCACTGACTCAATTAAGCGAGGAAACTGTAAAATGGTGTTCCTTTAATGAATGATATTCCGAGTCAGTAGATTTCCGTGGTCTCAGTGTCAAGAGCTCATATACATATAAGGTAATATTTGCAGCACTGCTTGTAATTTTTACGATTTACATGAAAAACACATGGTAAAGGTCACTGTCATGTTTTAGATCACATGAGAGTAACTACAATTAATAGGTTTGAATCATAACCAATTGGAGGTAGGGGTAATGATAGGAAAATCATCATCCCGCATTCATTATGAAATCAGGATTGAAAATTAGTAAAGAACCAATTAATGATAAGTGGGGTGATACTGGATATTTAGGCAGAGCCATATTTTCTTTCCAGAAAATTACCCATTTATAAAGCTCTATGAAAAAAAGAGGCACTAATGTTGGATGCCCGTCACTCCGTTATCGCTACATGTGTCGTGTCCCAAAAGCAATCACACAAATAAAACGAAAACTATGGAACTGATTTCAACCCGAAAAAACATTAAATATCTTTAATACACTTCCATTCTTTATTATGCGTGACCAAACTGACCTATCATAATAATTCGCCAACCGAAACTTGACACTCTAAACAAAAGTTAACTCGTGACTGATTACTTAACAGCACTCGCCAGATCAGTCATTGGTCTTTTATGGCCCCATATCCGGAAGTAAGCTTTGTTCACAACGTGTAAACAAACGACACAACCTTGTGGTTTGCAGCACATGAGTTGCTTAGAAGTAAACAATCGCCTTACAAAATAATTACCATGCGAGGTTACTTATTATTGTAATCGTCGATTGCACCAATAAGCGCTCATCCCAACCAGCTATTGGGCTAATCAGCAAATTATTCGACGGTTGCAGAACAATTCCATGCGAGGTCTCTTCAAATAAAAATAACTTGTCACAACATTTTTCACGTTTTGTGCAGGTCTGCGTACCCTAGCAAGCTAGCATATCTTTTTTGTACATTCTCTCAAATTTGTCTGTGGTTAATGTCGTGTACGTATACATCCCACATTATATGTGTGTTCGTTTTTCAAGCTACGCGACATGACAAGGTATGTGAAAAGACCTATAATAAAACAAGCTTACTCACTTTTTCCTCTCCTCGATTCTTTGAAATTCTTAAAAGAATGAGGAGCCAAGCTTTGTTTCGATGTATGCGTGTAGTTACTTATAGCGTTCTACTTTATTTCCCGAAGTATCATCGTCTATAGTTGCTAATATAGTTTTATTTCATAATGTAACGTAATAAGAATATTATTGAATTTTTTAATTCCGCCCTAAATATTTCTTCCTTATAAATATAATCAACCTTATTATTGAATCCGTCTTTTTTCCGATAAATCAAAGTTTTACGAAACTTTCCAACTTTCATTGATATCAAAGGTTATCAATTCAAATTTCCACGCAAACTGTCAAAATAGTTCCACATGATTTCTCCTATGGAATACATCTTCACACGCCTTTGTCTAAATTCGTTGGACTCAGAGCAATCTCAGAGCAGTTTTTAACAATTTTAAAAAGATTTCAATAGATTTCCTTAAAGAAAAGAACTTTTTAAAGCCTTTTCGATTCCAATCCAAACGGATTCAATTTAATTAGGTATGAGATTGTATGACTTGACGAATGTGTTCTAGAAATTTTTAATTTTTACCTGTGGCGGAGGGGGGGGGGCGCATCATGGGGGGGAGGGTAGTTGTGAGCTTAAAGTTGCCGCGCGGCGATTTTGGAGATTACTCAAAAACAAAATTTTGCCGCTGCCACTGGCGGCAAAATTTCTTTTTCATTTGAAATAAGTCCAGACAAATTCGTGAAATACGGCTTTTGGCACTCCAAAGTATTCGTATTCGAAGTTTAGCACTTTACTCTGTTTCTCTGTTTTTCTTCAACCAGAGCTACTAATAATAGAGCTTCTTCATCAGAACTAGAGTACACAAGTGAAGGACAAATAAAAGCACCTCTCATACAACACAGAAATGATTTTTAAAATATCTATTACAATCTAAATATAATGTTTTAAGGATGAACTGCCGACACATGCTTTGCTTCGTGAAATTACATCAATATAAATGAATATAGTAGTCATATAGAGAGTAATCTTAATGAAAAATTTGTAAACCATTCATTGATACAGTGAGTTCCACAGCAAATTTCTGCCTAAAAGAATCAATTTGCCTGTTATTATATGCCAAAAAATAAATTAAAAATTTAGAAGCGCAGGGAGAATTTCCCTGTGTGAGCCACGGAATTCAAGAAGAAGACAGTCACGTATTTATCTTCAATTGGGTGGTTTCAAATTTATTGTAAAGCTTCTCGGCAATTATTTGTACTAATACGAGATATCCTAAGTACTTCAGAGTGTTTACAATAAAAATACAAAGTTCACAAATTAGCAATGAAGTGCACGTTTTTGCCCCAACGAACCATTGTACATGGATCGAATTTTCAACAAAATGATTGTGGCGAACAGTAAAACTATTAATTTTTCTTTCAAATTTTAAAAATCATCTCTTGTAAATCTTATAGCTTGCGATACTTGACAGTTGACACGCATATTCAAGAATACTTCATACTAAGGAGTTAAAAAGAGTAGTATATGAAAGCGCTCATCTTAGTGACTGACAACTACTCAAAATGAAAGCCATTAATCGAAAAGCTGGACGTAATGAAATTGATGTGTGATGCGAAGATAAGGTTGCGATCAAATATGACTCCCATATTATTTAGTTCATCAACACGAGACGTATTATAGATTCTGTACTTGAAGGAAATAAAATCCCTTTTACGAGAAAAATATATACATTTATTGACGTAAGTTTTAATGCAGTTCTCTTGACAGACCCCATTTTGCTAATTGAAGAATATCCTTTTGAACCAGGCCGCGGTCGATAACGTTGTTAATAACCTTATATATTTTGGTATCATCTGCATATTATAGGCAGTTATATGAGAAGAGGGAAGGTAAGTCATTAATGTAAATGAGAAATATTAATGGTCCAAGTATGGCGCCCTGAGTTGCAGCGAAAATCTGTTGGAATAATGGGTACTGATGTCCGTTTAAGACTACCATATTTTCTCTCTTGGTCAAAAAGGAATAGAACCAGGATACGGTATCCGGATGCCCAAGCTAGCCATTTTGGAAATACATAGCTTATGGTTTATTTTATGAAAAGCCTTACTAAATTTTGTATGTATAGAGTCTAGCTGCTTGTTGTCGTCAAGGGCCGAGGCAATAGAGTCCGTAAATAGAGCTAGCTTTGGAACTGTGGATCGACCATTTAGAAATCCGTGTTGGTGTTCCGAAATGTATGGTTTGATTAGTTGAAGCAGTTGGTTGTACATCGCTTTTTCAAATATAAGCAAGTGAATTAAAAGTAGGGATAGGACGATAGTTAGTTATGAGTCAGGTCACCTGATTTGAAGACGGATATAACGAAACATTTGTTGAGGCTTGCAGGGTACATTTTGCTATTTATGGAATGATTGTGTAAATTGCAGAAAGGTTCTGTAAGACTAAGTGCGCGTTTCTTGAAAACGACATTAGAAATGCCAACAGTGCCTGCATTTTTATTAGAATCCAGATCGTTTAAAATTAAAATATGTTTTGGCTAATTTCTAAAACACCGCACCCTGTATCAGTTGACATTGGTTAAATACCACAAATCATAGGAAGTGTTCAATTTTAAAATGATTAATTAATGTGTACCGTTTTTGGGCAGTCTCGCTTAATTCTCCCGTTTACTTGTCCAAATCCGCGTTCAAAATTCAGTATTTTTTTTTTTAATTTTCTCATTTGGAAAATCCGCAAAAATATTGAGTATTCGATATTTTGCGAGTTTTCTCCAGAATACATGGTTCTCAGGGTTCTATAATTTCAGTATGAATTTGGTCTTTGGTGCTGTTGAATTGGAGAAAGCATCAATTCGTTCTTTGTGCCGACATACAAAAAATGTACAGACAAATTAAAATAGATAAAATACATCAAGATCTGCAGCGAATACTTTGGAGAAACAGTACAGATGACTTAACTCAGGAATTTCGACTCACAACTGTCACCTACGGCTAAGCTAGTGCACCTTATTTAGCCATACGGTCTCTTAAGTAGCTCGCGGTCAATGGTATACAGCAATTTCCTATCTCCTCAAATATATTGCTCCACAATTTTTATGTGATAATGATGTGTTCTTTGGAGCAGAGAGTATAGAGTGCGCTCGTCAAATTCAATGCGAGCTGATAAAGCTATTAGCATCAGAAGGATTCACCTTAAAAAAATTGTCAACGAATGAACCTTCCTTGCTTGATGAGATTTTAACGAATACATAAAATCAACGTCATTCCGCACTATTGATGAAGACAACCGTCTCAAAACGTTAGGCATTCTGTGGCAGCCAGAAACAGATGAATTCAGGATAAAAATTGATCTTAATTCAGCACTCTCTCCAATTACGAAACGCAAGATCCTCTCTGATATTTGATAGATTTAATAAAAACTTCCTGGTTCAATAAAGAAAATGTTCAATTTTATGCAAAGATCATTCATCCAAATCAGCGCTTTTTAATCAGTTTTTCTACAAAGGATATTGAATTTATAAAACATTTTTGTTGCAGGTTTTTTTTAAGAGCAGCGGATATGAAATTATCAGGTTATCGAAAATTTTACAATATAATCAAATCTTTGGAATCTGAAATTCTGAAGGCGTAATAATCAAAACTTCTCAAGAAGAAAATTGCCTTATTTTATTTTGAGTCTTATTTTGGGAGAAAACCTTGCTATGAACGATGTTTTACGATTTTCGAAAGCTAAGTACTTTTGTCGCTTTTGTAAGGCGTTCAAAGGTAACACTCACTTTATAGCATAGAAGAAAACTTCTGTTTTGAGAAAAAATAATAAGCTTGCAAAAGATTTTAAGTTAAATAAGAGCAATACGAAGTGACAGTGCCAGCTAGAAACTTAAAATTTCATTAAGCTCAAGCTAGCTATATAGCTGGCCAAAAATCACAAGCTGTAATTTCGTCCCGATCTACGTGATTAGGCTTAACCACGTTAGCCGCGAAGGTATTTAAGTGTGTCGAACGCGCCCTTTAAATTAAACAAAGGTATCCAAATTAACTTTTACTCGTCGAGCTTTCGTCAAGTTTAAATATCGAATTTTCTGTAAGTATAGTGCGCTAAGAGTCGCTCATTACTTACAGACGTGATTAAATTATTATTAAATGAATTTAAAATGCAATATAAAAACTGAAATGGAAAGGAATGGTACTGAAAATTAATAGATGGCACAAATATTCAATTAATACAACTTCTTTTCGTTAATTTTTTTGATTTTACCACTTTTTACAATTGAAAACATTAAATATCAAAATAATAACCCTTACGGAATATGATATCGATTTAGGGCAAAAATGTCAAAAATTTGTAAGTAAACTTCAGCCTCTTCACATAAGAGTAAAGCCCAGTATAGCTTTCTCTTTCCATTTCAGCATGCAAATTTCATTAGCATCCAGATATAACCGTAGTTCTTTTATTAATATTGAACAATATAATAATAATTAATTGTTGGACGGCTTAATCTCGGAGCCATGAAATTGGATTTTCTCTTTATTCCAGCACCAAGGAATCATATGCCCCTTCGACAGCTATGTACACTACAAAACCAACTCAGACAATTCTGGGAAACGGAAGAATTACCAAACAATTCCAAGCTACGAGTAGTATTTAACGCATCTGCCAACCGCATCTGTATCAACGACAATTGTTCATAGGGCGTACGATTCAGCCATGGACGACCATTCTCAAATGGCGCCTTCACGGTAGACATACAAAAGATGTATCGCATTATAAATGTACATCAGATTCATAAAGATTATCAGCGAATAATATGGCGCAACAACCCTGAAGAGCCCATAAAAGATTACGCCTTAAAAACGGTAAAATTTGGAACTGCATCGGCTCCATACCTCGCCAGAAAAACAGTTCAGCAATTAGCAGCAGACGAAGGAAAAAAACTACCCTCTTGCTGCAAAATGTATATCAACAGATATTTATGTAGATGATCTCCAGACAGGGAGCCATACAATTCCAAATGGAGTACAATTATAAACAGAAGTAAGCGATATGCTAAAATCCGATGGATTCAAACTACGCAAATGGGCAAGTAAGCATCCTAGGCTGTTGAGGAATATACCAGAACAAGATAGAGAAATCAAAGGCTCGTTAAATTTCTCAACAAACGAGACAATCAAAATGCTGGGAATCAACTGGCAACCAGTATCCTCCACCAGCAAAAACTATTACACTAAAAGAGTTATATTGTCAGAAATATCTAGTATCTTTGATCCACTAGTATGGTTATCACCATGTATAATCAAGGCAAAGATTCTTATTGAAAAGTTATGGTTATCTGGGTGGTGTGATGAAATACTTCCATCACATCTAACGCAAGAATGGATTATATTTAAAGAGGAATTATTGGAAATCCGAAAATTAAAAACACCACGATATTTACAAACATCCCCAGATGGTATATCTACAGAGCTACATGGAGTTAATGAACACTTGTCATCATCAAAAACAAGGGTAGCTCCTACAAAGCTTGTCTCACTTCATCGGCTAGAACTCTGTGGTGCTGTATTGCTTGCACAACTAATGTAGCAAGTACAACACAATTTAAGTCTTGAACGTAGTTCCGACCGATTCCACAATTACGTTGGCATGAATAAAATCGCATCCAAGTAAATGGTAAACCTATGTGGCTAATGGAGTAGCCGAGTACCAGTGGCTAAATGGTATCATATATCATCAAAGGATAATCCAGCAGATGCGGCCACAAAAGGAAGCCTTCCAAATCTACTGTTAGAGCAAAATATATGTTGGCATGGCCCAGAATAGCTCAAAAAAGCAAAAGGTTGGCTCAGTCAAAACCATACATATGATACAGAAAACTAGAAAAAACCAGCTGAAATCTTTAGCAATACAATACAGGAGGAATTTGTTCTCTTATACAAATTTTTCTCATTTACAAAACTAAAAACAAAACAAACAATGTCGAGAAAATATGACACGAAAATATAAGAATCTCTCAGCGTCAGAACTAAAAGCAGCAAGAAGACTTATTTTCAAGCTGCTAGAGCAGCATACGTTTAAAGTAGAAATCACGGAGCTTCAGAAGAGGAAACCATTTTCCAACAAAAGCAAAATCCTCTGTCCCCACTCGATCCTTGATAAAGCAGGGGTACTTCGAATCTGCGGACGTCTAGGTCAATCGGATCTAAAATCTGTATGCAATAAAATATTAAGGCATCGACACCAAATTATATATAAAATCGCCAAAATGAGTATTTTTGTGGATACCCGCTCTATTGAGGAGTTATTAATAATGGACCCGCTGCCAAGGCCAGTATCTCCTCTACCGACAACACCACGAAGAAAGGGAACGCCGGACATCCCAGGAATTATCATCCACAGACATTTGCTAAAAGAAAGGTCAATTTCGCCGAGACCAGGACTAATACGCCAAACTGGTGTACATTCAGAAGAACAGCAGCGCTAACCCCAGAGGAATTTGCTGTAACCGCGTCCATTCCATTAGCCATCCTCCAAAACTTGGAAACAACAAAGGAGATAGCAGAAATAAAAGTTCAAGCCTGCATACCATGGGAGCGAGTATTGACGGCAAGAAAGTATTTTCTGCACTCCCTTCGTCCCAATCATCACATAAAGTTCATTGTAGCGAAACATAGAACATTGACGGCGATACATAAATCGTCAAAGTAAGTATTATTTGGAGGCGGAATATTGTGCAAGCACACACTAAAATTAAACATTTTAAACGTAAATTAAATCACTTTGCTTCAAAAAATCAGAGCAGTCATTCCCAATGACTTTGCTGAGAATTTTAGTATAAAAAGCTTGTGAAGCAATGGAATTAGGGTCAGTCGTATCTGATCACTTGAGTGCAACACATTAAATTGCATTCTTGACACCACAGTCGTAACGCATTAACTTCCTACTGTAATACCATGCAAACCACACTCGCAATACAATAAATTACAGTCGAGAAGTACAGTACGATAAGCTGATACTATTTCAGAAGTGCAGTACAATAAACTGATACTATCTATCCGTTCCTAACCAAAGAATTCACCACACCAACCGCTTGCATGCTAAATTAAAGCATACAAGAATCAAATATATAAGTATAACAAACTGCAGTAGGGTTTATTATATTTGTATATTCCTGAACTAGTAAAGTTCATATCACACCAGAAAACCATAATGGAAACCAGTATATTTTCCATATTGACCTTATCTTTTCTCATTCCAGCACCTCCACCACCAGCAATAAAATAAGCTGAACCAAGTGCATTAATTATTTTCATTATTATTGTTGTTTATTAAATTATTTTGTTCAATATTTTTATTCATTATCGTTGCTGAAAAATAAAGTATATATATAAAACTGTTTAATTGATCTATTGTTATTTATTGATCGGGCACCCCCTTTTTATTAGTTGTGAGAAACCAAGAGTTTGTACAGTTCTAATGCAATTTATTACGCTGACAGGTTGCGCTTTATAATGATTCCAGCACCAAGGAATATACTGACTTTGGTATATTTTGAATGAAATAAAAAGCTTCATTTTAACTGTGATATCTCCTTTAATTTGCCAAGAAACGAATTATAAATTTTTGCTCTACACTGGTGCTGTTCAGTGGTAAGTGACAGAAATTATCTTTACGTACATAAGTTCATTCGAGAGAAAAAGTAACAAATTCTAGACAATTGAATTAAATTCATGACATTTATAGGTACATGTTTATGAACATTTAAGTATAGATTAAGATAAATGGTAATAGATAATTGAACTAAGTGATGATTATCGCCTTAACAAATATAATATAAATTTGTGGTGCCGCATAAAATAGAAAATTTACCACGGAATATAAAAGCCATAAAGTAGGACTTGAATGCAAGGATAGTGGACCAGTAGCGGGCGACATTATATACTGCTTGCCATAATGTCATAATGTGTTTTTCACATAAAGGTAGGTAGTTAGCATTTCATTCAAACATCATAATTGCCTGGGCTGGGCTTCAGTTTGTTACAAATTCAAGGCAACGTTTTTAAATTTGCGTTCCAACAATATCTTTTCATATAGACACTTTGTTAAAGAAATTTTCCATTAATGCTAATTTGTAACTTTAAATAAAATATTTGTAAAAAAACTGAATCTGATATTAATTAACCCAGTTATATGACGATTTCCCAAAAATCACCAAAAATTGCAAGCATTTTTCTTATACTGACATTTTTTAATGATATAATTTTATATTTTTTGCAAATAATTCAAGACTAGAAAAGAAAAACATAATAAATATAAATATTATTAAAAAAAAAACATCACTTGAGAATTCGCACTAAAAGGTACCTACCTACCCACACCACAAAAGTTCCCTATAGTTTCACTTCATTTAACATTGAATTAAATATTGAAATTATATTACATTTGCGTATAAAATTTAAAATTGTCAAGTAACACAAAGAAAGTAAGTTCAAAGTAAAGTAATTTAAATAAATATTTCGATAAGCATTATACCTATTAAATCAAGCGATAAATTATATTCAATTTTTTAATACATTTGATTGGGGTATAAATTTTAATTTTATTAGAGCTTTAGCTGTATCCGCCTTAGTCACAGGTACACGGTTTATACAGAAAAATTCCGTTTCATACTTATTCTGTATTGTTAGCCTTATAGATACAATTTTAGGTATTTGCGGAACATCTGGTGTAGGACGGGTGAAATTTCACCCCAAATTATTATCACAGGTGTGAGTACTGGTAGACTCCTGGATTTCTTTTTTATTTCTATTTTAGGTATTCAGTAACACCACTTATGGCAACTTTCACCGGGGAGAAGTAGGAATATGCCGTCAGCAATGTGTTAAAGAAAAATGGATAGAGTTTTTGTCAGAATAATAAATCCACAATACAAAAAATATATATATGAAATCTTCAAAAAATGATTTTCAAAGCAGTACACTGCACTAGTACAGCACTGCACTGAATAACATTGGGTTTCAGGCTTTAGTCATAGTACGAGTATATAACACCACTCAACTCAACAGCAATAGTCGGTTTAGTTTGCTTAGAGTCGAGCAGACCATTTCGAAATATTGTGGTGGGTGGTTGTGTTTCAAATTTATTGTTAAGCTTCTCGGTAAGTATTTGCATTAATACGAAATATGCTGAGTACTTCAGCGTGTTTACAATAAAAAACACCCGTCAAAATCTATAAAATATAAAATTCACAAATTAACAATAAAGTGCACTTTTTGGCTCGAACAAACCATTGTGTATGGATGGAATTGTCAAAGAAAATTTTTTACAATGTATAGCACCACAGTCTGGTTGTGGCGAACAATAAAATTAGTAATTTTGCTTTAAAATGCTAAAAATCATCTCCTGTAAAATTTAAAGCTTGGCCGATTGCAAGTAGCTTTTCAGGTGTTCATGCGACTAATTGCCGGCAACTATTCACCCTCTGTAAATGTACCAGAACTCAAGAATTCAACAAGTGGCGCTTTCATGAATAAAGCTCGGCATGCGCTATCCTCAAATTGATTTCGAATCAAAAGTACCACATTGAATTGAAAATGCAATTATGCTGATTTGTACATATTGCAAGGCAATCAACGAATCCTTTCCATATTGCACCAGTAGGTTAGGCATAGTAGGGGTACATACCAACCAAAGCACCACTCAGTTTAGTGTCAGTTAAGTTTGCTTAGAGTCGATCAGAGCATTTGGATATACTGTACGAGGTGGTTGTGTTTAAAATTTATTGTAAATCTTCTCGGTAATTATTTGTATTAGTAGTTCCGTTATTAAAGAACTAAATACCTAGTTTTTTGTGGTTTTTTGTGCAACACGAAAGTTTTATAACTCATAGATGCATGTGCAATGTGTTTTAAAATTTCGTGAGTGACATATAAATCCTCGAAGGTAATGTAAAAAAAAAAGTTTATCTCTTTTTGTTTAAAAAAAAAAAGTTGGTATTTGTCAACCCTTAGTAAAAGTTAAACAATTTTTTTTTTAATTTTCCGTTTTATTTATTTTAAAAAAATACATAAGGTTTTCATAGTTGGAATTGAACGCAACACCATTGGTTTGTTACTACTGATTACCTTTCTATTTATGTAACTTTACTTTTAATCCTTTTTACACTGGATTTTACAACTTTTGTTTCAAAAAATATTTTGTTCTTTCGAATTTTCTATCACTTCGACGCCGAACCAACCGTTTTCAAGTTCAAAGCTCAACTCCCTTCTTGATCAATTTAGTCGTGATTAAGTCCAGTCGTTTAGGGCAGAAAATGCACTTTCTCCTATTGCTAATTTTAATTTAATTTGATTATTTCTGTTTTTAGTAGTCTGGTATTATTCGTCTAATGTTAATTTTTCTAATTCCCATTTCCTGACTAACTAGATCTTTACACTATGTTTATAATTACTTCTATTGTTTAATGTTTACATAGTTTTTATTTTTTTAGTCATAGTTTCTTCTACTGTTTTTAGTAGGTATTGTGTGCTCCTTTACTTTTCTATTTGCTATTTATATTTAATTGTAGGACATTTTGCTTTAATTCTATAGTCTAAATCTTTTTACATGTTTTTTTAAAGGCATGTTAATTTATTTATTTTATGCATATATTTCTAATTTTATATTTTATTTCATTTTTAAATGCAATTTTATTTCTATCCTTTTATCTATTTTTTATTTATCATTAATTCTAACGCAAATTTTCTTTAATATAATTACTCTATCTATTTTTATTTCTATATACTTTTTGTATATATGTAGTTTACCAGGACTACTTTTTGTTTGCATTTTACATTGATTTGGTGGTCCTTGTTGAGAGTTTTGAGAGTGTTGTTTGAATCGATTTGGCTCTGGGGAGCAATCGAGTTCTTTTCGAATTGGGTTGTCGAGCCTGGGTTTGCTCTTCTAAAGAGATTCCCTCTGATAAAATTTCGGTGTTACCTTGTGGTTGATTTGACCGTTGTTTCATCTTTGTGACAACGTGGTGTCGATATTTCACTGTCACAATAATCATTATGACCAAAACTAGTAGGCTCGTAAATGACATTGATGTTGTGGACAGGATGTGGAATTGACGGCTTGATACCTTTTCCTGAATATCCTCTAAGGAATGTGTACCCTTATAAATGCATGTGTGGATATTGTCTCCTTTTAGAATCTAGATTTGTGCTAAACTTTGATTGTGATATTCTGGTAAGATTTCGGCTAGGTTCAAGTTAAATTTGGAATAGGTTTGGGAATCCCGGGATCCCGCAGTTTTTAACAATTTCAAGATCCCGGGATCGAGCACTTAATCCCGGGATTTGATTATTTAAGATTTAATAAAAAATTGCTTACGGTTTCCTGAAAAATTCTTGAAAAAATCGTATTTGGATGAACATTTTCAAATTTAAATTTCTGGAATTTTTTTTAATACAAATTATTAAAATTTAAAAATTTCAAGTTCTAGGCAGGATTTGAAAGTAATAGCAGACAGCAAACGCATCACATAAAATCATGCTACCTACTCTGATAATGATCACAAGTTCATCGGCGTAATCTTGAGTTTCAATACCTTGGTTGCTTAGTTGAACTAAAAGTTCGTCAACCACCATGGTCCTCTTTCGGGACAACCCCCGGGCGGCGGTGCGAACATCCAGTATCTCACCAGATAGCTGTGTCCTTATTAACCTGTTGGAGAGCATAGTCCGAATCCATCTGTTGTTTGTTAGATTCACTCCACGTCTAACGAATGCAGGCATTATGGACTTAACAGAGGTGTTATCAAACGCGCCTTCAATGTCCAAGAATGAACAAAAAGCTATTTCTCTGTTGTCAATGACCCTTTCTTTATCATCTGTCAGGCTTACCTGCGCCTAGTGACGCTTGATGAGGAGTGATGCCTTTGCCTACAATTTCTGACTCTCGACTGACTCTTGTAACCACCACTTGACTGGACATATGAGATCCCTGCAACTACTAGTTCGGGTTGTAGTCATGCTGTTGTTACTGCTGCTGCTGCTACTTCTGTTGCTGTAGCTTGCTGCTTCTATGGGGTATTTCGCTTAATTGAAGACAGCGGGGACCGCATTACAACACCACTAGGCTTCGGTGCTGAACTTGTAACTGTTATAACAACTGCAACAAGCCTTTGTCGAAGTCCGCCTGAGGCACATTTGGTACTGTAACAGCCATTTGAATTGCTGCTATACTGCTCATTGTGGTAACTAGTGACCCAGTTTCTCCTCGAGCAGCGTCAGCTGCCGTAGCTGCAGTCTTCTCCGAGGGAGTTAACGACTGCGGTTGGGCCTCTTCAATTGGGCCAGCTATGGCCATTTTAAGTGGGCCTCTCTACATTTTCCGTGAATAGGAAGAAGAAGATTTATTAATCTTCTTCCGTATTTGTCTTGATTTTTTATTAGATTATTTTGGAAATTCAGAAGTTTGTAGAACTAAAACTTACTCGATTGTCAAAATTAGGAATGCTTTAAATTTCGTTCTATCCTTTAGAATTTTTTCAAAATTCTTGTGTCCATTTTTAGTCTCTTTTGAGAATTGTTTGTCATTTTGTTTTCAACTTGTGCTTATTGCCCTGAGATTAGTTACCGTCGTTTTCACAATTTTGAGCGTATTACCATTTATTTAAAAAAAATATTTATACGAATCAAATAATACACGGAAACGATCAAAACCCGACCATCTTCTATTCGGATGAAACTTTCACAGTTTGTAGGGAATACCAAAATAGCTAACCCATATTTTTTTGAATACCCCTACCACGCCACACCCGCGACAGAAGGGTTAGAAATATCGTGATTTTACGATGAAACGTCATTTTCAAAAAATCATATCTCGAGAAAGGAGCAACCGCTTTTTTTGATTCAAATGCCAAATGAAGCTTAAAGCTTCATATTTTAATAATAAAATATAACAGTACCGCACGCAAATTTTTTTTCTCAATAAAAGCATTATTTAACAAAACAAAATTGTTATTCACTAGAGGCCAGCACTTTTCATTTTTTTAGAGCTACAAATCTTCTCTGTCTATGTACAAAAAATTTCGCTGTCTGTACTGTACTGTGGAGATTTTTTTCCTATTGGGGACTTCTAGCACTTTTTTTTTGTATTTTGACTTTGTTCTAGCAGACAAAACAAGGATTAATATACCTATAATAACATTTTTGAAATGATCCAAGAAAGTTCCGAGAAGCTGCAAGGGTTGTTGGCCCCAATTCGACCGAAAAGTGGGATGTAAAAAAGGAACTAATTTTTTGTTATATACTCGCTGCTACCCACATACTGGGGTTCGGAAGAAAGCAAAACTAGCGATTTTTTATAGGCTTGGAAAATGCTCAAATTGGCTCAATTGGCGCAGAATGTGAACGAAAGCGCCACATTCGTTCGGATAGAATGCCAGCGCAGCGATAATGGAAATATGACGAATGCTGCCTCTATAATTGTCATGTTTGTGAGTTTTAAAAGACCGCCGGTGGATGACGGAAAGTATATTTGTTATTATTTTTAAATAGATGAATTATTCAATCATCCTCCAATTTCTTACAGATAATCTCGTAATAACCGTGCACCCATAAAAATTTAAAAATCGTATTCGTCGACAATTCGTTTAAGTAAGTTTACAAATGAATTTTTCAGACAGAAAGGGGAATGCCTACTTTTCATACAACCTTAGGTCCGACACCAGCAGACATGAGAGATGTCTTAAACGATACATTATGATACTTTGAACATATTTTGTTAACAATATTCATTTCAATTCAACGGGGGAAGGACTTCGCGATCGGATATAGCTTGACCGACTTTCTTGGGTGAACAAGTGGACTGTTCTATTTCCCGTAATTTCGCGGAATTTGTGAGTAGTGGTAAATGACTTCTTATGAGGAAAATGTTGACAAAACAGCACTAATGAGCATGGAAGAAAGAACTCCAACAATGTAGTAACTGGGGTGTATGTGACTCAACTGCATGAAAATGGGTTTTCCGGCGACAAAAACGTTCTGAGAAAGTTCTCTGAATCGAAAGGAAAGTACACCCTCCTATAGTACTCGTTGAGACCTCTGATTTGATACGCCACGTGCCGTATTGGAACTACCCCCCGCTGGTTTGTCCTACCCATCATCCTAAAAGTATGCAGAGAAAATGTTCTGCTGCGAATTGTAGCTGGTATTAAGCTGAGTCGAACAGTCAAACCCGTTTTTCGATCAGACATAACCCTATCAAGCTAGAGCCGATCTAAAGTGCGAAAGATCTAGTACTTTAGTTCGAATAAAAAAAAGGGAAATACTAAAAGAGTATGGGACTGGCTGCAAATAGCTATTTAAGGCTCCGAGTATAGGAGTGCGGGTACTCAAATTTCATCGCAGGACCTAAGGAACTCGAATCTGTACTAGATTTTCCAAAATGTGCTAGATCAAACTTTGACACCCCAAGGTTTCCTTCGCTGAATTGAAATAAACATTGTTAATAAGATATGTTCGTAGTATCATAGTGCATCGTTTAGGACATTTTTATTGTCTGGAGGTGTCGGTCCTAAAATGGCAATACTCACAATATTTCAATTTTTTTTCATTGTTGACACTCGCAAATCACTTTTCCAACATGAATAATTTCGGATAATTTGCACATTTCTCGGAAATTATTTAACCTGAAACTATTCATAAATACTTAAAAAACATTATATAATACTTACCCGGATTATTAATCCATGAAATAGTCGACAAAAACAGCAAGACAGCACTGCACTTTCGCACTAGAAAACCCCGATTACAAATGTCAAATTGACGCGATGGAAAGTCGATTTATCTAATTCCTCTGAGCGCAACCTGTTGGTAATGCTCAAAAGGTCCCAGATTCACCAGATAACCATGGATTCGCAAAAATTAAAAAAAAAATTCTCACAATGAGTGGGAAAGACACAGATGTGTGAACGAGACAGAAGAAAATTGAGATTTTTAAGTTCCATATCGGAAAAAGTCATAATAGAGCAGGGAGACGAACTTTTTTAGAAAAATTATAATATCTAATTAACAATTTTGGAAAATTCATGGATAATTAAAAATAAATTATTTGAAACCCATGCGCATAATTTGAGCAAATTGTAAAAATCACCTTTACTGTGACTCAGGTGCCCAATGCCCCGAATCACAACTATTATTCAATACATTGTCCTATACACAATATATGGATGTATCACAGAAATGACCTTGAAAACCTAAAATTATTTCATTCGTTCCAATTTATTTTAAATTTCACTAAAAGCAGTTGTCCCATATTATAATAAAATGCAATTAAGCATAAATTGCATTTTATTATGAGGCACACTGTAATGCATCCACATAGATGAACATGCTAAAAAAACAAAATCTGTAAAAGGAACAAGTAGTTGGGTTCATTGTCATCAGTAATTTCATACATTATGATTCATATAATTTCGTTCATGAGTGATTAACATGAACTTACAAAATGCAATGCACTTGAGTCTGGCACGCGTCGATTGCTGACACTGCATTTCACACCGTTGGTGCATTGGACTGACTTCAAGGAGTCCGAATGCCAGGAATGCTAGGAATGTGCAATATGGCGTTTGATAGCAAATTAATAATTATTGGATTGCGATATACCAGGTCAATAACTGGTGTCTCAATAACTCTAAAGTAAATTGATTTGATGACATTTGTATTTACCAATTCACACAGTAAGTACGCAAGGATAACAATGTATAGACTAAAATAATATATATAACTTAAATTGAATAAATAAAAACATTAGTATAGTACAGTACAGTAGTATAGTACTATACAATGTGTTTCATTTATTATCCGTGCTAAACTTAGGCAGTCTCTGACGCCATACAACTCGTACATATTTCGCCTGAGCAATCTCGCCTGTATATTCACTACTCATATCGGCTGAGCTCTCTCGCCTACATCATTAGGCAGTCTCTAACGCCAGCATCTATCCAATAGACGACGATTATAGTTCCAGCATTACAACGCATTTCATTCTCACATTATGCATACTTACATACATATAGTGCCTTCTTCTTTTTCAAATATGCACTGTACATACGTACAGTACTTACGTCTTCCAATCTAAATGTATGTACATACATACATACAATTATTACGAATTAATCGCGCCCTCTTAAAACTAATGTTTCAAAACGGGCACACAACTGCATATCGGATGTCAGTTTTTCATTGCTGCATATGCGGTTGTTGCAGCCTTGCTGAACTGCATCACATCTAAAAAGAGAAAAAGAGTTTAAAATTTTTATTTTATTTAATGCTCTAATAAATTTCAATATATATAGTATAATTACCGAAAGTTTTCTACTCCAAAAGTTGGCCCGCCCTGAAAAGATAATAATTTTCATCATCAACTTAAATACAAATCCATTGTGTACGTATACCTCATCTACGAATCTGGACTGTACCGCTATCACCAAATCAGCAGATCATCATCAGCTTATTTCGGTAGCCATTGCTTTTGCCGCACACAAAGTCATCACATCACAGTCATCGAGTTTGATTTAATTAATCTGTAACATCACAGTAAAAATTGTAGAATCGGTACAACAAAATTTTATTTCAAGTCTAATTAGAAGTGTTGTACAAATTAAAGACTTTTTTTTTTTAAAGTAAATTGATTCACAAATAGTTTCCTAAAACTATCATCACGACACATCACACATTTTGCGTACGTTTCTTTAAACGTCGTGAGAAAGCAAAAAGAATAAAAAAAAGCTTTTCCAACTATCATCGGTAACCGGTGGCAGGAAGCCCAAACCTAGAGGAGTTGATTTTTTTAACCTGTCGAGGTAAAGAGTTCGATTTTTGAGTCCGAGCGGAAAGTAGTGAGAAACTAAAAATAAATTAGCGATTCGGAAAGGTTCATTTCAAGACATGAAAAGAAAACACGAATCACAAGTAAAACAATTTTCCTATCTAAGTGTTTTCTTTGATCCGTCCCTTATTTCCCGCCGATCGCTAGATATGGGATGTTAATTAAATATGTTATTTAAAGCTTAATTAAAATAGATTATAATTGTGAATGAATTAACTGGACATAATAGCAATAGTATACATAAGCGCGCATAATCTTCTCATTCAACATACCCCTACACTATTACACCTAAATGCCGTAATCTACCTGTGGTTCTCGATTGGAGCTACATTACAAAATAAGAGAAATCTTGCAAATCGGAAAATATTTAGTCGAGATTTTGGGTGGGAGTGGTTTGCTCCAATATAGATCAATTCGAGTATACGGTGACTTTTAAAATTCATATCTGAAATACGACACCGAACGCCATCGCAATTTTTTGTACTTGGAAAATCAAGGCTTCTAGCTGCAATATAAAAATTCATCAAAAAAAGAGTGCTAGCGATCTTCAGTAGAAACAAAAAAAAAACATTATATTATACTCAGTGTAGTGCTGCCATACTGGCAGCGCCGGCTCTATCATATGAGCAGAGTGTGCACTTGAACGGGGCGCTGTAATCAGAGGGCGACAAAAATACCGTATTGTAAAAAAAATTAAACTCTTGAAATTATAAATTCACGCAACGCTTACAAACTTTACAAAAAAAAAACTCATGGAACAGTTTTTAAAATGTGCTTTTACCGTAAACCTACATCAAATCAAACACAAAAATAATTTCATCCACAAACCAAGTACATACACAAATCAATTCAAAACTTCATGCAAAAATTCTTAATTCAGTCACTGCAACTTTCTTCGCATTTAAAAAGCATTCCGTTCAAAATCCAACTTTGCTCCTTCTCATGAGCGAATTATTAGAACCAACAGGGGCGACAGAGCTTTTTACATGAAAAAAAATTATTTGAATTCTGTTCAAAATATAAACATGCTCATATGGCATTGCGTGTAGCTTTCATCCACTTCCCGTTCTCCGTTACTTGAACCATTGTCTATTGAGAAGTATAATGAAAGCACATAGATGAGACCACAGGTGAAATTGTCATTTTTTATATTTTTGAAGTATGTTTAATCTGGAAGTTTCCAAAATTAGTTATAAAATTCAATAAAATAGATGCTACTTTGAAAATTATCACCAAAAAATGGCATTCTAATGATAATATTAGACAAATTATTCATTTTAAATGTGTGCCATCAACATTTAAGGGTGAACATCCTTCTGTTTTCACCATACTACGGACAAATATTTTTTGTTATTTTTGTTGCTATTTGTCTGTGTCTACACTTCTATATACCCAAGACTTGAACTTTGGTGTGTTGTAATGCGAAGGAAAGCACATTATTGCAAATTTGTTATTTCTACAGACTGTTCAAATCAAAATCATGCTCATATCAGAGTGCTTCTATGTACGGACTTATTAAAAATTTAAGGCACGTTTACAATTTGGCTGTCATTGTAATTGCGCCTGCGTGGGTTGTGGGATTGGGATTTTTTTGAAGCCAATATTTAGTGTTTTTTTTTTAGAATAAATTCAGTTGAGATTATAGTTATTGTTTTGCCTAAAACCATATTCCATATAAATATTTTTGAACAATTTTGTGATTTTGTTTTTGTTTTAAATGTTAGGCGCGGGTGTAAAAAGATAACCTTCTGACGCAGAAAATGGAAAGCGTCGTAAGCTTGAAAGTAGTTTTTTTTATCTAAGCCAAGCAGTTGAGGAAATGAAATTTTAACTATAGCTCCCAAAGCTTTCCCGGTACCTAATACTTGCATAGATAATGCTTTACAAAATATAGCATCACAAAATACATCTCTTGACATAAATAGAACATTCAGATGTCAGTTTAGTGATCCCGGTAACTGGTTCTGTTTGACAAATAATATAGTTCAAATATTGGCAGAAACGGACCTATACAAATAAAGAATTTTGATTTTCCTAAAAAACATGGTAGAAAATTTAGTACATATTTCATCTTATACTAGGGGTTATTGCGAATATAGATAGGATTCCTCGTTCCTGGTTGGGGTACTCTGTCAAAATAATAATAATAATAATATTCTGTTTTTGTTGTAAATTGTTTTCTAAAACTAGAAATAGTCAAGCCTTATCAAGTACTGGATTTTCTGATTGGATTCATATTAGTCAAACTCTGAAAAGTCTTGAGAATAGTGCGATTCATATGGAAAGTTTTAGGACTTTGAAAACTTTAGAAATAGGTTTGAGCAAAAATGGAACTATTGATTCAATCTTATTAAGTGTTATGAAGAGTCAAGTTAACCATTGGTATAAGGTCCTTCGTAGATTGGTAGCACTTGTACAGTTTTTAGGAACTCAATCTTTGGCATATAGGGGAGCACCTAATAGTGTAAATGAGTTATACGGTGGAAACTGTTTGAATTTATCATATTTGTCAATTTGTCAATTTGTCAATTTGTCATAAGGGGGTATCTTAGAAGAATTAGCAGTCAGGAAACTCAATACAGTTATATGAGCAAGAATATTCAAAATGAAATAATCAAGCTGATATCTAATGCCGCTCACAATCAAATATTGCTGATGACTAAAGAAGCAAATTACTTTTCGATAATAATTGATTCCACTCCTGATATAAGTCGGAAGGAGTAAGTTACATTAGTGAACAGGTTTTGCATAAAGTGGACAATACATTTATAATAACAGCACGCTTCTTAGGTTTTTTCAAATGTACGGACAAAAGTGTCTTAGGGCTGACAGAAATAGTACTAGAAAAGATAAATAGTTTAGGATTATCAATTTCGAAATGCAGCGGTCAAGGTTATGATAACGGTTCAAATATGAAAGGAAAAAATTCATGAATGCAAGCAAGAATTAAGGAAATAGAACCTAGAGCATTTTATATTCCATGCTTTTCTCATTCATTAAATTTAGTTATTAATGATGCGGCCCATTGTAGTTTAGATGCAGTTAATTTTTTCGATATTGTCGAGTTTTTATCTCTGGCTCTACAAATACGAGGGATATTTATAAAAAGAATGTTCCGAGTTTAACTTTGAAACCTCTTTGTAAAACTTGGTGGGAAAGTAGAATAGAAGCAAGACCATTAAAGAATAATTTAAGTGATATATATGAAACTCTTATAGAAATTTCTGAATCAGGTGATACAGTCATTAAAAGAAATGTCGAATTAATAGGAGGCAAGATCTTAGAATTTAAATTTATATGTTTACTATTAGTTTGTATTATATATTAGAAAATATTAATGTATCAAGTAAATATTTACAAAATAAGCAAATTAATATAAATATAAATTCTTAAAAACTCAAGAGAAACTTTAATAGAAATGAGATCTGATTAGAAATTTAATGACTTTGTTAGAAAGGCAGAGTTGATTGCTATAAATTTAGAAATCCGTTGTCAATTTCCACATAAATCTACATTCCGGTCTACAAAAAGATAAACTATGTCCGGAGAGACAGCTCAATATGAACCCATATTAGATCCGAAACACGATTTTAAAGTTAATTTCTACTTTAAAATATTAGATCAAGCAATAACTTCAATCAATGAATGATTTGAAGAGTTGCGTGATCACAATAACTTATTTTCCCTTTTATATAACATACATAAAGCTTCTGAATTAGAAATTCTGAAAAAATTATTTTTAAATGTAGAACAGGCATTAAGCAACAATAACAGTAAAGATATAAATGCAGAGGAACTTTATCAGGAGTTATTAACGCTCTTTCCTCTCGTGAACCAGCATATGTCTTGCTTAGATATACTTAATTTTATTTTTGTGTATTATTTAGATACAATTTATTCAAATGTTCTAATAACCCTTAAAATTTTAAATACTTTACCAGTAACTGTGGCATCGGCCGAGCGTAGTTTTGCTAAACTTAAATTAATTAAAAATTACTTTCTATCAACAATGACTCAAGATAGACTTATTGGATTAGCTAATTTATCCATAGAGAAAGACTTGGAAGCTTTACATTACAGGCGTATTCAGTTTCAATGATTTGACGCCAATAGTGAATAGAAATGATTCGTTCTGAGTTTAATTTTAAGAACAAATTCTTTACACGTTTTCGTTATTTTGGATTTATTTATAAATTTATTTTATTGAATTGCTATTTATTTTGTTGATTGTGTTAAGAGTTTTGGTTTGTTTTTATTTTTCCAGGAATAGGCCTATTAGGGAAACCTCTCTAAAAAATCGTATCGGGGATGTACATTACCTCTCACCTCTTGTTTATTCAACCGACGTTTCCAATAATTAAATTTAAAAAAAATCTATTTGTTAATTGTAAAATCAGATAAATTGTTTACAGGAGGTATGAAATATTAATTAATTTAAAAACATTGGAAGCTTAAAGCCGTTTCTACGGAAAGTAACAAAGGTAAATATTTTAATTTTTTTTTTAAATGGAATACCAAATTTAGGTATCGATATTTGATGAATTTTTTCTGATGAAAGTTTGTGATGTGCATCTTCATAAGTCTACCTCAAAGGTGATGTAGAAATGGCTTAAATG
This sequence comes from Dioctria linearis, assembly GCA_963930735.1. Classification (NCBI taxonomy): domain Eukaryota; kingdom Metazoa; phylum Arthropoda; class Insecta; order Diptera; family Asilidae; genus Dioctria; species Dioctria linearis. Next base: position 335,361,198 of record OZ005740.1, on the reverse strand, counting down.
TATTACTAAGTCTTTGAATTCAATTTTGTTTAATTTTGCGAAACTTGTATACATGGAAATACAAGAACAATAATACAATTTCCTCTGATTAATAAATGCATGAGTAAGTACCTGTAAAATATAATGCCTATATAATATTATTACTACGTCTTTAATATAATAGCCATATAGATTCTGAACGAAAAAACAAACACTGGAAAATAAAGGCGCCTCTTTACCGGTTGAACAGGGCGCCAAAAAAGTTCAGGCCGCTGCTGCATACAGGTTACTCTGGTTTAAGATTCATTTGGCAGTTGAATCAATACATCTGTTGCTTTATTCTCGAGAGATGATTTTTAGTATATGATATTTCATCGTAAAATCACGAAATTACAAACAAATAAAAAATTCGGGTGATCTATTTTGGTATTCCCTCAAACTATGAAAATTTCTTCCAAATCGAAGATGGTCGGGTTCCAAGGTGATCGGTTTCGTGTGGAATGGCTGTATATGTACTATGTATATAATGTATATGGACATTTTTGATTATTATATGTGTGTTGATTTATTTTAGTTGCCTTGCTCAAATTTGTAGATTAAGCACACACTTAAAGTTACAACAATTGAATATTGTTTTCTACGAGTTTGACCAAACTAGTGTGTAAAGAATTATTGTATTGTATTCTACTGATAGCAAATAAATGTACGTTTTCCTATGCGTATTTTAGTTGGTTATTGCAAATTGTCGGTTAATTTTTTAGGCGATTCTCCATTACTTTAGTTTATCTTAAATTCATATAATTTAAATAAATTGAATGCATTTTTCTGAAAAATACCCAAGCTGTGCATATACCCCATTTCAATTCCCTTGTATATGTACATATTTACGTACATATAAGACCAGTACATTTTGCAACCGGACATTTGAGTAAATGGGTAACTTTGCGGATGTGATTATTGGAAAAATTTCTTCTGGTTTTGAGTCCCTATTGGTATGAAGTAAATTGCTTCAAGTACGTTCATACCGTACAAAATTCATTTTCGCTGTGAGTTTCTGTCGACCCTCCCAACACTAATGTTCAAACTTTCAAATGTTCTGAAAAACACGATTTCCAAGGCAGACAAAACTGACAAAGGAAAATTTCAGCGCACTAATTTTGTTAGATAAAACTTGTAAATGAAACAATTATATAGTAAAACAAAGTCAGTATAACAGTCGCCACATCCGTTGCCTTTGTTTCATATTAGACTAAGTGCTGGCGACCAAAATACTTACGTCGTTTCATAAACAAAATTATCCACCTTATCATACTCTCTTTACATCGTTGATAACTTATTCGGTGGTCTGCCTGGCTTCCACTGGGGGAGAGCGCTACAGGATGGTGGCGAAGGCCTAAACAAACTGATTAACTTACGTGATTTTATACAGGCTGATTTTTGGTGTGGCAGGTGAGAATTATATTTCATGATTAGTGGTAAAAGTAGCAGACACATTAGACGGTGGGAAAGTGGTGGTAAACGGCGACAGATACGCAGAAAAATGTGTATAACTTACGTCATTCCAGGATAATTCGAGAACGTTTTTACCTAGAGTGCTGAAATTTTGCAGACGGGATTTTTACAAAAAGCTAAATTAATTTCGAAAATTGGACCAATCGGGCAATTCTTTCGTAGGGTTGCCATACAAAAAATTCGTTTTTCACTATATATATTAGGCACTGCCTAAGAACTGGTACACGTAGAGAGCAAAACAAAATGTTTTCATAGCAATGGTAAATACTAGTCCAAAAATCGACTAAATCGGACAACCGTTTCTTGGTGCTGGCATACAAAAATTTAGGTTTTTTACGTATACTGAAAAAATGATCATTCCTAAACGTTTTTATTGTACCGAAATATTCTTCAGAATACGAGATCCTATAAAATTGGTTACAATCATTTTTATTGTCTGACGAAGCGTTCTGGAAATATATGCGAAAAACCACTTTAAACTCAAACTTGCACAAATGGGTGACCATACTAAATTACACACGGGCATTCATCTAGGGTATCATAAGATTTGGTCTTAGACCAATTCTAGCTTTTTTACTTGTTTTTAGCTTGACTTCTAAGTATGGGTGGAATCTTGGAATACATCTTTCAACTATTTTCTAACTATCTAGGTGGCTGTAATTGTTGCACAATAAAAGTATGCTTGCTGATAATTCCATACAATGAAATCATAATAAAATAATTTCACTCAGAAAGCACAACCTCCACCTTTTGACTTCACTCTTTTGAAACACTATAAATAGTAGTGAAAATCGTAAATTCTCGGAACCCGGCCATAGTCAATGGATTTCCATGGGACTTTTTTCATTGAGTTTCTAATCGTAAGAATTTTAACCTTTTACATAAAAGAAATATTGCTAATAATCATTTTATTTAAACAACTAATTCTAAAGTATCGAACGAACCGTTATGTTCTTCACAATATAATTGTTTTTTTTCCCAAAACATATTATTAATTTTGTTTGTTACAAACGTAAAAGAGACAAATCGAAACAGTTTAAGATAAAAGGAAAATTGTGTTAAACTGTAATTATTTTTACTACTCAAATGTGATCGTCGAAAATTGTATTCTTATGGTTTTCGGGACTGCTAAGTATGAATACATGTTAAAAAAAACAAAATTCATAATTGCCAGAAATGTCCAAATAAAACAATATGAAATTTCGATCATAGTAAAACATTTATTTTGAAAAATTTATGCAAAAATATTATATACAATCAACTTTTATAACTAATATTTTAATACCGTGTCCTCTTTCTGTATTTCAGACAAAGGAACTGCGCTAAATACCTACTAGCAAAAGAAAGAATAATCTGGGTTGAATTGAAAGTTCAGAATAATAAAAAATAAATAAAAGTAAGTTTTAAGACTAAGAAGATATAATTTAGTTTAAGTTTATTTTAAATTTAGTTTTAATACTGCTCCTTAGCATAGAAGGAAATATGAACTATTATCCTATAGAAAGATCATCCGCGGTGTGTTCGAACTTGCGTTCTAAATGTATTGACGGTCTTTGCGGTTTGTATAATGAGATTCTTTTTAACAAGCACTCTGATAAGACAAGGCTATTTTGATTTGCTTAGATATTCTTAGCCTTAAACGCAGATGGTATAAACTGCGGTTGAACCGATATACAAAGGCTAATACAGTTACTTGCTATGCGACTTGTATAAACGGCACTTTAACCGAATACAATAAAACAAAAACTCTGATAACTAGAAAATCATACAACGAAGAAAAACGCTCTGATTTTAAATAACTTTTTATTGATCTATACTGCGGCCTTATATTCAAGTAATAATTAATTACGTCAATGACTAAGAATTTAATTTACATGAAGTGAGGTGAATGACTTTCACGCAAGGTAAACGAAATTGCGTTTCTTATTACAATGACTGTATGAAATTATGTTTATGTGAAGATCAGGCATAAACACAATTGTGTTAGTAAATGATATAAGCGCGAAACAATTTCAAGTAAATTATTTATATACAAATTAAGATTAATCTATATGGATAAATGATGCAGGATTTACTACATTCCTATAAACAATTGAACATCAAAATATTAATTTCATGTTTAGCGCTACGCTTTCTTCTTGTAGGAGCACTAGATTTATGTATTTTTACGAAACATTTTTAAAACTATCAATACGTTCAATGATTTCCATAGAAGATTTTTCCTCACTTTTTAGTCCATTTTATTTGCCAAAGTTATTTGTTTTAAAAGTTTTTTTAATATATTTTATTTTACTATCTTACTTGTAGTCGTGCTTTATGTTAAAAGTAAATTAAGTGTTATTTCATAAATCTATACCTTCCTTGTGCTAGTTTAAGGATTTATTTCTTGTTTGCACAATCTGCGTAATAATAAATCATTCATTCATTCACTCGATATTCTGAGCAAGATGCTAGTTTTATATTACTATACTTTTATTTCCGGCTCAAAGATTTTCACACATATTGAGGGTTTGGTTGCAATCTGGTTTTAATTTTTCACATAAAATACTGTTTGTTCTTTTAACCACTCGAAAATTGTCAATCCACTCATTAAATCATTGGAGTTAACAAACGTATTCCACCAATTTTCGCACCTTTGCTTTATCCATACTTTCGTTGATTTTCTTTTAGAGGAAAAATTTAAAAATTTAACTCCTTCTTCTTGATTTTAGCACTTTGGAGTAGTAGTGTCTTTTTAAAATATTACAAATTTCCAGGTTTTATTTTTATAAGCTAAACATAAAATCTCAATTATTTTTTTTTAATTCATTTCAAAACACGGTATTAAATGAATCTCACTGCTTTATACGAAATATTCCAGCTGTCAACTCAACTCATCTCCTTGGAAGAAGCATTTAGTTATCTTAGCCAGCAAAATATATCGATACCTCAATCCTAAATCACCTTTGACTTATGGAAACACTTGCATTTTTTGCCAGTGTTGAATATAAATTTTTCATGTTATACCCGGAAACTTGTCAACCAAAGCTTGTCTCCTCTTCAACAGTAATCTAATGCATTTTCAATTTCTCATTTTCATGTGGGAAGCGGGGCCCAAAATCTTGTTAAAGTGCTTATAAGTACAGCAAGAACTACTAATAATTTAGCCATTCTAGGTAAGATAAATGATATTGTTCGAGCTCGAATTCCCACGAAGAGATTTTCAAAGCTGCTGCCTGCGTCTGGGTCTTTCCAGACGTAGATTTATATTACTCTGAAAATAAAGACAGCACATAGCCAGAAAGAATCATATTTTTATTAATCAAATAAAGATCGAAACTTACTTGATATTTCTTCCCGGATAGGAATAACAACAGCTACCCAGGTGCGATCAACAAAAACAATTAACAGACGCCAACCGTCTTATTCCCCTGTCTCAAGAAATCCAGGAGTCGGAAATGCAGTATTACCGCAGAGCAGCCAAAATAAAATTGCGACAGGATCCACACCTTTAAATGGAGACTCGCTCCACACCATTCAATTAAAATCAAATCGACATTAAAATATTTTTTATTATTATTATTAGGAAATGATAATATAGCTTACGATAGATAAAACCTATCCAATAACTGAAAACAATTCAGAAATGTCCATATTATTATAATCACCATTATATGATCATATGTTGTACTTGCTGACCAACGCACAGTTGTTACAGTCAACGGGCTTTTCTGTTGCTACCAGCGCATAGTTGCTAAGGTCAGCGAACTTTGGTTGCTATGCGCAATTTAAAAGAACTTATCGGTTCCGTTCGCACTTCAGAGGCATTATAACCCGCACACCAGCTTGAATCTTTCTCTTTTTGCACCAAGCTCTCAGAAATTGTGCATCATTTGGAAAAGACTTGACTAGTGGTAATACCTTAAAATTATTAACAACTTTACTTTATTCTGGGTACCGACTGAGATAAAGGTATTTATTCTGGGTCTCGACTGTAATAAGTTTTACTAACTCAATAATTTTATCTTAGGTACCTACTGATATGAAGTTAGTTATTCTAGGTCTCTAGTGGAATAAATTTTACTAACTCAATTACTTTTCTTGGGTATCGACTATGATAACGATACCTATTTCCGGTTCATGACTGGCATAAACATTACTAGCAACATCACCTTTTCTTGGGTCTCGACTGAGATAAAGATCGTTATTCGTATACCAATGCCACAAAGTCGATTCCGCATTTTAAATTAATAAGTTTATTTTTGGATTCATCATTTATTATATTTCACATATCACGTATACCATTTATTATTATATTTATATATATATATATATATATATATATATATGTTTGGTGCCATTCCTGAAAATTATAACAAGTTGTTACATTGTTGTGTATACGTTGATAGAATACATAAGCGAAATCTGTATAAGTGACCCAATTGAACTTATATACATAAGTGAAATCTAGTTAGTAAGTGACCTAATTGAAATCATGTACACAATTGAAATCTATTTGTTAAGTGCCATAGTCGAAGTTCATATTTTGCGTTACATAAGTGAGTTGGAAATCTATTAAATTTAGTTCTAAGTTAGCATTGTGTAATTAAGCTTGACGTGTTTGTGCAATAAACCTCTAAATTTAAATATTCACCGGCATCCTTATTTATAGCCCCAATCATTATATATATTTTTTTGAGTGTTCTCGTTGGACAGAACATGTTATGGTCCTTCATAGCCAGATTTAAAATCTAGTGGTTTGTAATTTCACACATCTTAACATGAGTGCAGTTCAAAAATATTGGGCTAACTAACCCAGTCACCTCTGCAAAAATCCTGGAAAATTATTAAAGTGAAAAATACAAAAAAAGTTCAAGTGCCAGAAATGTGTCAATTGTTTCTGAGAGGTATTCTCAGGATGGAGAGATGAAGCATTGCACAACAAGTAGAACACCATTATCCACCGTTATAAGTACGTTAGTTTGTCCAGTATGGTACTAATAAATTTCCCTATTAAGTGGTGTAGATGATGTGTGGTTTGTGGTTTTTTGTGGCGTTAGTTTGGTCTGAGTCTTATTTAATATGTCTGTTGTCTGATCTTGCTGTTTGTATCATGTCCTATAACCGTACGAGAGAACAACTTTTGTTGTCTTTGGTATATTTTATATCTGCTCTGTGTAGCATGACAGTGTGTGCATGATGGTTTTACACTTATGCTTCACTCGTGCACCCAAAGCCTGACCCACACAGAACCTATATGAATATCATCCATCAAATTCCGCTATATATCTGTTAAGTCAAGCCTTTTCGACGAATTTTATAGAATTTTCGAAGGACCGTCATTTAAACAATGTTTTTACCTTTTCAAATGATTTATTTTATCTATTTAACACGCTGCTCTGGTCTCATTGGATGCTATCGTACAAGTCACAATTGTACAGCGGGAGCGTAGCTCACACCAATTGTAGATAAATGATAAATCACATAATGTGAATAGTGGCGCCCCCGTCATCTGAAAATTATAAGGTTGACAGCGCAGTGGTGCACTAAACAAAATGTAGAACAATAGCCAGCAACTAAGCGAAGCCAAAGAACAATAGAGGGCAGCTATCCTCGACCATACAAAAAAGGGGTGATTTCAGCAGAAAAATCACTTGTTACTCGGTATTTACCAGTAAAGGTCAGCTAGCTGGAACATTGCCACTAGCATTTTATTTTGCTCACTTTCCTTAATTTTATTGTAGGCTTATTCCCACAAATAGGTCATACACAGGTAGATAAAACATATGAAGTTTTTTGGGGATATCACCAGAAAATTGTCTGTGACTTAAACACGCCTACTTAAGTTTAGAATAACTTCAAAGTTTTGGGACATTACCACACTGGGAATAAAATTCTATAATTTCAAGTTTTGTTTGTCTCCTCTTCTTTCTACTAATCACTATTTAACAAGTTAATTTGGGAGATATATATAATTAACTGAAGTTATAGTAAGGGTTTCATATAAAATTATACTGCGGGACATATCCAAGTGAAATGTGGTAGGGAGCTCTGTTCAACCAGATTAATTGCGAAATCAATGGTATTGGGCGATTTCCATACTAAATAGAAATCCCAGTTGATGTCTAGGCTGGATCAGCAGTGAAACCTTTTGGGATATTTTCAGAGGTTTATTACTGATTTGGTTTTGGATCCAGGAGAGGGAACATAGGTTGGCATTGAACCTTTTGGATATTTCCATAGTCCAGATTTAGGTGCGACACTGGCACAGGGATTAGCTACATCAACCATTCAGGGTTGAGCATACCACAGCGGGTTTTAGGATAATACAATAAACCATTTCAAATATATACTAACCATGATTTTTATATTTTTATATTTCTTACAACAAGGATTTGAATTGCTTTTTTTTTCTACTGATAACATTTTTTCTTATTGTAGATGAATAGTAATAAGTTGGGATTAAATTGTTTTTTCTTTAGTATTAATTTTTTTCTCTGTGGAATTCTATTTGATTTTGTTTAATTTTTCTTGTTCAAATTTAAGTCTTGTTTTATTATTTATTTGTAGAAATATTGTTAGTTTAAGAGGATGCAATAAACGTATTAAAAGCAGGTCAATCGTTTATTAATTTTGTTTGTTAATTTATTATTTCACATTTTCAATTTCATTTTATTATTTTTTTATGTACATCCATAGGAGCTGTAACACCAATACTAACATAACAATATCGTGTAGACAAATGAGCAAGTTGACAATGGTGTTTATATTTGAGCAAATCATTCAGTGAAATCTCAATGTTGAATCTAGATTTTAATTGATTCAAATTAAGCATGACTTTATATTGAGCAAGTCTTAAATTACAACTGGAATAATAATCTTAATTAATTCAAGATTGAACAATATCAATTAAGCTGATCCGGTAGGATGCTCAATTATTTAACCCATCTTTAAGTAACATTTGTTGTGGAAACAATTAAATCCCTCAACCACCTTTTTTTCTCGAATTTTGTATACAGTCATCTTTTGCGGAAGCGTTAATTTCTTATCAACACACGATTCCCCCTCTTCCCCATCCCCGCTTTTCCCAAAGTTCTACAAAAATCGACTTCCGCAAAAGCAGCAGCTTCTCACCAATTAGCAAATTTCAATAAACAATTTCATGTTAATCATGTCCTGCGTAGCAGGACAGTGCGTGTACGTTCGTTAGACGTCACATTCATTACTTTGTGTTTATACATGGCTTTACAAAAAACTTTTACTTATTATTTTGATATGGTTTAACAAAAACTTTTTGGTAGGTATCAAATTTTTAGGGGATGTTATCGCCTGGTTGGCAATATTTAACCAGTTTCGCCCTAGCCACAGGGCTCATCAAAAGTTTTCCAAGGTTTAGCAGGCGTTTAGTCTGCTAAATTGTGTACAATATCAGCGTACAATTTTTACTATTATGTTATAATTATACAGAATTTTATTTTTTATTTTGTTTACTAGCTATATCCTACTATAATTTAGTTGTTCTTATCTTTTCAGATTGGTCGGATCGTATGATTGTTCAGTTTTCAGTGCAATGGCATTCTTGTCGCTGCACGTATTTTTCATCAAGAACATATGTGATTTGCTCTCACTCTTGGAGAGACCCTCTATTTAGTTTCATCTTTCTCCAGTGGTTTCATCTACTCTACTCTTATTCTCTTATGGGCCATACATCATTGTTAGTTATGGTGCTATTTGTCTACTATTTCTAGACATCTGTAGCAACATCATCATTAATATCATCATCAGCATATCATCAATGAACCACCAGTAACAATAGATCATTAAATCATCAAACCATTACATTATCAACAATATCAGGCAGGTATTTTCCATCTTTATCAGTGTCAATGTCCATTTTTAAAAAAAAAGTGTATGCCAATATCAAATGTCAGCAACAGTATTGACGCCAATTAATCTATTCACCAGTACTAGCAATATTATTTTATTTATTATTTATTATTATATAACAACAATATCATCAGTGTCAACATCTTCAATTCTACTTATATTCCTCTTCAAAATCAGGCCTCCTACCAGGTTTTAACTTAGATGCTAACTCCAAAAGTCAGCACAAGCATCAATATCAGCATGGACCTCCATGCCAACATCAACCCCATAATTCAATTATATCAGTATTAACAAATAGCATCAATGTCAATATCATCATCGGACCAGACGGCAACATATTATCATTAATCTTAGTTGTTATTTCTTTATCAGCGGGGAGGTATAAATACTCAACAAGAATCGAAGTCGGTTGATTTAATGAGCTGTCAAATACAAAAAACCAAAAATTGAGAATTTTTAAATTCTTATATATATATTCAAAGACAATTGGAAAATATAAAGTTTTGTTGGCATGTAGTTATTATTCATCACCTTAAGAACCTACAGTGAGTTTATTTTAACAAAGCAAAATAAAATAAATAATCAAGAAACTAACACGACTCGAGGCGAGGCCAAAACGATGTGGCCGTCGTGAAAATTCGCATTTCGACGTTACAAACGACCCATCGGCCCTGCTAGTTGCTGGGCAGATGATAATATCCAAAAGGAATAATTGTACTACAACACACATGTACTAATTTGAACAAATTACTGAAAGGATCCCGATTTTTGAGAATTCCCAAAATACGAATCTAAGTCAGAGCAGTCCAATAGACGCTTTCTTCAATCAAGCGCAGCATTCAAACAACACCAAATACGGATAACAGTCCAAAATCAAAGAAGAAAACACAACCAGCATACCATTCATAAATATTTTTTTTCTTTTTAATTGCATCCAATAAGCATAAACATCCAATCAGGAGCTTAGATTAGAGTCACATTTTCTTTTATTTATTAATCAGACAAACAACGAACTTGAGACTGAGGAAAACTAACTAAAACGCCCCAGGAGGGCGCAAAAACATGACTTCTGCCGTTGGGCCGCAGAACCGTTTTTCCATACTAGCTATTGAACCTATGCGGAGAAAAATTGCGAAAAAAATAACAATAAAAGAGGTACACGACTGTTAGACTTTCCGTACATTCAGGACACCTTTGCTGATCGTTTTAGTGGACCGGACCCGAAATACGTTACCGTATCTCTGGCCGATTCAAGCGACAGAATCACCGACCTGAATCCTTTTGTGGTATGCAAGGGTATTGAGCATACAGCTCCGACAGTCAGATCTTGTAAGGCTTTGCGGAATGTAAGCTATCTTGTCTTCCTCCCATCTAATCTAAAGCGGAATACGACAAGATGACGAGAAAACTCAAAAAATTCTCGAGCATGATATAAAAGTTTAGTACCGTGGCAAACTCAATTCCTCCAAAGGCACCCACGTTGGTAATTCCCACGAAGTAAGAATTTCCACTGGAGCACTTCAAGTGCCTTTTGATTTTTTCACCCCCCCCCCTACCACCATAGTTTTCTGCTCCGAGAATTTACCGATTCCCAGATAATATCCACGCCTTTGATATGCAGGAGCTACCTCGAGTTTATGCACTATGAAAGCCGATGCAGAAACACCCCATAATACCAAGATTGTGCAAACGGCAAAGCGAAAGAGGAAATTGACCGCGTTGGTGACAGGATCTTCTGTATTCGGTGCGATAAGGCCGGGGATCACTCTACCCTGGACCGCATATGCCCTAGCTTTGCATGCGAAAAGACTATCGTTAAATTGCAAGTCGACCAGCATATTTCACGATACGAAGCAAGAAAAAATGTTACTCTATGTGCGGTGACCTTGCTCCGGTCAATCAAAGCTACAAAAGAAACATAACTAATACAAGCTACAAACAGGATAACACTCCCACCATATCAAAAAATACCAGACGTTAAACAACGTAGATCTACAGACAAACAATAAACCATCTACATCCACAGTGCACATTACAGAAAGGGAGCACCAATCCATTACTCAGAAGAAGGACTACCATGCAAAACTTATTGCAGAACCCAAAATATACTTTAATTCACACACTGCTCAACTACTTAGTTATGAACAGAATACCAACACATCTACGCATAGCACAGTACAAAAAGCTTACACTAAATAAATTATAGTGGACAAGGTAGGCCCCTTCACGGCAAACTCGCAATACACCTTTGGGGATGGCACCCCAGAGGATACCAACCTTATCCTCTCAATTTTGCCGAACACCTTTACAAATTACTTGCCGAAAAAATAGATTTCCGTCCACCGGAAATCGGCACTAGCCAAATTCAAAACAAATGACACCCCATTACCCATGGTTCATAAAGCCCAAAAATTGCAGAAGCATTACAGAATTCTCAACATCCTACAATGGAACCTATGCGGTTTTTTCAGTAATCTGGGTATTCGTCAGCTACTGATAGCCACCCATCTTGGCGATACAAGAAACCCACATCTCATCCACCCGCCCTCCCATCAATTTTAAAGTTTATAATATCTACCTTGCCAACATGCACTCCACTCGTACAGGGGATGTAGTTGTACTAGTCAGCAAGGACATCCGCTTATCAAAAATACCCATCAACTCCCCATTTTCTGCAGTAGCTGTTAACATCAGTAACAAAGCCACCAAATTGCAGCCTCCTTGGCTAACTACACACGTCCGGCAGCTCGTGAAGCGTAAGAACGCAGCATGGAAAAAGTTTAAACGACTGCCAAATAGAGAAAATGCTATCCAATAGAGAAAACAATGTCTGACGCGCAGAGAAATTATATCCGAAGAAAAGCAAGCCTGGAAGTACTTTTCCGGCAGCATTAATGCGGATACACCAATGAGTGAAAACTGGAGCAGGGCTAGAGTCATCTGTGGGCATCCCTCAAAGGCAGGCATCACGGGCCTTAGGATCGGTTGTGCGATAGTTCTGGACCCTCTGTTAATGGCTGAACATCTTGCCGCACATAATGCCAAATATTCGAGCAATGTTCACCATATACCGACGTACAGGAACAACCAGCCTGAAGGTGCAGCTCGCGGATACCGAAACCTTCATCCGCTATCCCTACTTGAAAATCCTTTCTCGTTCCAGGAAATTAAGGAGATACTTAATGCCTTCCGTAGATTCACACCAGGCCTAGATAACATCTCATTTGGCATGCTAAAACAAGCACCCAGAAAATGGTTCAACCGAGCTGCAGGACTTCTCAACCTTCTCCTCAACTTGGCCAGATTTCCACAAGCTTGGAAACTCGCCGAAATTCGTCCTATACCAAAGGTGGCCAATCGACTTCCACTCCCATTTGAAAGTAGGCCCATCTCGCCCCTATCTGCAACATCCACAATTCTGGAAAAGCTACTAGCAAACGGGCTGTCCTCGTTTTTATGTGGAAGCTGCTGCCCACCGTTACAAGTTAGAGACCATGCAGAGGGATGAAAAGCCCTCCAGGAACTGGAGCATAACCTGGCATGCGTACTTTATAGACGCCAGCACACTGTATTGCTCTCCTTCGACCTCGAAAAGGCTTTTGACAAAACACCTAAACAGGCCGCGCTCGTTCAGCGGGAAAATGAAAAGTAGGTAATAAGGTGGTTAAAATAGTTAAGTCCTTCCTTTCGGACAGAAAGATCAAAATCAGAGTTGGTGGACTTTATCCACTACACCACCTTCACAACCGTCTTCCGCCAGGATCACCTCTTTCTGTCCAGCTCTTTAATACCTGCATGCATTCGCTGTCATAGCGCCTAAATAACATCTCGGATCTACTTTGCCACATTCTCGTGGACAATATCATTTGCTACGCCTCAGGCAAGCCTCCGTTCATAAATCACGTGCTCAACAAAGCACCCCGAGACATCTCGATCTGGGCCGACATGATATATAAAATTGTCACCAACAAATTGGAAGCACTGCACGTCTGCAGGAGAAGAAAATGCACGGTTGAAAACTTTACTAGTGAAATCGCCCTCACTCCCTTCTAAAAGAAATTAGGCTTTGAGGACTTCTACACTCACATAATCTCAACTGGAATAAACAACCAGCAGTAGCTGAGTCGATTCATGCGAGGAACAACTTCCTCAAGGTAATCTGTAGGAGGAATGTATATCCACCTCCCGATACAGCTACCAAAATTGCAAAGCAGTTTGTAATGGGAAAGGTCGATTATTGTCTCACGGTATATTTCTTCCCAAATAAAAAGAATACTTCTAGGATTCAAGCTGAACTGAGCTCTACAGCCAGAATCGCTCTACTCCCATCCAAGGTCTCCTCATCGAGTCCAATTTCCCGTCATTTGTCCAAAGAAGAGAGAATCTTTTAGGTAATCATGTGAATTTTTTGTTGATTCCATAAATTATTTAGAACACATAATAGATAAAGATGGGTTACATATGGATCCAAAGCGTTTGGATGCCATTAGTCAGCTACCGCGCCCAAACTCGATTAAGGAGTTACAATCGTTTTTGGGGGTCATAAACTATTATCGTGGCTTTGTTCCGCAGTTGGCTACTAAAGCATCTTCTCTTTATGAATTGCTTTCAACGCCAGCATTGTAATGGGGCAATAGATAGGATAAGGCCTTCAACGAAGTAAAGAGACTCTTAGCTGCAAAGCAAGTACTAGCTCACTACGATCCGTCTGTGCCCTTGAGGTTAATCGAAGATGCAAGTCCCGCGGGTCTAGGAGCTGCCTTAGTGCATAAATATAGTAGTGGTGTAGAGAGACCGATATCATTCGCGTCTAGAAGATTATCACCTACGGAAATGAGGTATGCTCATATAGAAAAAGAAGCCTTGGCTATAACATACGGCGTAAAAAAATATCACCAATATATTTTCGGTAGAAAGTTTACGCTAGTTTCCGACAATAAGCCACTTACTTCAATTTTTAGTCCGAAAAAAGGTATTCCGGAAATATCCGCAAATAAGTTCCAACGCTATGCACTGATTTTATCGGGATATCAATTTGATATAGAATATATTAACTCACATAAGAATATAGCAGATTATTTCTCTCGTTCACCCCACGATCCCCCGGATGAAGAAAGCAGCACAACAGAAAATGTGTATTTAAAATACATACAAAATGAGAGTAATTTGCCAGCAACGTTTGAGTCGGTGAAAACTCAAACACTGTTAGATGATTCATTGCAAAAAGTCCTTAAATACTGCAACGAGGGTTGGCCCGGTAAAACTAATGATTGCAAGTTAAAGCCATATTTTATTAGGAGAAACGAATTATCTGTTGAATCTGGTTGTGTCTTTTGGGGCTATCGATTGGTTATTCCAATCTCACTGAGAACTCGGGTCCTGGAAGAGTTACATCGCACTCACTTAGGAATTGTAAAGCTAAAAGGGTTAGCACGAAATTATTTTTGGTGGCCTTCGATTGATGAAAATTTGGAAAATTTGGTGAAGTCTTGCAATAGTTGTCTACATAATAGGAATAATCCAGCAAAGGCGAACTTACTGAATTAGAAATGGCCGGAAGAGCCATGGAGTAGGTTAAACGTGGATTTTATTGGTCCTATTTTCAATAAATCTTTTCTCATAGTGGTCGATGCGCATAGCAAATGGCTGGAATGCATTGACATGGGATATAATATAACTAGTCCGAATACTATAGAAAAACTCCGTGAAATGTTTGCTCGTTTCGGTCTACCTAAGTTGATCGTTTCGGATAATGGAAAGTCATTCATATCTGAAGAATTTCAAAAATTCTTGCTAAACAATGGAATATTACACATTAAGTCTCCGGTCGGACATCCTGCCAGTAACGGTCAAGCAGAAAACAGTGTAAAAATAGTCAAGTGGGCACTTAAAAGAGCATTGCATTTAGGCTCGGTAAAAAATGTAAATCGATATTTGCAAAAAATTTTGTTAGACTATAGAAACACCATTCACAGTACCACCGGCATGGCTCCAGCAGATTTATTATTTAATAGGCATTTAAGAAATAGGTTCGATTTAATAAATCCTTTCACTTCCAAGAACAAAACCATAACAAAACAAGATGTAAAGAATAAAGTAGAGCTAATGCAGAAAAAGCAGGTAAAAAATTACAAAGGCAAAGAAAACAGAAATTTCAGCATTGGCAGTTGGGTAATGGTGGAAGATTATTGTAAACCAGGAATTGTAAGCTGTTCAAAAGGTGAAGTAATGGAAAGGGTTGGTAAAAGATATTACATAGTTAAAATTTGTAAAAAAGGTATTACTATTTGGAAGAGACATACAAATCAAATGATACATTGTAATACGTTGCCACCACGTAATAATTATAATAATGTGGCAGATGAATACTATGTGCCATTTCCATTAAATGATCCTTGTGAATCAATTTGTAAGAGTAGCGAAGCTCCAGTATTAAATTCACTAAATAAAGAATTAAATAAAGAATTAAAATAATGCAAATAACGATGTGCCTCAAGTAGAAACGCAAGAAACAAATGTTAATGTAGCACAGACAGGTATGCAAGCAGAAAACGAAAGTTCAGGAAAGCGCAGCGTTAGACGAAAAAATTGGAAGGAATTACAAGTTCGTGATAAATATAGGTTAAGGACTAGATGTGATAGTTGCTAAAAATAAAAAAAACTACAAAGATTCTGTTTTCTATTTTTATTTTAATAGGCATACGAGCAGTTAGGGCGGGGATGATGTAATATATATAATATATTGTAGGTGCATAATGTATAGCAGTTTAGTAGTAGTAGTAGTATGGCATTACATTGAAATGTATCAGCTAGTCAGTCTCGCTCTGAACGTTATTCGCAGCAGTCGCGTCATAACTTGTACCATATATTGTAACTAGTCGTAAGAATGAATTGTTGAATTAAAGTAATATACAACAAGTATCTCACAACCGAGTTTAATATATTACAACAACAAACGCGAAAATCATTAAGGTATAACTTTTAAGGCTTTCGTGGTTGCTAACTGAAATTTTTACACGTTTTCCAGATTAGTCGTGCTATAAATAAATTATTTAATGAATG
The DNA here is from genome assembly GCA_963930735.1 of Dioctria linearis. Lineage (NCBI taxonomy): Eukaryota > Metazoa > Arthropoda > Insecta > Diptera > Asilidae > Dioctria > Dioctria linearis. The sequence goes on along the minus strand of OZ005740.1, from coordinate 335,344,779 downwards.
CTAAAACAAGTACTCACCCAGAACCTTTCGCTTCAAGTTACATTGAGCGTGGTCACCGGGTAACTGCCTGAATTGTTACAGACGAGCTACGCAGATTGTACCGGTGCGTATGCTGTGGTTGATGCATTTGTAGTTGCTGTTGTTCAGAATTTTGCGTCACGTTTTAAGCAAAGCGTATTTCGGATTAACCCTGAAGATGTTTTAAGGATGGGATCCCATATTCGTGAAAGCTGGAAACTGTTGTCGCGATTGAAATTAAGTCGACGCTTTATTTCCATCGCCTCACGAAGAAGACGAGGAGTATAATAAGGCTCGCAAGCCAGGCCTTCTGCCTTTTCAAAATGAATCCAATGATGTTCTGTTGGATGGTCGTCCAGAATATGCTCGCCAATTGCTGATTTTTCCCGCTGGTTCTTGCTTACAGCGTTTATATGTTCTTTTAGGCGGGTAGCAGAACTTCTTTGTGTTTGCCCAATATAATATGATCCACAGCTACAAGGGACTGCATATACGCCTGGTGTTTGGAGTGGAAAGCGATCTTTTGGTGATTGCATGTGGTTTATCACCTTCTTAGGTGGTAAAAAGAAGGATTTTACACCGTGTCGCTTCAAAATGGTATCACTTAAAATGGTTAGATACGAAGAAATCCTGAATAAAATTTTCAATATTTTCCAGGAAAATCGCGGAAAATCACAGAAAATTGCAAAAGAAGTCAGCTGTCAAATGTAAAAGTTTAAACGATGAAAACAGGGAAACTAACAATTTTCGCAAATTTTGAATCACGCAAAATTATTTCCCGTCTAGTACAGATGAATTTAACACTAGAAACAAATACGAAAAGCAAAAACTAAACATTTGCTTGGAATTTTAAATGTCAGCCAATCGGTAATTTATAGTACCACAAATACGGGGAGCCAGTCGCCATCACACAAAAAGGATATTTAATATAGAAATCACGAATGATGTTAAAAATTAACCGAAAAAAGCTCAAAAAAAATGAATAATTGGATTTTCCACTTGCTCAAATAAACTTGGCACTCTCGAGAAAAAATTTGAATTATATTCAATGAAAACCAGTTTGCTATAATCGATCGGATTTGTATATAAACCCCGGAAGATTATAGCTAAGGTTAGTTATTTTCCTTAACTTCAGAACGGCGAAGATCCAGTGCATAGTATCTCAAGATGTTAAGCCAGGGACGATAGTTGTGATAGAGGATGATAGTACACCAGTAATGAAATGGCCGTTAGGAGGGACTATAGAGGTACACAAAGGCGGTGACGGACGAGTACTGATAGCTGACGTGCGCAGTTCAAATAATGTATTACGACGTGCAATCCAGAAGCTTTCCCATTTACCCTGTAAAGAAGAGCATACAAGTGAATTCCTAGCAGATCAAGAGGAACAGATTATACAAATTCTTCCAAAACGGCACAGCGTAGACCACAATGCTGCGGAAAATTCCACCACCATAAAACAGTCACATAGAAAAAGAGTACGACCAACGCTTAGTAGCTCATTAGTCATATTATTGCTCGCAGTCACAAAAGGAGGTAATGTTGAAGTTACCCAATTTAAAACAAAACTTGGCATGCATTTCGAAGACCCTGCAACAATAAACCTGATAACAAATAAGTGGACGTTGATAGCATACTACCATTTTCAGCCTTATTGGATGAAAATCATCACACTCAAAACGGGACCATAGTTTTACAACATCTGTGTAATCAATTAATTATAACTAACAAAGGCCCGTGCCGACAATAAGCCCAACAATGGGAGCATATCCTGGAAGAATTAAATAAAGACAATGAATAAATATCTCAACAACATCTCCTAGCCAGACAACGGAAGGGGGCGGTCAACTTCGTCGGTAATATATCGAACGCATTATTCGGCGTTCTTAATTGCCAATATGTAGAAGAAATCTTTCGAACAATAAATTCGGTTCTGGAGAATCAACAACATCTAATAGGTCTCTTCAAAAATCACACATCTGTAATCGATTCAACTATAAAAATCAACAAAACGAACCAGCTACCACAGAAGAAAAGTTCAAGGCGCTAGATGCTCAAATATGTCAAATATTCAGCAGAATAAGTAACGAAGACGAGCAAGCTCAATAAACCAAGATCCAGCATCTGTTCAATTCATTGGCAATCCAAATGTAACTCTTCGTCAGAAATCGCCAGCGATTTCAATCAGCAATCATTGAAGTACTTACGGACACTCGCCATGGAAAAATAAACCCGCTGTTATTATCCGATAAACAACTAAGGGAAGAAATCATGAGAATTCGGAGCAATTTACCACAAAACTTCCGGCTTCCGACGAATCAAGACAATGTGTTAGAATCATATCACCTAATGACGGCCAAGGCTGGAATTGTTAATGACTATGTCATATTTTAAGTAATGCTGCACTGATAAATGGAGAAATTTTGGACCTACTTAGGGCGGTCGCAATACCTATTGGCATCAAAAAACCATTCGTCGCAATACAATCATATTCTCCTTACTATACCGTAACTCCGCATCGAAATGACATTTATCCCTTAAAAGAGCCAGACCTGTACTTATGCATAGCGCTTGAAGGTTCACGCCATCTATGCAACAAGCTCCATTCAATATATCATAAAACCGAATATAAGCGCATGCGAGACCCAGTTTGTGGTAGCACTGCAAATTAACTGAAGTGAAAGAACAGCCCATTTGGATCCAATTGTCAAACTCTAATGAATAAATATCTGCTCTAAGGTCTAAAACAATAATTAACGTAGTCTCTGATCGTGAAGCCTTCCCAATCGTCTTGAATGACTCTGTTCTGGTCCAAGTTGTATAATAAAGGAGGATTACGTTGCCATACATGAACTTCATATACGAACCTCGGACTATTCTACAAAATCATAGCTCCCGAGCAAAGACCAACAACGCTAGCTGATAGCACTCGATATCAAGGCCACGTGGGAGCATTACAAGATCGTCAAAGGTAGCTACCGACTCTAAAACTATCTGTCCTGCCACACCAAACCTACACAACTCATCATTTCGGTATAAAATATCTCGTTCTGAGCCTCATTGTCGTCATAACAGTATAACTGGGATGGATATCTAGGCAAGGTATTGCAACCCAAAGGTGACTAAACCCATGTCACTGCAAAGATATCCAAATCTTGTCATGCAGATCTAACTAAGTTGAACGAGTATTCAATGGGGAGGAGAGCGAACAATTTTAGAAACAAAATAACTTAATTTTGTTCAAGAAAGATTCTCCGGTATATAGCAAAAGCTAAAAAATGTTCTAACTAATCTGTGTTATTTCATCACACAACTCATTAATTTTTGGTGACAAGTTTCAATTCTTGGTTTGACTCATCAACTGGTCCCAAATAGCGAAATTGGGTGATTTGGAAAACAAATTAGAAAATGAAAAAAAGAAGAAAGAAATGAAAAGTTTGAGAAAAATAGAAAAAACAATTTTTTTATTTATTAAACAAATAACTTAATAACTTAAGGTCATGCATACGTGCATATCCAACAAATTTATTATCACCACATACCTAAAGGTCATTGCATTCTATTCAATCAATTTATTGGATATGCACTAAGCTCATTGCTCCATAAGTGAATTCTTCGCTGATTTCGCGCACGCATTTCCTCACTGTCAGCAAATTCCATATTTTCAAGCAAGACTTTCGACAGGTAGGAAATGCTAGATTAGCAAGAATTATTTTAATTTAACTGTAAACATAAAGAGGAACATTTTTAATAAAGCTCTCAATTTTTTTTTGGTCACACAGTAGCATTTTTCTTTATATCAGATTATTTATGTTGTGTAGTAGTTTATGTACTGCGTACACCCCATCAAGTAAAAACCAGGGTTTAAAACCTTGCCTGCGACTTCTTATAAGTGAAATTAGGGAATTTCACAGATAAATTCCTTCAGCAAAATTTGTAATTATTTCTATTAAAACGACCAAACCCAAGTCGTTTCAATTGGAAAATGTATGTGCATATGAACATACATATCAGGCACATAAATATTACGTCGGTGAAGATTGAGACCATAAAGTTTTAACCGAAAACGGTCTTATCAGCAAATTGTCGCGAACTACATGCATTGTGGGTGCAACAATGTGTGCACCAAAGGCAAGACGGTGGCTTGAGATATTTATGAAAATATCAAATTACACTTCAAGCTATCGTCCGTCGCCATAATTCTGAGCATGTTACATGTCCAGCGAAAATAATTTTCTCAGAATAGGAATGCCGCATTTTCCTATCCCGAACGAATTGATTTTTAAACCTGCAGAAAGCGGTTCGGTAAAAAGATAAGGTACACAAGAAAAAGGACGAAAAACATAGAAAAGAAGTCTATTGAACGGGGCAATTAAATAACAGCTGGCAAAACATAGATAGCAGAAAAAGAATAAGAAGGTTAGATTTGATCGAAGTTAAATTCGCGAGAACGGGGTTGAGCTTGGCACGACACGACCCGAGATATTTGTTCGTGGCGGGATTACAAGCAATAATAATAAAATTAGCAAGTATCGTTGACCGTGTGATCTGATAATATTGTGAAATTTGTGAAGTCACTGTTCTAGGATTAGTAAAAACTTGTGAATTCCTGTTACTTACATAATAAAGGAAATAATTTGTGATGATTTTGGAAGTAGAGCCAATGGACATAAAAAAAAAACATGATTTTACAAACCAATTAAAAATGCAAGATTGCAATATTCAAAGTTTATGTAATTTGTGGACAAAGTGGAATGCCTTATGATTTTATTGCTTATCAATGCTCATCAACTGAAATTAATGAGATAACTTTGAAAAACCTGGGCTTCTCAGCTTGCTGAGCGTATTCCACTTGACGTATTTGCCATAAGTTATATTTCGATAACTTTTTCACATCTTAACAACTTTCGCATCAATCGTTTCAAGAATCCACCTCTCCCTTCAGATACAGAAATAAAAAAGAAAGGGCGTGGTACATCTCAACAAGTCATCTTCGCGATGGCAAAATAATAACTACAAAATGGTATGACAATAAAGCGGTCTACCTAGCATCTAATTTTATCGGTATCGGAAAAACAGACGAAGCAAAACGATACGATAAAAAAAACCATAAATGTACCTAGGCCTGAAGTCGTGCAGTTAGATAATTCAGGAATGGGAGGAGTAGATTTTTTGGATCAAATGATCCAATATTATCGAATATTTATAAGATCCAAAAAGTGGACATTGCGTATTATTATGCACTTTTTTGACATGACAGTTACAGCAAGTTGGATGGAGTATAAAGCAGATTGCTCCGAAAATGGAATTTTACAAAGGGACAGAATGGACTTGATGGCTTTCAAAATGGATTTGTGCACCACTTTGGTATCGATCCATAAAAGTGCTACAAAAAGAGCTGGGTGTCCATCAACTTCTTCTACTTCTCTAGAAGAAGCAGGAACTCCACCTAATAAAAAACAATTTTTACCACCACCAAAGGATGTTCGATTGGATCAAGTATGTCATTTTCCTGTATTTGTCCAAGCAGCCAATGCTGGTAGATGCAAGTATCCTAATTGCAAACAAAAAACTTTCATAATGTGTGAAAAATGTAAAGCTTTCCTTTGTATAAAACGTGGACTCAACTGTTTCAGTAAATATCATAAAAATTAATCTATTTGTTAATTATTTTTTCAATCATTTATACCCAAAATTACTTTACTGAATTGATAATAGCAATCTTCTTAAATATGTACCATTATTTATTCCCACCTATTGAGTTTTTATATTAATAACAAATATAAGGTGGAGGAATTTTAACACCTGTTGACTACCGATGTCCTGTACAAGGGACACTTTATACCTGCCAGGTGAGTGAATATAAAAATATATTTTCATTTCAATTTTACTCAGAGGAAGCTCCTAAGACATTTCACATAATAAAACAATTTTTTCCTCCATGCACAAAAAGTCGGTAGTGAAAGGGTTATTTATAATAATAGAAACAATAAAAACGTAATAGGTATGTACAATAGACATAATTGATATAATTTATAATAGGTATAGAACAAATTGATTGTACACCACATAAAAACAAAATATTCTTTTGTTTGTTCAACGTTTTTCTTTGCAATAGAAATAAACGGAACATTTTCTTACACTCCCAATATGGGAAAAACTCATTCGAAACACGCGGATAATAACGGTGAGATCGTCAACAACCTAATAATAGAAGATACGGTAAATATTGATAATAAGCAGATTACTCTTTTGGCAATTAGAGCAGTTGTGAAAGTAATAGAAGTACACCGAAGGGGGCTAAAAAAAATATCTTAACAGTCCCACGTAAATTACGATTCAAAAGTAAAAAGAAAGAAACAAAATTTTAAATGAAATGCATATAAATAGAATATACAAATTAAAAGAAATGAACATGCACGAATGGACCAATTAATCTTTCTGGCACGAGATGTGGTACATTTTGTACCACAAAAACACAATTTTTGTGATATTAATAAGACAATTCACAATTATGAAATGAAATTTCTTGGAAGCATTTCTCGGAAAATTTCGAATATTTTAAGCAATTCGCCTACTTATTTTTATGTAAAAAATTGCTTTTATAAGACAAGAAAGCAGCTGGGATACACTTTCTACCCCATATCACTATCTGAATATACATGCGAATACAACGTAGGACGAGACTGATACGTGGAATCACTTTGAAAATTTCCTACAATTTGTTGTTCTAGGTTACTCTCTATAGTGTACTCTTCATAACCTTTGATCAGGAGATATTTCTCATTGGTAGCAGGCAAGGACAAGCAGGTAAAGAGACATTTAGACAATTAGTAATAAAGCAGTCTGGCAATAAATGGATCTTACCGAGAAATGCCGTCTCAACTATACTGCCGCAACAAAGTAATAAAATATAAGTTAGGGAAATGGTATGATACAGCCCTCAGGAAAAATACACCGGAGTAAACAGTCTATATTGACCTGAACTCGGCTCGCTTTTTTGAGTTAAAATTTTTCGTTATAGTTTTGGGCAAATAAGTGAGTAAAGTGCGTCTTTCTATTCAGTGCTATACGTTATGTCGAAAAAGCAAAATCACAGTTTATCTTGTGAGCACTTCTTGTATTTTACTTCTTTATAGTAGTTTAGAAAATATCCTCAGCTTGTTACAACTGATGAAGTCGATAGCGGAGAAGAAGATGAATTACCAGAAGATCCACTAATTGTTTCAAAGAATGGAACAATATGGCAAGAAATGCCTCCACGAATAACTCGCCGACAGATTGCAAATATAATAACCATCAAACCTGAGCTTACTTCTGAATCAGCAAATGTATTACAAATTGTTGAGTGTTTAAAAAGTTTATAGATGGTAAAATAGCGGACATTATTGTGAAATTTACTAATGAAAAAGCCTAAAAATGGCACGAAGAATCCATCAAAAACAATCCAATAAAGCAAAAAACATGGAGTCCAACAAATACTCTCTCATTTATGAGATTTGACGATCTTACGACTAGAGTAGAGCGTAGAAGTACTGACAAAATGGCACCAATCAGGGAATTATTTGAGGTATTTGTTGGAAAATGTGTTAGTAACTATAACCCTGGGTCATACCTTACAACCGATGAACAACTTGTACCCATCAGAGGGAGGTGTCCATTTACAGTGTACATGAAATCTAAACCAGCCAGATACGGCATAAAAATATGGGCATATGTGGATGTAGCTACCACGTATGCAAATAATCTCCAGGTGTATACTTGTAAAGAGGGATATAGACCTGAGAAGCAGCAGGGTACATGCGTAGTACTGGATTTAGTTAAGCGCCTTGGCTGCGGTTACTGTATTACAACAGACAATTTGTTTACAAGTATACCTTTGGCGAGAAGTTTGTATGATCTTGGCCTAACACTTTTTGGCACTCTTCAAAAATATGAACAAAATATCCAAAAAAGCGCTGCTATCCACCCACAATAGACCAGAAGGATCTTCAGCTTGTTTGCCAGAGGAAGTCCTGGTAGCCTTTCCCAATACAGGAATTTTTGTACATTCTCACAGTCGTTTAGGGCAGCTCTGAGGTAACACTTGAAAGTGCCACAAAATGGTTCTGGTCCTACAAAGCCGCCACTATTTCAGCTAGGCCATTAGCAATTTCATTGCCTTTGTGGTCCTCATGTACAGGTACCCACATGAGGATAACTTTGTTGCTCCTTGATAAGTTTTTGAGGTTGTGTAGACATTCCCACACTCCTGACTTGACGGTGTAGGACTTTCAAGTCTTAAGGGCAGTTTGACTCTCTGAAAGGATGTTAATGGTTGAGCCATTTATGGCTTTTTTTATGCAGGTATTGGCAGTCAGACTCCATTGTTCGTTTTTGAACCGTCTTTATACCACACCATCGATCCTTGTTTGAAGGACGATTTGGTAGATCGCCATTACTGTCGGTCTCCTTGACACACTTGGAGTGGTCTTACAAAATCCACCATGGGTGCGATTATATCAGATATTGCCGTCATTTGCTCGAAAAATATCTGTCTTAAGATACTTATATATCCAACCAGATCCCCTGGCTTTGACTGTATCTCCTTTTGCATTCTAATGGCACTGCAGATTACTTCCTTTTTTACTTGCAAATGTAGGGGTGGAAGGTTCAGTAAGGCTTCCATGGCTGCTGTAGGACAGGTTCCCATGGCAGCAGTTATTCCTAGACAGACAGACAGGTTCCCATGGCAGCAGCCTTCCTAGACAGACAAGCCGCTGGCTCCTTTGAAGCAGAGTCTCAGACGTTTTTTGATTTGTTTTTGGAAACCATGCGAGGGCCGCATTGGTGGCCATTGGTCTAACAACCGTGGTATACATCCAGTACATCATTTTTGGCTTCAGACCTGATGTTCTGCCAATGAAGCGACGACACTTGTGGAGATATCGCATTGCTCTATCCTTTACTTTCTCTGGACAGATGTGAATTCCAGGTAATTTTTTTATCTAGAATTACCCCCAAATATTTGACCTCGTCTGAGAAAATCAATTCCGTGTTATCAAGAAGACGAACGTTAGTGAAAGCTTCGATCTTCTTGTAAACGGAACGATAACCATTTTATTGGGGTTTATGCTAAAGCCTTTACTTAAACATCACTTGCGGTCTTTGGAGAGGGTATTTTACATGAGGTCGTATTTGACTTGATCATGCTTACCCCGCATTGTGACTACTAGTTCATCCGCGTAGCCTTGTATATTAAAACCTGAACTGGTCACTTTCTCAAGCAGGTTATCAAGTACGATCGACCACAGTAGCGGAGAGAGAACTGCATGTGGGCAGCCTTTTGTTGCGGTTATCATGATTGAACAGTTACTTAGAGTTGTGGTTATCCTCCTGCTTCTCAGCGTGAAGTCTATCCAGTTTACTGTGGAGGGCTCAAAGCCATTATCCTCCGCAGCTGATTTAATTGCATCGAAGAAGGTGTTATCGAAGGGTCCTTCTATGTCCGCAAATGCTGATAAGACCACCTCTTTTGTTTCGAGAACTTTATCGAGGTCTTTGACTAATGTGTAAGTGGCAGTCTTGGTAGACTTCCCAGCTTGATAAACGAATTGCTAAGAATGAAGTGGTGATTTAATCAAAATTTCACTTCGAATGTGTAGGTCTAGAATTTTTTCCTTGGAATTAAGTAAGAATGAGGAGAGGCTGATGGGTCGGAATGACTAGGCTAGACAACTAACCCTTTTTCCTGCTTTGGGTATAAATGTGCCAATGGCCCATCTAACCTTGTAAGGAGTAAATATTCTGCCCACAAGGCTCTCGCTCCTATTAGAAAACCTGTACTTGTCCATGTCAATTTGGTCTGGAGCAACTATTCCTTGATCGGGAGTTAGACAGTCTGGAAAGTGGGTTTCTAATAAGAGCCTGACTGTTTCCTCACAGCTGTCGGTGTAGTTCCCATCTTCTTTTTGAAGTGAGCCTAAGGCATTTGTGGGATCTTTAGAAAGTACCTTATGGATCTCGGTAGCTGCGACCAATTGTTCTTTCCCATCGCAGAAGGTCCGCCAGGTTCTTCCTGGATCTCCTTAATTCCTTATCGTATTCCATTAGAGCCTTATTATATTCCCCCCAGATGCGAGAGAGTTTAGCTCTGTTGAATAGTTTCCTGACCACTTTTCTTTTCAAACTCAGTTCCCTATTCCACCAAGGTATCTGCCGATTGCATGTCTTCTGCTTCATAGGGCAACTGTGTTCGAATGAAGTCAATACAGCCGTTTGGAGCTGCTCGATGGCTGAGTCAAGCTCTTCTGTTGTGCTAAAATGCTACTGCCGGGAGAGTCACCTACAGCCTTAAGGTGTTGTCGATAGAGTTCCCAGTTAATTAGTTTAGGGATTCGGTACTCTTGACATGTGTGAAGTGTAGCGTCTATATCGAACCTGATATGTCTGTGATAATGAAATCCCGTTCGATACATGCCACTTTCTTATTTTTGTACTTATGAACATACTGGCAAGTGTTAGGTCCAGGACTTCTTTTCTAATAAAGTTCATAAAGGTTGGCTTATTAGCTCGATTTAGTATCTCTAAATTGCTAGACAATATAAAACCGTAAAGGTACCCACATCTGGCGTTGATATCCGTGCTTCCCCATAGCGTGTAATGTGCGTTTGAATTGTATCCAACGACTAATTGTTTTCCTCTACTCTTGCAGTAGTTAATGAGCCGGTTTAGCTCTGGGTGAGGTAATGTATCTGCTTTTCTGGGAAAGTAGGGTAAGGTTACTGCAACTTCGTGGCTACCTCCCAGAGTTGGTACCTCGACAGCTACTGCAACTACGTCCCTCGAAATGAACTGCGATAAAATAAAGTTTAAATTGGTGTTGAGCAGCAAAGCTGGCCTAGAATATTCATGCTCCTTGCTGTAGAGAAATTTACATTACTTTGTGGGAAGTCCTTTTATGTGGCCATTATGGACCCAGGGCTCCCGAATGAGCGCCAGACTAAGATTATCCACGATAAATCTCCTGCTAAGCATGTAGATTTATCTGGAGACAACTTAGGTGCTCCCTGACTATGACTAAGATGGCTCTTTGTGGCCGTTGTCAATCTTGGAGAATCTTAAGCGATCTTTGGTCTTGCCCGGCGTGGCACGGACGGGAGGGGGTTGTTTACTGGTGTCCAGGGACTTCTTTTCAGAACCCCCCGGCTTGGGATTTGCAGTCCCCACTGTTTTCCTGGGCCCACTTTTATCTTGACTGGAAGTATAGGCTTGCTGACCATCGATGTTGACGGCTGAAGGTCGCCCACCAGATTTTTAGTCTGGCTTGAGCCCTCGCCAGCCTCCGACATAGCCTGTAATGCACCGTCCTTGTGTCTAATTTGGACTGAGCCAAACTTAAATCCAGTCATGAACTTGGCCTTCTTCAGCGCCTTCATTGACGCATGGTGTGGAAGCGCTTCCATTTTAAAGCCTTTCCCTTTACAAGAGTGTGACATATTTTTCACAACATAAAGTAAATAATATCTGATACAAAATGGAGTACCAATCTATTGAGAGTAATTTGACATGCTACAAGTCACTTTTGTGTCATATCAGTTCAGTGGCCGATGGATCATAAACTCCACTTTTCTGACTCGAAAAAACAAGCTACATACATGTTATTTGCCACATCACACGTCAGATCACGCGTTATGTTTGGGGTGTGCTCGGTCTGAAGTAATTGTTTAGGAGAACGATTCAAGCGAAAATATATCACATTAGAAATTAATTTTTTCATAATTCTGACGGCTCGACTGAACTTCGGCGTATTTAACATTGGGAAAACAAAAGAATTTGCTAAGCTTTATGCAAAAGTTATGTGGAAAAAAGATTTCAAATACAATTTAGCTATTTTCATGCTCGTATAACTCTCTAACGAAGTTTTTTTAAATTTTTTCTTGCAGGAGGATATGAATACTATAACTGAACTCGAACTCGTGAATTTGACTGCAGTCGACTCTATGACGATAACAAACGCCAGCTTACAAATGGATCCTAAACTTATAGAGCAGTTTTCTAGAAATCTAAGGATAGAAGGTTCTGCATGCTATGCACTGATAACAGCTTATTCTGTGCTGATTACAGTCGGCGCTATTGGAAACATGTTAGTAATAATATCTGTCCTGCGGAAACCAATATGGCGGACAGCACGAAATTTTTTTATATTTAATTTAGCTATTTCTGGTAAGCTCACATTGTATTTATAATTAAATGAATAATTAGTGGTCTTTTATACTAAACTTTTTAAAGACTTACTACTATGCCTGGTAGCTATGCCGTTGACCTTAATGGAAATACTAACGAAATACTGGCCATTGGGAAATCAAACTTTTCTATGCAAAATAATTGGCACCTTAAAGGCTACTAGCATATTCGTTTCAACTATTTCAACAACAGCAATTGCATTGGATAGATACCAAGTACGTGTGTTTTTTATTATACGTATTTACAAAAACTAAACAAATTTGCTTTTCTAAATACTCGTAGAGGCTTTTAAAAGCTTATCTCAGTTTTTTTTGATTCTAGTTCGGTATTTCTATACCTTTTTACCTGAAATTTTCATCGTGAGGTTATTTTGTAGTATAAACAATTTACAGAAATCTGTCACGTGCAATTCGTTCACTCTACTAGATACGAAGGGCGCATTGATAATGACTTACATAAGATTAGTTATTGAAGGGAAAGTGCTATATATCTTAGGCAATGACATAAGAACTTTATTTTAAAGTTTGCCTAGCAGAAGTTTCCCTCTGTACACCTATCTGAAGCAAAGCGATATTGTTGATCTGCTGCTGGTCAATTGTGTGCATAGCTACATATAAAATCAAATACACAGCTGGACAGAAACATAAAAAAACATACCTGTGTATGATTTAAGGAAAAATTTACAAATTTGGAAAATTTCCTTAATCAACCCCATACGAACAATGAGAGCAGTAACTAGGAAAAATTTGTGTTATAACTTCCACTTCTACTGATACATCAAGGCAAAATATGAAGTTCATATATTCCGTTTTAATTGCTGTAGAACAGGAGAGAGCATGAAGGCAACGCCAGCTGCTTACAAGTATATACATACTATATATACATATATATATCTCAATATCCTTATTACTGCATTTTTTCTAAAATAATATCCTTACGCTTAAGTGTGCTAAGAGTACATAATAGCCAAATGATGTATACCAGTAAGTATTATGAGTTTTTAAATAAGCATTAAGATGAAATGTTCACCAATTCCGACAAGACTTCCTTCATTAAGAGCTAAAGAAATTCTACTTTGATTTCCTTCATAGAAAAGGGAAGTAAATATAAATAATGGGTCCGGGTAATAAGTTGCAGTTTGTTTCACTAGGTATTGTACCAATACCAAAACGAGTACTACTTTTCTAGAAAAGTGAGCTCTAGGTGACAGATATTCATGTCCGTATGCCCCAAAAATTCCTTTTGGTACAGAAAAATATTTGAATTGCAACCAACATTTTTGCTAAAGTTTGTGTGCATGTCAAACGCATATTATGTGCAATTTTTTTTCGAATCTTAAAAGTGACAGTTTACCTACCCACTGTACAAATGTTCTCATTTCCGTTTAGAAAATGAGAAGATTTTAAGGCTTACTGATGAAATCATATGTCTATAACAAATTTAGCGATTTGTTTCTGAACCATCTCAAGTATGAAAAGGCTGTTGACAAGTTGATAATATTTCCTTTAAAATTTTCTCGCACATATGACACGAAAGTGATAAATTTAGGCGGCAATAAAAACCAGAGCTTATTATTACTTTTTGAACATCTCAACCGTTTCCGAGTTACAGGGAGATTAATAAAATAAGCAAGTCTTTTACAAAATTCCCTGTATCTTAAAAGGATCAAGGTGTGCGGTCAGTTACAGAGCACCAACATAATCTCTAAAAGGGGAGAGGACTACGGAGCTTGTCGAGCAGTCGTTGGAAATGCCATGAAGCTCTGTTCTGTATGAGCTCTGTAAATGACCGTAACCTCTGCACTTTTTAAAATACAGGGTATTTTGTCACAGACTTAAATATTTTCTTAATCACCCTGTAACTCCGAAACGGTCGATATGACGCGCACTTGCCTTCTTCAAATTTATACTTTATATTTTTACAGTTTTGTCGTACGATCAACCGTTGAGGAATTATTTTGAAAAAAAAACACTTTTTGTTTTTGGTACCTTTAATTTAAGATGGCGGACCGCGCGGATACCCTCAAAGGTGAAAACTTGGAATTTTCATCGGGGCCCGGAACTAAATGACATATAAAAAAGTCACAACTACCCCACATTTTGTAGGGCAAAAACCTCTAATTACTGGACTAAAGACGCAATCTTTTCATATGGTAAGCCAATCATACCATTTTCGTATAAGAAAGAATGGTACAAGTTTTATAGTTTTCTCATTCGCGCTATGCCAGAGTTGGAGGTACCGAAGTGAAATATCACTTACTGAACGTTTTCTTATGCCATATCATATTTTTATGTTGGCTGCAGATACAATCACACCAGGAAGAAAAAGGTAAAGATAGTGTTTACCATGCTCCGTATCTCTTGCCAATATGCAGGATTCCAGTAAAAATAACCTTTTGCAAATTAAAGTAGGAATGAGTTTTAAGTGATTAAAATATCACTTGGACACAAGAAAATATATTTTTTAATTTAATTCGTTTTTGGGGTGTACAATTTCATCTCATTGGTTGAGTTTTACATGTAGTGAACGTTTTAAAGGGTGCTCAAACCCTTATATACAGAAACACAAAATGTAAGCAACATGAATTAGTCCATTGTTATAAGTCAGCGGCCGTGACATATTAAAAGCAGAAAACAGCGACAGAAACAGAAGCAAAAATTCGACATTTCAATTGTTAATTAATTTGTTATTTAAAATAAAATTAATTAATTTTTCCTCCATAGACATTTTGTATTTCTCGCATTCAACCTCTGATGCTTCTAAAAGTAACGACACCAACAATAAAATATAAAATTTAAGCTTTCTTTCTATTCGCAGTACTGAGCAAAAGGATAATTTTTGAGATATGATGAACTTATGTAGAAGTTCTGGTTCTGCTGCCGCTGCCTGTGATTTCAATTTTTTAGTTCTCGAACAGTTGCATGTTTTCAGAAAAAAATCTATTTCTGTCGCTGCTTTTTGCTTTTAATATGTCACGGCGTTATAACTGAGTTCATAGTCTGCAAAGCCTCTATGCATTATTCGCCATCTTAAAAGGAAAGGTGAAATGAAATAACGTGGAAAAGGAGTTCTACAAATTTAGTCGTAGCTCCTAAGGCACGTGCTATTCAATGTTGGAAATGTTGTCCGCAGTCTATTTACAGAAGGTGCGACAATATTGACAAAAGTTTTCATATATTTATCATATTTGATAATGTAGTTTTGCAATTATTGTAAAATCTTAAAAAAGGTTAAGTGCATTTATATAACACAAATCTGCTTTTCCCAATTTACTTTATTCGAAGGAAAAATTCGGAGGTTTGATAAAGCTGATTTTCAGCCTTCCCCTCTAAACTGATTTGCTAATTTGAGCACAAATTGAAATTCACTTTATTCATCTGGATTGGTATTTAAGACATTTTGTAAGTACTCCGAAATAAAATTATCACGAAAACAGTAGACAGTTACTAAATCAATATCCAGCTCTTCCACAGGTAAACAATAAAGTGGGCTTGTTTTGAACCCGACCATTTCCGATCTGGATAAAATTTCAGAGTTTGTATGTAATACGAAAATAGCTCACATGTTTTTTTTTTATGTTATTTAATCCCTCTAAATCCCAAACACTTTAGTGGAGGACACACTCGATCAATTCCTACTCTTAACCTTTCTTATATAAAAAGAACTTTTTAGCATCAATCGCCAAGATCTTCAGACCTGATTTGAAGATAGCAGCCTCTTAAATTTACTGGCAGTAACCGCTGTCTGCGAAGTTGCAGGTTACAATATCCAAAGACGTGGAATTTGAAAGAAGAAAGAAAGTTCCTGAACCAAGCGACTATGAGACGGAATCACCTCAACTCACGATAAAGCTACATACGATGTGGCATGGCATTGTGTTGCTCTGCATAGCCCATTTAAGTGGTTGTACTCTGTAAGCTACACCACCATCATGTTCGAATAAATAATAATTATATGAGAAGTCTAGAATCAGACGCACGTTGGTTTCAAATTTTTGTATCTAGATTTCTTCCACAGCCAGCTGTAAACTTAAAAATACACTTTTGCTTATAATTTTACTTACAGTAAGCCATCGTGTTGGAAAGGTCTCAAGAGAATGAAAAAATCTATTAAATTATACATATAAATATATAGAGGGTGATTCAGATCAAGATACCTTCCGGTATAGCATGCGATTCCTTGAGGTAATCTGACCAAAAAATTGTTCCACATCCCCCCCCCCCCCCCACCCTCCCACCCACCCTAGAAACCTTCCTTTGGAAGTTGTGGCCAGTTGAATGTTTAGCCAATATTCGCTGATGGGAATAAATGAGTATAACTTTTGAACCACGCTATAGATTTTGCTTATTGTTGACTTATTAAATAGCCAAGAATAGTAGCTGTCGAAAAGTGTATTCCTCTGTATATTTTAATTAAGGATCTTGAAATTATTCTCAAATATTTCCAAAATTTTAATTTTTTTACACACAAAAGTTTTTGAAATAAATAACGGTATTTATGAAATTTGTGTGTAAAAAAAATCATAATTTTGGAAATATTTGATAATAATTTAAAGATGCTTCATTAAAAAATACAGAGTAATACACTTTTCGACAGCTACTACTCTTGGCTATATAACTAGCCAACAATAACCAAAATCTATAGCGTGGTTCAAAAGTTATACTCCTTTATTCTTACGAATAATGGCGAAATCTTTAACTGGCCACAGCTCCTAAAGGAAGGTTTCTAGGAGGGTATGTGGAACAAGTTTTTGATCAGCTTACCTCAAGGAATCGCGTGGTATACCGGAAGGTATCTTGATCTGAATCACCCTCTATATGTATTTTTTTTCTGTAACTAATCTTACTTTTCTGTATACATTTTTCCAGGTCATAGTGCATCCGACACGCCAGAGTTTGCAATATACAGGAGCTGTTCTAGTCCTTATTAGCATATGGATTTTATCGTTGCTGTTAGCATCTCCAATGTTTTTATTTAAAACCTTGGTTCACCATGACATACCACTGCATCAGTATGGAATAAAAGAAGTGGCATATTGCATTGAGGACTGGCCTTTTGCAAACGGCAGACTTTACTACTCAGCGTTTTCGCTATCTGTTCAATATTTCCTGAAAATTCTGATAGTATCAGCGGTACACATTCGAATTTATAGAAAATTAAAAAGCCGAACACCGGTAGTAACAGCCGCTGTAAATATTAAGTCAGGGAGAGAGGTGCAAAGAGATCGAAGAATGAAGAGAGCAACTTGCTTACTGATAAGCACTGGAGTCCTTTTTGGTTTATCGTGGCTACCGTTGAATTTGTTCAATCTCTATGCAGACCTTTACCTATCCGATCAAGTACTTACAGAGTCTATTCTGGTCGGATATGCTATTTGTCATATAACAGGAATGGCTTCAGCATGTTCGAACCCTATACTGTATGGATGGCTGAATGAAAATTTCCGTAAAGAATATGAAGAACTATTATGTCGAAGTAAAAACAGACCTAACATTGCTCTTATCAGTAATACAAGATCTAGGGGAAACCCTTCACATTTTGAACGCTAAATGTTTGTAATAAGGTAAATGGCTTTTTATAATTATATTCATTAAGTTTTAAGATTTTTAATATTACATTGATTATGTATTTTTCTAGTCATATTTAAATGTCACGGAATAAATGTTAACAGTTGTGTGAACCTTGGTGTCAAATATATTTTTCTTTATCCCAATCGAAATCAGATTTTTCTTAAAATTTTCTATATGCAAAGAAAATTTTTTGATATTGGGCAATAAATTAATAATGCGCTCAGCACAGAACAACATTATCATATATTTGTCATCTTTTATCTCGTCGAATACAATCCTTACATAGCATAGACACTGTGACAGTATTCGTTTCAAAATTCTTACATCGTTGTGGATATAGCTGATTTATACTGTTTTTAGCAATCGACCTGGGGATCGCGTTTTTCACATTTCATCGCTGATCATATCTTGTTTTTAGCTGAACTCGTTTCTAATATCTGCTATATTGAAAGAATTGAAATATTTCTACACTTGAGTTTCCATTTCTTGATCCGATAACAACCAAGTCTAACTAGCTTCAGATTATTGAGCTTCCGCAAAGTTAATGTTACCATTGCTACATATACCTGTACTGATTTTTTTCTTAATACCTTTTTATAATCTTTTATCTAACTTTCTTTGTTATCTGTCTACTACAAATCTTATAATCAAAATTTCGACTAGTTCTAATTGAGCTGGAGTTTTGAAATTTTGCACACGTGTATAAGCCCCATGACAATGTGATATTGTGTATCTTATATCGTTCTACATCCAATGTGGCGCAATAATGTTTCCTACACAACCCCTTGATGCGTGTATCAAATGCAAGAGTTTTACGAGCAGAATACGATGAGTTATGCGAAGCCATTAAGCCAATATGGCGGACGTCTCAAGATGACGGATTACCTTTTTCTTCACACTCCTTTTGATATGGATATGAATTGAGAGAGCTTACGAAACAAAACTAACATCTTTTTGATTAGCACGCCAATGGAAATACTATTATGCCCAAAGGCAGCATAAACTCCTTTTTTCTTCTAAGTATATCTACTTAATACATTACTGATTTATATTATGTTTGCAGATTTTTATTGTATCTAAAAATATTAGAAAATACATGTTAAATGAAGATCAATGAAAGTTCTCACCAAATATGTCATATATTTACAATAAAAACAATCAATTTTAATCAATTGTACGTTCCTACTCCCATGTATTTTTCAATAATAGAAAAAAAAATTACTTAACAAAAGCCTGGGGTATGCGTTCAGTCTAAATAATAAAGACCTAGCTATTCATGTAGATTCAGCTCTCCCAGATCTTATTTTGCATGCTTTATCAAAGAGATCAATGAACATAATTTAACTGCAATGAAATCCGATAAGGATAATTCTATTTGCGTAATTGGAAACATTGGTAAGTAGAAAAAAATGGAAGATAATCTATCAAAAGTACACCTGATAGAAAATGAAGAAGACGAAAAAAAAGTATAATGGAAATGCAATCAATAATTAATAAGAGTAAATTAATTGTTAACCGAATTTGAAAGGTATCAGTTTGAGGTTAGGGGTCCATCAATCTCGATATTGTATGGCTTACTAAAGTTACATAAAAGCGTAGCTGCAGTAAGACCAGTGTCATCTGCATTTATTGCACCTCTACAAAAACTAGGAAAAAATTAAATTCGATACTGCTCAAACCAACATTAAATAGCCACCTGAAAGCAAAATCGTTTAAAAGATTCTAATTCCAAGTATTTCTATTTATTGAAAATAGGTTGGGAACGAAACTGTGTATACCTACCTAAAAGCATATCAATAAGGCAATTATTAGTGGAGACAAGAATCGACACATCATGGCTACAATCCACATAAACAAATCCGGGACACAATCCAATGAGAGGAAAATAACTTGTCTTCGATAACATTACGTCAGTCAAATGCAATTAGATTATGTCATCTATACAGTTAAATATATCTTCTAAAGTAGCATTTTAGCAATATTGTAATAGGTATCTTATTGTATCATTTATAATCATAACAACTTTAGCTAGGCAAAATCAGGAACGGCAATAAAATTACTCAAAATATATATATTGCTTTGCACAACTGCTAGGGTCAATGTAATGTACTCTTCTGACCTATGCACAGCTGCTGGTTTCTATGCGCAATCTAAATTAATTTGTTGGTGCCGTCCGCAATTCAGAGGCAATATAAGTCGCAGGCCAACTGGAATCTTTCTCTTTTCGCATCCAGCTCTCATAGTTGCTCATCATTTGGAATCGACTTGGCTAGTAGTAACAACATAGAATTATTAACAAATTTGCTTTAGCTTGTGTAACAATTGAGATAAAGTTATTTATTATGGGTATCGGCTGAAATAAAATTTACGAACCTAATAACTTTATCTTGGGTATCGACTGAGATAAAGATAATCATTCTGGGTCTCGGCTGGAATAAAATTTACGAACCTAATAACTTCATCTTGCATACCGACTGAGATAAAGATATTTATTCTGGGTCTCGAGTGGAATAAATTTTGTTAACATAATCTTTTTATCTTGGGTCTCGACTGAGAAAAATATAGTTATTCTGGGTAGCGACTAGAATGATACTTACTAATCTCAAACATTTACCTTGGGTCTCGACTAGATAAAGATATTTATTCTGGGTATCGACTAGAATAAATACTACTAATACAACTTTGCTTTGGGTCTCGACTGAAGTGCAGTATCTTGGTCCGGGGAACGACTAAAACCAGAATTGTACTAATCAAATTACAACTTTGCTTTGGATCTCGACTGAAGTAAAGTATCTTTTTCGGGGGAACGACTAGAACAAGTATTCTACTAATCAAAGTACAACATTGCCTTGGGACTCGACTGAAGTAAAGTATCTTGCTCCGGGGCATGACTAGAACAAGATAATTACTAACTGTGTATTTACCAACGCCACACAGTGGATTCCACATTTTAGATTGGTGAGTACATTTTTGAGTAATCATTTAATACATATCTAATCTCATTGAGAAATTATATTTATATATATATCTTGTTGCCATTAAAAACTGAATTCCCTTTGAAGTTATCATAAGTTGTTTTTATCTAAGTTGATACATAAGTGAGCTTTTTAGTTATTAACTGACATATTCGACATTATAAGTGTATTAAGTTTATGTTCGTGAATGTGTAATCTCTGAACTATATTACCCTTTGAATTTGGAATAGTGTATTAACTGTGACGTATTGTGAAATAAACCGCTAACTTTAAGTAATCATTGGCGTTATTAATTACAGTCCCCATCCTTACTTATATTTTTCTTGAGTGTTGTCATTGGGCAGAACAGATACTTGAATTGCATTACGTTACCACCTAATGCCATGTTTGTGTCTTTTGATATACGTAACCTATTTCCTTTGAACCCAGTTAAAAAGAATTGTGTACCGTCGGATTCACGAAAAATAAAAAAATGAAAGCTTTTCGACTTATAGAATCCCTATATAGGTGTTTAAATCATAATTAATATTGTTTAATAACAAGTTCTATACCCAGGCTTAGCCATGGGAGCTTCCCCATTGCCATTGTTGACTAACTTCTACATGATCTTCATAGAACAGAACATTTTCAATCAAAAGGTGATTTAGTGAATAAGATTTTATGTTGGTATCGTTATGTTGATGGTGTGTTCTGTGTCCGGATGAATAAGGTTTTTAGGGCAACAAAATTTGGAATCGGCAACCTCTTCTTGGTGTTTCCAAACAAAAATTTCGTTTCTATATAAGTGAAAATGAATTATGTTTGTTGGTAATCGCATCACTTGATAATGGCTGGACAGATTTGTCTAAGTTTTATTTTAAATATTCGTAATAGTCCGAGAGAGTTTTTATGGTAAGAAAAATTGGAATCGGCAACCTCTTCTTGGTGCTGCAATAAAAAGCTTTTGTTTTTCACCATATAAATATTTGGTAGCTGCCTGAGAACGCGTCGATCTGGAGAGCTCAAATTTTTTACACGGCATTTTCCTAAAAATTGCAAATACAAGTTCAAAAATAGATTAAATCGGCCCACCCTTGCCATACAAAATTTTTATTTTTGACTATATGCGTAATTATTTTTATGCTTTGCTTGTTGTAGGTCTGGAAAAGTTTTCGGGAAAAAGAATTCGGAAAAATTACAACGGAAAGTCGGAAAAATTTCACAAACAACAAAATCATAATCATAAGACGGCGCAATTTAGGTCGCAGAATTCACAACGCTACAAATCAAACAAATTTTCGATCTATTCGAACTGCAGAGCAACGCGAAGAGCGAAATAAAATTGAACGTAATCGATTCTCACAAGCATGCTCTGCACATACATAAGATGAAAGAGAGAATACAAACGAAAATGATATAAATCGAACAAGATATCATCGGTCAGTAGAAACCATTCGCGCGACAATGAATTTGAATAATCGTCGAAGAATACAAACAAATGTTGCGTTGAATACTCATTGGGCTGCGTTCCGTTAGAACGCGACAATTTATTACAGTGTAGATCCATCCGTTGCTATTGGATCAATAAAGCGTTCTGTGCCCACATTGTAATGCATTGAAATACAGAAATGAAACCACTCGATTTTTTTGCGCAAGTGGCAAAGTCAAATTGGCGCCATTGGTCCTACCACCAGAGCCATTGCGCTCTTTGTTTTCTGGAAAAGAAACAGATTCCAACATTTTCTGACACAAATCCAGAAATACAACAATTGCTTCCAAATGACTTTAGTTGGCGAAACAAATGCGGTTCGGGACAATTTCATGCCCACTATCAAGGTAATTGCAACACAATCATCTTTCAAATAAATCGAAACTTCCACACAACATGATTATTCGACAAAAACATTATTATCATTATTATTATATTAACCTTTACAGATTCAAGGTGAAATATATCATCAAGTAAGTTCGCTATTGCCATCGCCGGATGCAGACTATAAATTTCTGCAGATTTATTTTATGGGCAATTAATCCACCACAAGAAGTAGATCAGCTTTGTGCACACAACAGTTCGGTGAACAGACAAATTGTGAAACAACTGCAAACCTTTTGTCATCAACACAATGAATTGATTCCATTCTTCAAAACCGCACTGGACCGGATGCCATTTGATAATCAGAAAATTGTAATCAGACCCGCCGTGTCGGCGTCATTTCACCAATACGCTGTCGATGCGTAAGTCAAAGTTGAAACCATTGATGCCATCAATACTAACGACAACGCACAGAATGTCGGCCGAAAGACTATTCTCCCAGCAACGTACGTCGGAAGTCCGCGACATATGCATGAGTATATATAGGTTCAGTACATATGCAAGTTTATTTGATTGCTGTTGACTAGATGCAGTACCTATACAATTTGTCGCTGAATATCTGTTGCCTAAGTGCAATACCTCTGCAGTAGTGTGTTTTTCGAGAATTCCCTAAGTGCAAAAACCAATGCAATCCACTAATTATAACACAACGAAATAAAACGCTTCATTCACTGATGGTATCTTAGTATTTTTTTTTATAATCACGGATGCTGCTGTAAACTGAAGAAAATATAGTATTAGTTAAAGCAATGAATAAATAAATTAATAACAGTCAAATAGAAATTAAGAAAATTAAACTTATCTTTCCATGAATAATCTACTGCAGAGAAATTTCGCTGCCAGATCCGTAAAACAAGGAAAAGGGGATGCACAACATAAATCCAAAGCCGTCGCATAAAGGCTGAATTACAATGGACGCAACGGAACGCAACTGAACGGAGAGAAATGTCAAATTTACGCAGTAAAACGGACGTCAAGGTTAGCTGCTTACCATGGACGCATGGTTAATTGAAATTGACAGTGACGTTTGATCCCAAATTTATAAACAAATATGGATAAAATCAAAAAACTAATAATGTGTAAAATATTATTAGAAATTGATGTCACAAAAATAAATACGAATAGAGACGCTACGGGATGTTACAAAGTTTTCTTTAGGAACATGAAAGAAAATGATCCAGGGAGCTTTTAAACAAACTAGAATGAAAAGCCCAATATACGAATTATTGTTGACATTGTTGAAATCCCGGTTACCAAAACCTCAATTAGAAGATCCATAGATCCTGAATGCCGGTTGGCAGTAACCTTAAGGTATTGCGACAGTAAAAAATTATTTTTTGCAAAATTTACTATAGAAAAGGCAATCCCTGGCGTAATTAAAATTTGCGACAGTAAAAAATTATTTTTTGAATAATTTACTATAGAAAAGGCAATCCCTGGCGTAATTAAAATTTGCGACAGTATAAAATTATTTTTTGAATAATTTACTATAGAAAAGGCAATCCCTGGCGCAATTTTCAGTATCGTATTTTTATTCATAGCATAATTTCGAAAATTTTAGTTTCTTTTCTCAATGCACCTCACATCAGTTTTTGGCGTGGTCATTCCACATGGGAAAATACACAGTCCGCAAACTTATTTTCTAGACACGGGATGTAATTTGGGAAAGCCTGGCACCTATATATGTATCGGAACCTAATGAGCATGACTATAAAGATATAGCGGATGACTTTTGGAGATTGTGGAATATGCCCAACTGCGTTGGGGCTGTGGACGGGAAGCATATTATCATTAAATGCCCCCCTTCTAGTAGAAGTCAATTCTACAATTACAAACATACGCTTAGCATTGTGTTGTTAGCATCTTGCGATGCAAAGTATACATTCACCCAAGCAGATATAGGAGCTTATGCCAGTCAGAGTAATGGAAGTAAATTTTTCTATATATTTCTTTTTATATACGAGTAATATAATTGTTTTCATGAAAGGTGTTCTAAAGGAATCCGTATTTGGAAAAGCTTTGTTTTCGGGACACCTTCCTATACCACAACCAACTTCACTCCCGAACAGTGATAGGATTTTCCCACACTATTTTGTTGGCGACGCAGCGTTCCCATTAAAAGAAAATTTAATGAGGCCGTTTCCAGCGAAACTGTTGAATAGGGAGAAAAAAGTCTTCAATTATAGGCTCTCAAGAGCGTGGCGAATTATTGAAAATGCCTTTGGCATTTTGGTTGCCAGGTGGAGATGTCTTCGAACATCCGTAGAATGCGGTCCACCTAATGCTGTCCACATAATGCTGCATAATTTCATTATGCTGAATGACAGATCCCAGTATTGTCCACCAACTTTTGTTGACTAGGGGGATGAGAATAGGGTCCTACAACCTGGAGAATGGAGGTGTGAGCTTGAAGGCAACGACAACAATTTTAAGTCCATTACCTTCCGTTCTTCGAATGCAGTTGTTAGTGCCTTTCAGCTACGAAGAACACTTGGACATTACTTTTTGAATGAAGGAAGCGTATCATTCCAAGGATCAATTAATTAATTTTTTTTTTCATATATTAATTTTTTTTTCATATATACATATATATTATATGAATCTTAAATATACATACATAGTAATTTGGGATACAGCATTTTTTTATAAATTTTGTTATATGCATCGTAAATAACTCAATAACTTTGGACACAACATTAGCGTTAGGTACATTGAAAAATATTAAACTAATTCTGGCAATTCATCGGAAAGCCCCATGTGAACATTCTCTAATTTCACCACATATTCCGAAAATTTTAGAACCGCATTTTTCTGTAATATCGGAGGTAAATTTTCCAATTTGGCCGCCATCGCCCTCAAGAATGTCTACATGGCAGTACCCGTTTCGGGCTTACAAGCACTATTAAAAGCATCTACTGCGCTTTGGAATAGCCCTGTGAAATCTGCAGTGCTGCCGGTCCTCCTTTTTTTTGTGTAGGAGGTTACGAGCTTTTCGCTTGAGACGAACTGCTTTCCTGAGATAAGACATCAAGTTCGCTATAGAATGAGTCGTTCACACTTAAGAACGGAGAATTATTCGCTCCACTTGAGTCGTCTTTCCTGTGTGTACCACAGGTTCTACGAAAAAATCACCGTTGTTCGATATTTTTTTCGATATTTAATCATTACTTAAGGAAGGTTAATCCCTCGTACAGCTCCCAAGTAGCGTAATCCATTCGCGCACTCCCAGATGGGGCAGAAAATCCACGGCTTTCTCTAACGAATCGGTTCCTCAACCTTCTCCACCTTTTAATACATGTTTCATCTTAAATAACAAAACTCCATTGTGAAATATATTTAAAAAGTTATTCTACTTCTTTACTTATCGGTACTTTCAAGCTGTACGGCAATTTTCCTCCAAATTTCGGCCTTTTGTTGCGCATTTTTATATCCTGCCTTGGATTTATTATACAGCACCTCATTTTCACGTACAGCAGCAATTAATTTTTCCTCAAATTTTTCCATTTCTTCTCTTCTTATTGCACACATAACCAGCACAGTTTCACTTGACGGAACAAAATAAACAATCCCAAAGCTAATTTAAGGTTATGTTTATCCGTTCAGTTGCGTTAATTTCAGATTTTATTAAACTTTGCTACGTACGACTGCGTTTACGTCCGTCTACTGTACGCAACTCCATTTGAAAATCGTGCAAAGAAAACCGATTTGACATTTCTCTCCGTTCAGTTGCGTTCCGTTGCGTCCATTGTAATTCAGCCATCCGAATCTCGCCATCACGTAGCCTATAAAGATGAGAGGAGTTACTTTAACCTAGCAGCACAAGAGTATGAATAGCAGCAATGGTGATCACCTGCTAGAAAAGTTAAAATTAGATATTTTTGCTGAATTGCTTAGTTTAGATTAATTAGACTTGTTATTGCTTTAATTGCTTATTATTAATAGTAAATAAAATTATATACTGCTTGATCTGTTGATAATGTTGATAGTTAGATACGGCTTAGTATTGCTCTTATGTCTTATTATTAATATTAGATAAAATTTGATATTGCTTGATTGGGAATTAAATTGATTGGTACAGTTTGGAAATTTTGCTTTGACAAGTTATAAAGTAAATTTTGGAAAATTCCCTAGTATAGCTTTTGAGAGTTCTATGTATATTAGTTTTAGTAGGATATTAGTAGTTATCATAGTTAAGGAAAACTTACCGTATTAACATGACGCGGCAAGCAAATGCACTTGCGCACCTAAAATTCCAAACTCAATTATAAATTCAAAATTTGGAAAATCTTATACTCACTCGGTTCAGACTCCCTCACCACTGAAAATCAAATCAGCAAAAAAAACAATATAGATGAAAATTCGACATTTCCGAGATTAGGTATACTGGATACCAGATTAGCACCTACGGGCTGTTCCTAACCCAGTAAATTAGCCTTAATAAAATCTGCCCCAAAGATCGAAAACAAAACAACAACAACAACAAAAATAGTGCAATCGTAAATTCTACAATTTACAAACTTCGCGCCTACCTTAAATTCGGCTGCAACAATTTCGAAGGAAAGAAAATTTAAACCATTTAGAAATTAGTAACCGATTGGGAAGTTTAGTGAAAAACCGATATTTCGGAATATGCTGTAAGAATTCTTGGATAATTCTACGA
This sequence comes from Dioctria linearis, assembly GCA_963930735.1. Lineage (NCBI taxonomy): Eukaryota > Metazoa > Arthropoda > Insecta > Diptera > Asilidae > Dioctria > Dioctria linearis. The sequence goes on along the minus strand of OZ005740.1, from coordinate 335,317,479 downwards.
GTTAGGCAATGCTGGTACTATGTGAAAGGGACAGTCCGACTTCCGGCAAAAAAGAAGAACTCAGTTCTGGATAGACGGCCGTACAGCGTGGTGAGTGCCCAGCATGCTGCCGGCAAAAATTAGTAAAATATAAAAAAAAGAGGAAAGCAAAAGTAGCAAAACAATTACGTAAAAGAAATTTCGAGAATTACAAAGAAAAAAAAACTAGCTGAAAGAAAGGATTACTGACAAGTAGACAGACATCCAGGAAAAAAAAATTAAAGAAGAAAAAAGTCGAAGAACTGGAGAAGCAGAGCAGAAGTAGCAGTCGTTCCGTTTATTATTTGTTGTGGAAATTTCGACTGTCTACCTGGTACGGTTAATGAGATACAGCCCGCTGACTGACAGATAATATTAAGAATGAGATAACTCACGTTTCTTGTATGGGGGGCACCCTTTAATTTTTAATTTTGTTTTGTTTTTAGATATACAAACTCTCTGAAAATTACAACTCTCTATGTATTACGGTTAATGAGATACAACCTGGTGACGGACGGACAGCGAAAGCTTAGTAATAGGGTTCCCGTTGTTACCCTTCGGGTACGGAACCCTAAAAAGGGAGGTGGACGGGGTTGTGTGGATTAAATTACGAAAGGCTTATTCTGATAGTTGGTGTTTTTAGTCAATTTAATATCATAATTTTAAAGTTCGTGGACTTATAAGCACGTAGCGCCCAAAAAGTTTTCACAGGTGCCTCAGCCCATTCCCTCTTATCGCTAACTGGGAAACGTTCGCACAAAAAGTGCGTAAATAATTAACTAGATAATTTATTTCTCAAAAAATTGTATTTTTTAGATTAAAAATGATTAGTCAAGAAAAATTTACAATTTTATTTTCGCGAGCGTCTAGTTTCATTAGAAGATGTAATATGATATGATACAATTTAAATGGAATGCAACTTTTGCTTGTGCATATACTTTTCTGTGAGAAAATTTACGAAAATAAATTTATAATAAATGAAATTGAAATTTAGATAAAGAATTTCAGGAAATCTAAATATAATTATATAAATTGATGTCTCGGATTCAACACCATCCAAGTGAACAACAGTGGGATGTCTTTCATGGATGACGAAGGAAAAACTGCGCCAAATTGCTTCGTTATTGCTAACATAGCGGCCCACCTGATTTTGAGAGGCGTCATTGTTTGAATTCTGCGCACCAACACCAATCACAGCCACGTCACTTCCTTTGGTCAAATACGTGCAGATATAAAGTATGTGACCAAAGGAAAATGGTCAGAGAGTATACTTCACGGCGCAGAGCGCATTATAGCGAGCTGAGCGACCGCAATCTACAGCATTGACCAGATTTTTTGAATTGTGCCAGAATGATGACTTCGAAATGCCAAAATATTATACTTGGAATCAATTGTCAAAGTAATTTGAACGGCGGAAACAAGGAAATCCAGCTCCACTGATGCATTTGGTCGCATTTACACAGTCCATCCAACTAACGACAAGATGCGTTGCATGTTCGTGGTCCAATATCATTCCAAATCTAGAAACTGTTAATGGAGAATGACACTCATTGGGATTACACCCTCAGAGAAGCTGTGATTTCGTCAAATGCTCATCAAATACGTTTCAATAAAAATAATTACCACGACAAATTTTGCTGATGGCATTGAATGTGTGAAATTCTTTTATTTCACGTAAAGGAAGTCGCAGTCACGGTTTTAAAACCTGGCTGTTATTTGATGGGGTGTACGCGGTACATAAACCACTACACCAGATAAATAATCTGAAAAGTAACGGGTTGGATATAAAGAAAACTACTACTGTATCCACCAAAAAAAAAAAACAGATCTTTATTAAAAATGTTCCTCTTTATATGTACAATTAAATTAAAATAATTCTTGCTAATCTAGCATTTCCTCACTGCCGCATGTCGTGCTTGAAAATATAGAATTTGCTGACAGTGAGGAAATGCGCGCTTGAAATTACCGAAGAATGCACCTATGGAGTAATGAGCTTAGTGCATATCCATCAAATTGATTGAATAGAATGTAATGAGCTGTAACTATGTGGTGATAATACCTTAAGTTATGTTGTTGCAATGACCTTAAGTTATTTGGTTTCTAAGATTGTTCATTCTCCTCCCCGATGAACACTCGTTCAACTTAGATAGATCTGCATGACTCGATTTGGACTTCTTTGCAGTGGCATGGGTTTAGTCATCTTTGGGTTGCAATACCTTGCCTAGATGGCAGTCCAAAATATACTGTTATGACGATAATGTGGCTCACAGCGATATAAGTTATACCGAAATTATGAGTTGTCTCCGTGTATGTTTGGTGTGGCAGGACAGACAGTTTTAGAGACGAAAGCTGTCTTTGAAGATCTTCTAATGGTCCCACGTGCCTTGATATCATGTGCAATCCGCTAGCGTTGTTGGTCTCTGCTCAGGGAGCTATGATTGCGTAAAATAGTCCGAACTTCGTATATGAAGTTTTCGAGTTACATGAATAGATTTGGTGTTCATGTATGGTAATGCAATCCTCCGTTGTTACACAATTTGGCTGGATTTTTAGAGGACTAGAGGCATTAAATACGATTGGGACGGCTTCACCATCATAGACTACGTTAATAAATATTTTAGACCTTCGAGTAAATATCCGTTCATTAATGCTTGACAAGTGGTTCCAAATGGGTTTTTCTTGCACTTCAGTTAATTCACATTGTGGTAGCACTGGGTTATTGTTGAGTGGCTCTATCTCACATGCGCTTATATTGGGCCTTTACGATATATTGAATGGACTTGGTTGGAGAGATGGCGTGAACCTTCATGCGGTATGCATGAGTACAGGACTTGCTCTTTTAAGGAATTATATTCATTTCGATGCGGAGTTACGGCTTAGTAAGGACAATATGATTGTATTGCGATGAATGAATTTTTGATATAAATAGGTATCGGTATCGCCCTAAAGAGGTCGAGAATTTCTCTATTTATCAGTGCAGCATTATTTAAAATATGACATAGTCATTAACAATTCCAGCCTTGGCCGTCATTATGTGGTATAATTCTAACACATTCTCTTGATTCATCGGAAGCCGGAAGTTTAGTGGTAAATTGTTCCGAATTCTCATGATTTCTTGCCTTCGCGGTTTACCCGATAATAACAGCGGGTTTATTTTTCCATAGCGAGTGCCTGTAAGTACTTCAATAATTGCTGATTGAAATCGTTGGAGATTTCTGGCGACGAGTGACATTTGGATTGCCAATGAAGTGAAGAGATGCTGGATCTTGGTTTGCCGACCTTGTTCTTCTTCGTTACTTATTCTGCTGATTATTTGGTGTATCTGAGAATCTAGCGACTTCAACCCTTCTTCTGTTCTGTTCTGTTCTTCTGTTTATGGTAGAATCGTTTACAGATGTTTAATTTTTCACGAGCCGTTGGAGATGTTGTTCATTCTCCTGAACCGAATATATTGTTCTAGGCATTTCTTCTGCATATTGGGAATCGAGAACGCCGAGCAATGCGTTCGCTATATTACCGACGAAGTTGATTGCCCCTCTTTTTTGCTGTCTAGAAAATGTTGCTGCGATATTAATTCATTGTTTTTATTTAATTCTACCAGGATATGCTTAAATTGGTGGATAATTGTAGACAAGAGCTCTTGTTAGTTATATTTATTTTATTGCCCAAATATTGTAGTACTGTGGTCCCATTTTTTAGTGTGCTGATTTCCAACCAATAAGGCTACAAATCGTAGTATACTATCAGCTTCCACTCAGTTGTTATCTGGTTTATTGTTCCAAGATTTTCAAAGTGCATGCCAAGTTGGGTCTTAAGTAGGGTAACTTCAATATAATCTCCTTTTATGACTGGGAGTACGAGACATGCAAACAATAATGTGCCCATTGAGCTACCAGCCATTGGTGGTACTCTTTTTCTTGGTGACTGATTTATGGTGTGGAATTCTCCGCGGCATTGTGGTCTACGCTGTGCTGTTTTGGGGGAATTTGTATATTCTGTTCCTTTTGATCTGCTAAGAATTCACTTGTATGCTCTTCTTCACATGGCAAACGGCAAGCTTACGGATAGCAAGTCGTAATACATTCGTTGAACAGCGCACGTTGTCATCGTACTCGTTTGTCACCCCCTTTGTGTACCTCTATAACCCTCCCTAAAAGCCATTTCATTCCTGGTGTATTATCTTCCTTTATCACAACTATCGTCACTGGCTTAACATCGTTATTTATGTTAACAATTGTGGTTTGCTTCTTGCGCATTTGACGCAAGGCTGTCCTACAGGACGCGCATGGGTCTTTCCTTTAAGAGCTCAAAACCGGTGTCTTGTTTTGCATAGAAATCTCAGTGGGCCAACGAGGTTGTTTTCTCGATCCGTGTCGACCATTAAGAATTTGGTTAATTCGTGTGTGTAGGGCAGTAGCATGTGATGTTTCCCGTCACATGAAAGGACGGAAGCTTCCAAACGACCTCCTACTATTAGGATACCTCTATCGGCTAAAGACGACGACAAGGTGGCCAATGAGCTTGTTTTGTTATCCTCATTGCATCGTTGTAGATGGTAAACTTCATCTCTGAATTCCTTTTCTTGCATTTTACCTGCGATTAAGAATAATGATTCATTCATCCATCTCTTTAGCAATAAGTCATCATCCCTTCATGAGTTTATCACTTCGTTTACATCTTTTAATAACTCGTAGAATGTATCCAATCACCCGCTACAGCTTGCGGAAAGAGTTTTTGTGATTTATCTTATTTATAAAGAGTGGATTGAACTGTCGTCGTTTTCCACTGACGCAGTTACCGGAAAAGCCGGTGCCGTTCTATCTTCATTACACTGAGCGCTCTTTTTATACGGTGGGGACCATATGCAGTCGTTTCGATCCAGGTATGTAGTGCCGTAGAACCAAAAATTGCAGGTTTTTAACTTCTTTGGGTCGATTCTACTTTAAAGAAAATCTGCAGGATTTTCTTCGGATGTTACATGTCTCCGTTGTTCAGGGACTGAAGCTTCGTGAATGGCTGCAATTATATTAGCAACAAAGGTCTGGAACGAAGTGGTGAACGAGTTTATCCAGCCTAGCGTGATCTCTGAATCCATCCATAGATAACTACGTGGTCCTCTGGAGTTCAGGTCTGCCCTTACTTGACGCATTAACTCTGTGACTAACTTGGCGGCACATATCTCTAACTGTGGGAGGCTTACCTTTTTTGTTGAAGCGACTCTTGATGTTGCACATAGAAGATTGACAACGATTCTTCCTTCACTGTTGATGAAGTGCACATATATAACGGCTTCTGTTGAAACCGACATTTAAAAGCCACCTGAAAATAAAATCGTCCAAAAGATTATAATTCCAAGTACTTCTATTTATCGAAACTAGGTTGGGAACAAAACAATGCACACCTACCTACCAGCACGTCGATAAAGTAGTTTTTAGTAGAGACAAAAATGGACACATTATAGCAACATTCCAAACAAAATCGGGACACAATCCAATAAGAGGAAATTAATTTGTCATCGATACGCTTTCCGCAAATCAAATGTAATTAGATTAAGTCATCTTTTGAGCTAAGTGTATTTTCAAAAGGTAGACAATTAAGTATTATTACAATAGGTATCCAATCTTATACCTTGTCGACATAATAACTTTACCTAGGCAAAATCAAGAACGTCAGCACACATACTCAGAATTGCTGTGTTACTCCCCAGAATTGGAAGGTGGTGGGCTTACAAATGTTGTGTTGTGCCTTTAAAGAAATTCTTTATAGTTTTGATACTGCTTGAAAATAAATTCTCTGTCAGAACCACACACACCAGCATACTCTTCTCTGGAACACTATAGGCCTAAACACAATTGCGACGACCGGCGACAACTACAAGCAACAACCACTGTCAAAAAATTCAAACCTTCCCTTTGCTATTCAATCGAACACAATTGCGACTACCGGCGATGACTACATTTTCGCTCATCGCCGCGATTAGTAAAATTTCTAATTTCATCGCCAACTGCAGGCCTGCCAAATAGGTAATGTTGAACTGTGATAATATTTATGGCTCTTTAAGTTTATCGCACTGACTACTGGCCATATAATTGAGTGGCAATGGATTGGCTTGGTCAAGCAGGAGAAATGCGGCAAAATAAAATTTAAAGTGAACAAACAAAAAATGAGTTTTGAAGAGCGTTTGATTGAGTGCGTTCGACCGCACGAATATTTATATATGTAATTTACAAATTCGGGGGACCTATAAAAAGGAAAAACGTATGTATGTTTTCGCCGCAAATACAGTACGAGACAACCAAACCATATCAAGAGATCTCTTCTTCTTTTTCGTTGTCGCTGCAATTGTGTTTCATATTTGTTCACGGAGGACTTTGACAGTGGTTGCTGCTCATAGTTGTCGCCGGTCGTCGTAATTGTGTTTAGGGCTTATGGTGATCACCGTCAACATTCAATTACGATTCTCTGATGACTCCTTGGCGAATAGGACCTGCGAACTCTATATTTATGTTTCCTCACATAACACCGAAGAAGACTGTCGAGCGTAGAGTCGAAACCTAGCTATATTCGCAAGAGAGCGATATATATATATATGTATGCATACAACATGCTTTATATACGCGGGACGAACCTCAACGCTGTATTTAAGCTGTATGAATATACATAGAAAAGTAAGATAGTCTAGCGTTGCATTATGCAAATAGTTTAGTGAAAAACTCTTTGTAAATAATATAAGCAAGGCCAAGCCCACAGGCTTGAAAAATGTTCAACGCGCAGTCATTCAGCCACCCCGAGGAGTTAATAGTTCCTATAGTTTCTTTTCAGAGTCCCACTAATCCCTGCAAATGGTTCACCCGCTCGCATCCTGAAGAACAATTCAGTTTTCTTTGCAATTTGTAAAAAATTTGTCCAGAGCTCTCATAGCGTACCACACAAGACGGGAAAGACAATTGTAAATATTAATATACAAAAAAAATAATAATAACTCTCTCAAAGCCTAATATATGCAAATAAAATACTAGATTAAATCACATTAAACAATATCTTCAATTATGGACAAAACTATAATGTGTGCAGAACCTGAGTATAACTAAATAAACGATACGACTACAAAGCAGGCACTAGCCAAGATTTAACGAGGATGTCTATGTGTGATAAAGCGATAATAATTTCTAAACAAAAATGCGATCTACGAGTGTTGATTTCATAATATAAAGAAGTTGAGTGATGAACCTTACAAGATAAATAAATAAAACAATAAATTACATAATAAAACAAATAAAACGCTGAATATCGTATTATAATTATATAAAACAATGAATCTCATAATATAACTATGTACAAAAAAAAAATATATCTCCAAATCTAAAATGTATCCAAAACAAGCCATAATGTAAACGGTGCCTCAACGTACATTAATGGAACGGGTGTGGGACTTTGAAGATTAAAAAGAAGGGAAGTGTCACGAACAGCAGGGTGATAAGTCTCTTTGATACTTCCTTCTCGCTCAAGTCTTCTACAGGCAACACACTACTATTGGTGCAGTGAGGAAAAGAGGCAAGTTTTACCAGCAATCAAATATTGAAAAGTGCTAGTAACCGAGTATCGTAAAATATCAGTAATAAAGTATTACAAAATACAAGTATTGTAAAGCTCAAGCGATAAGCCTTAAAACTTACGAGGAAAAGCGAAACAAACAGCAAATCATCAAAAAGGAAAAACGGAGGTGGAAAATGAACGAGGAAACGGCACCATCAGAGCCAAATAAAAATAAAAATAGAACTTAAATAAATAAATAAGACGAGTTTAAAAGACAAAAACCAAAGAGAGGCTGGGACTGTAACGCTATAATTTTATTGCCTGTAATAAAAGGATTTGACCAGGAGCCGGAGGCCGGCGGTTAGTATATCGGATTGCGAGCTAAGTATACTTTTACACTTTTTGCATCTAAGTAATCCTGGATAGGAATAAAAAAACAAAAACAAAACCCTCGTGGCTGACTGTCTGGTGGCGTTTTGATAAAGTAAATATGTTCCTCTTTGTTCGTTCGTTATCGAACTGGAGCATATAATTAGGTCACGTGTGACGAATTTGCTAGATGCAAGTTCGATATGCAATATGCAAATATATTTCTTTTGATCGTTCCACGCGTTCGAGTGGATAAAGTAGATTACACGTGCTGAATTTTCAATAGGCCATATTACGTATTACAAATGATTATATATTCTCTATATATTCCATATATTGCTACGAGCGTGGCCTTAGTTCGTTATTTAAAACACAATATTTCAGATACTAATAACAAGTTCTTCTTTTATTTAAGTTTACTGTTTACTCTCACAAATTCACAAATGATTATCAAATCAACTCCGTATAGTTATCGCTAGTACCAGGGTTGTAAATGAGCGGACTCATTTATCATATCAACTCATCGCTCAACTCAGGATTTGAGTCCGCTCAACAGTTGAACTGTGGTTCATCGCTCGAAATTTGAGCGGACCCACTGGTTGAGCGGACTCAATCGTGAGCGGACTCAGTCTTGAGCGGACTCATTGCTTGAATGAACTTGAGCGGGCTCAAGTCTTGAGCGGACTCACTGCCTGAGCGGACTAACTGCCTGAGCGGACTCATCATTTGAGTCGAGCGGACTCAAATCATACTTAAAAAAACATGAAGAGAATATGATTTAAATAAAATTGAAACTGAAATTTCAATAAAATAAGAAAAGCTTATAAAAAAGTCATTCATTATATTATATTTTATTAATTTAGCTTTTGCTAATTTTCTTAGCCAACATTTCTTCTTCCTCCTTCCTTTCTTACTTAAAATATGATTTGAGTCCGCTCAACTCAAATGATGAGTCCGCTCAGGCAGTCCGCTCAAGTCCATTCAAGCAATGAGTCCGCTCAAGACTGAGTCCGCTCACAATTGAGTCCGCTCAAGACTGACTCCGCTCACGATTGAGCGGACTCACTGCTTGAGTTGAGCGATGAGTTGAGTCAAAATGTGAGTCCTTTATATGCCTGGCTAGTACTGTACACCTAATTATCGCAATAGCTTACTTCGTTCACTTCAATGTCTAAAATAAGGCTCCGCCTCCTGGATGTGAGTAGCGCCGTATTTATACTTTACAAATTATACTAGAACCTTCCAAAATATTCCGTTTTCCGAACTCGAGGTTTACTAAGATGTCACTAGCCTAAAGTTGCTTCGATTTCCAACAGATGTCGTTTGTGTCAATTTGTGGCACGTAACAATATTATTCGATAATTTTTATATATATTCTATATTTTATTTTTTGGATATCCATTACATTTTTTAGATGCATCATTCTCCCAACATCCGAACCCCATGTCGGCGTATGCATTGTATATATATACATCTTTTGTGTTTCATAAGTATACGCTATATTATCTACAAATTATATAGCATAAATAGATTTTCGAGGTCCTCGGTGTTCGCTATAATTTACTAGTGAACCAGATTTTATGTTGGGAGGTTTAACTAGGTTTAATTCTATGAAGGGGATATTACTAATCTTTTCTTTTGCAACATTAGTGTGTTAAGTATGCATTTATGGATTATAACATATTAAACCGTTAAAAAGGAGAAGGGTCCTCTGTTCTCATTTCGGGTTTTGTGATCTGTCCCTCTACCAGAAAGAACACGTGGCGCCCTTATCCTTAAAGATTTAAAGATTTTATTTTACAGATTTCGAGTCGATTGTAAGAACTCCGTCGTCTCCGCGAGCTAGTGTCTACGTACTCTTGGAGTACGTAACAAATTTGGCGCCCGCGAAAAGAAAGATTAAAAAAAAGGGTCAGAACGTGGAAAGTGTATTAGAATATCTCGAAATCAGTTAGTGGGTACGACATATCAAAGTAGTGGATAACTTTTATCAGAAGTGGAGGCAAAATTCGTTCAATTAATTTTTTTTTAATGCAAAATTATTATTAGAAGACGGGGTATAATGACATTACCAGCCGAATAGAATCTGGTCTGCATACATATACCTGCCAGTACCACACAGAGCGCACTGCTAAATCAGCAACCGGTTGTTATCATTCAGTTCAGTTAAGAACAAGCTATTGAAAAAAGGCCCAACTGGTAGACCTGTGTTTTTTTTCCTCAGTACCCTTAGTGCCTTGTTAAGGAAGTTTCACTATTCAATATGGCGAGTGCCATACATGTATAGCATCATATTCACAGTGAATATACAGAACTTTAGTTGGAAATTTCCGTTACTTACTAGCTGTTTTCACCGGCATAATCGCGTCTTCCTTTCCTCTAAGGTCAAGATCCAAGTAAATTGAAGGGACCTGTGGTCAAAGACTATTAAGATGTCAGGGCATTGGCAATAATTTGGTTGTATCTGTTGCCTTATTGAATGTGTCGATTATGCCGCACTAAGTGGATGGGGTAGTTTTAATTTTTCTAGTAATAAATCCCTGAAAGTTGGGTGGATTAATGGTGATTCTAAGAACTAATACCTGGCACATATAGATATATGTTTATACTTCTATACTATACTGAATTCAGGGTGGTATTTCATTAATACGGGTACAGGTATATATGTATAATATTTTTTCTTGTTTTCCCAATTAGTAGGATATAGGGTTAGTAGCTTTACTGTTCCAACAATAACTGCTATAAATCTTTTATGTACGTATTATATTGCATATTCGCATTATACCTAGAAATTTGATATCGTTTTAGAAGGAAGGTCTATTTTAGATAATATATATAATCTCTACTAGTTGTTTAATGGATGTTTCTCGATACACGTAAGATTTGTAAAAGAAGGTGCAAAAGGGGGATTACATTTGGGAGCTTTCAGATGATTGTTGTGCTTAAGACGCTCTTTACTTATCTTGTAGAATAGGTCAAATTTAAAGGAAGTTTGTGTAACTAGAGTTGGAATTATTAGATTATAGTATAGAAATGTTTAGCGTAGTACATAATTATTATTAGAATTACTATTCAAGGTCCACTTTTGTTAAGAAGTGATTTTTAGCTGAACGCTGTTTTATTTTTTTATTTTATTTTTTATTTATTTATTTTCTGTTTCCACGGTAATCAGTTGATCAATTAGGTCATGAAGCATAAACAGCAAAGGTGTGTCTGTGTATCTGATAAGATAGATCCAGTCAGTTAAGGTGTTGACTATGGTATATTTTATAATATAGGGCTAGCTAAGAATTCTAAAGAATAAAGCGTATTGAATTTAATATTTTTTTTTTTTAGATCTGCGGCCGCTGGTATTCGTACCATATTTTATTTAGCCTAGGATTTTAGAAGCAAATCCTAAATTGGAATTCCGTGTTGTTAAATATTTAACAATTTAGGATATCCTTGCTTTTCTTTTAGGACGAGTATTGGTAACTAATCACAGAATCATAACAATTATAAAAATAATCATAAGATCAGACCTTTTTGAAAAAATTTATTACTTTTTTTTTTAGTGTTTACTATGTGTTCTCTATGGTCGGGCTCTGAAATATCTTCCATTTCGAAAATATCAACGAATTATCATCGAGCCTTAGGTTCGCATCAACAAGAATCACCTGATAATTACCAGTCTCTGCTAATGGACTGATTTCTAGTTAGGACTGCATACATTTTTTTTTCTTCATAGTGTTTGAATTTCAGTACCTGTGTTGTTAAGAGTCCAATTAAGTCACAGAAACTTGGATATTTCTATACTCTGTTCACGGGATGTTCCCTTTTGAACACCATTTGTCAACTCAATCGATAAATTCACTATTGTGGAATCGGCAATTACGTCAAAGTTATCATTCAATTATAATTGAAATTCAGAGGGTCTTACACAGATTATCACAGGAAGAACTCATATATGAGATAACAATTCGAGGGTTCGAGGGTAGTGTGGTGGAAATACGTTCTAGGCTTCAAGGTGCATTAAATGCTGAAAAGTCAGGACAATCGTTGCTCGTTCTTCCGTACCCTTTTACATTCGAACAGGATAAAGAAGCGATGCGAAAGAAGTTAGATGAAATTGAAGGCCTAGTGGTTGCATTTAAAGGTCATATTTGTTCAGGGAAGTATAAAACAATTAGAGCTAAGGTAGACTGGGCTATAGGTAGGATTAATAGGTGTGTAGCTAAAGAAGAATTTCAGCAGAAGGATAAAGCAGATATTAAGAATGCATTAATTGTAGCTTTGGGTACTCTACGAGATAAGGTTGAAGGCAATGAATCGGAAACAGATGAGGATGGGCACAATGAGAGCTTGTCCACGTCTAGAGTGGTTCTTCAGCCCTCACCTAAAGTGCAGTTTTACAAATGGGGTATTAGATTTTCAGGAGAGCCCGGGTAATTTTTGAATTCGTTCCTGGAGAGGATCACCGAGTTAAGTGAGGCTAGAGTTGTCAATAAGATACAATTGTTTCGTTTCGCGTTCAATATTTTTGCGAGTAGAGCCCTTATATGGTATAGAGCCAATAAGAGCACGTTTAAGTAATTGTCAGAATTAGTGGCAGAACTTAGAAAAGAATATTTACTGCCAGACTATGATGACCGATTCATCAAAGAGATTAAGCGGGGAGCGCAAGGGAAAGGTGAAAGTATTGGGACATATCCCGCCGTGAGGAATAGATTATTCACAAGGCTTAGTCGATCGTTATCAGAGACAGATCAATTAAAAATTATCAAGCGCAACGTAGCACCCTTTTATCAGCCACAGCTGGGACTAACGGAGTTAGCAACCGTCCAGGATCTCAAAGATCTTGGCCGGAAACTGGAATCTGTCCGTGTCTCCGTAGATTCGTTCGTGCCTCTGCCCAATAAACGCAATTCTCACTTACTCTAGCCAGACCTAGCATATCTAGCAACAAATCAACCCACAGTACCGACGGCCAGCAACGAAGATTCCCACCAGTATCCGAGGAGACAATATAGGTGTGTCAAGTGTGGTCAAGTTGGGCACATAGCTAGATTCGTCTGCGTCCAAGCAGGACGTAGCAATCATCCTAATAATAATAACCAAAGAGTCAATATAAATTCTGAAACGACTCATAGAAATCCCCCAACACGTTGCAACAATTCTAATAACATATCACGTTCCATCACCATATCGCGAAACGAAAGTCGAGCTCAGCAGTAGACAGATAGTTAAGCTCATGTTTGTCCCAAAGTGTCGCGACGCATGGTGAATCCTCTGAACCGAAAGACAAAGAAAGGAATGCACTCATATCTTTAATGGATTACATCTTTACAAAGGAATCTTTGGAGTAGATTTTGTAGAACTTTTGGATTCAGAAGCTTCACGCACCATTATTGGTGGATCTGGGTGGGACGTATTGCTCAAGTTGGGACTGTGCACTAGAAAAATTAAGTATGAGAATGTGAAGTTAGCAAATGGGGATTATGTAGCGATTAGCGATTTTAGGTGAAGTAAATATAGCAATTGAACTTGAAGGTCAAATGAAAATTTTCGAAGTAATGGTAGTCCGAGAGATACCGTATTCTATCATATTAGGGGCAGATATTTGGAAAAAGGTGGGAATAACTGCAAATTTGACAAATGACTGCTGGAATTTTGACACAAACAACTCATTAATCTATGTGACTACACTAGAGAGCAAGTCCAAGCTCTTTTCCAACAACCCTACCTGGACAGGATAATAGACGACACTAAGTAGAAAAGACGATACTTAGAAGAAAAGATTTAATGACCGATGATATCTATGACTATTGCTAATGCTGAGCTAATGTATACATAGCTTATATGTAAATATGTAATATTTCCTGTCTGTAAGATTGTTAAACTCGGTAGACGAAATAAATAAATAAATAAATAAAAAAAATGGGCAAGGGTAGGGTATAATACAGAAGTCGAACACACGATAGAAACGGATTCCAGTCCGATTAAATATAGATATTATCCCGTTTTATCTGCTATGCAACGAGTTACTGACAAAGGGTTGGACGAGATGTTGAAGAAGGCATTGTAGAACCATCCAACAGCGCGTGGTCATCACCTGTCCTGATGGTTCGAAAAAAGGTTGGGACCTATCGTTTCTGTGTGGACTTCACAAAGCTAAATCAGGTCACAAGGAAAGATGTATACCCTTTACTACACAACTCGACAATTCTGGATAAATTACGTGGCGCGAACTACATGTCTTCGTTAGACATCAAATCGGCCTTTTGGCAGGTCCCCATGTCATAACCCTCTAAACAATTTACAGGTTTCACTGTGCCCGGCCGGGGATTATTCCAATTTCGTCGAATACCTTTCGGTTTAGCCTTTCACTCCTTCGTTGGTTGTGACAACTTTGTACAGGTGGCTTTCGTCCGTCCTAATTTGTTTCCCCTGAGGGAACAGGTGTCGCTTTAGTATCATTGTCAGAGTCTATTTCTTCAGTTGGCATGTCGCCTAAATTATTTTGATCATTACTTATCGGCAGCATCGAGATTTTGGTAAGTGGTTGGTAAAGGATTCCTGATTTCGTTTTCATAATTACAACTCTGACAAGTCCATCACTTCCAGGGTGTACTTTGATTATTCTTCCATGAGCGTAAATTATCTTCTTTTATTAATACGATGTCGCTTTCTGTTGGTTTAGGCTTCTTCTGCGCCTATTTTGGTCATTGTTGAAGCCTTCCAAGATATTCATATGACCACTTTTTCCAGCAGTCCTGGTACATCTTTTCCACCCTGTCCCATCTCTTAAGAAGACCAGTATTAGTTTCTAAGAAGTCCTTATCTGGTATTGAAAATATAGGTGCACCAGTTATAGAGGGACCAGGTCTGAGTACTTCTAAGCTTTCTGGGTCTTATGTTAATGGACATAATGGACGAGAATTAACACACCCTTCTATTTGTGTCATTAGTATGGTTATTATTCGTATGTCATTCCCGTTTCACCAAGTACTCGACGCATATGATGCTTGATAGATTTGACGCCAACTTCCCAAAGTCCTCCGAAGTGTGGTGACGATGAAGGAATGAAATACCAATGAGCGCCAGTTTCTCCTAGGGCTTCATTTACTTCGGTTTTATATGCATCTTGTTGACGAAGATTACTGATTACTTTGCTGGCGCCCACGAAATGAGTGGCATTATCACTGTATAAATGTGCCACAGTCCCTCTTCTGCTTACTAATCCTTTAAATGCGGCTGTGCAGGCCTTTGATGTGAGATCGGTGACTACCACAATATGAATTGCCTTGGTAGTCAAGCATATAAAAGTTGCTACATATCCCTTGTAAGTGCGGTTGCCTCTACCAGTTTTCACAAGTAGGTTGAAATTTCCTGCATAATCCTCACCAGTATGAGTAAAGGGACGACTCGGAGTGACGCTGGCTGTGGGTAACATTCCCATCATCTGTTGCGACGTTTTGGCCTTGTATCGATGACATTGAACATATTTATCGATATAACCGTTAATTGGCCTTAGTCCATTAATTATCCAATATTTTTGACGGATTACCTCCAAGGTTAAAGTATTTCCTCCGTGTAGTGTCTTCTTCTGAGCTTGATCTCTAATATTTGTAGTTAACTCGCTTTTATGGGGAAGTATGATTGAATGTTTCTGTTCAATAGTCTAGTTTGAGTTTTCTAGTCTACCACCAATACGTAGTACTTCGCTTGAATCAGCAAATGGATGTAACGTGAGTAGCCGACTTGATTTTGATAGTTCTTGACTTTGACGTAATTTCTGGAGGTCTTCCTTGAAATGCCTCTCTTGTGTATAGTTAATAATTGGTATTAATGCGTCTTCGAATTCTTTCGCAGTCAGTGAGTCATATTTTTTTGCATGTCTATCCTCCGGCAAATTGTTTATGAATCATTTACAGTATGCAAGGATACGTAGAGCTTTCCATAATGAACGGTGACTTTGCAGTAGGAGATCGAATAAGATTGAATATATTTGTATCATGTATACGTATTAGTGTGTGCATTGCAATCTTTTTCCTTTCTAGTTCTGTGTCTTCCAATTTACTTTCTGGATATATGATCTCTTCACATTTTAGCCAGTATGGACTCTCCCACCACAGCGATTGGGCTTCTAGTAGTGATGGATAGATTTCTCTAGAAGCTACGTCTGCAGGATTGTCAGAGGACTTTACGTAGTACTAATTTTCCTTAGTTGTTCTTAATTGTATATCTGCTATTCTGTTGCCCACGAAGGTTTTCCATTTTGTGGATCGGCAATCATCCACGATAGGACTATTTTGGAGTCTGTCCAAGCAAAGTAGGGAATATTTGGAAATTATAGGCTGTCTATAGTTTCCTTTAATAAATTTGCAAGAAGATGCGCTCCATATAATTCTAATTTTGCTAGTGTTAGTTTCGACTTCAGGGGAGCAACTTTAGTTTTAGCGGTGAGTAGCGAAGCAGTCATTTTTCCGTTATGAACTGTACTGAAGTATATTACTGCACTGTAGGCTCTTTCTGAGGCATCTGAAAACCCGTGCAACTCGTATTTGTAATCGCCGTGAGACTATCCAATCCATCTTGCTATTTTAATTTTTGTTAACATTTATAATTCTTGTTTGATCCGATTCTATTTTTGTTTAATTTTCCCAGGTAGGGGTTGGTTCAAGTCTATGCTCTCAGCCCAAATTACTTGAAATAATAGTTTGATAGTAATAATTATTGGGGCCAATAGTCCAACTGGATCGAATATTTGAGAAAGCTTCGGACAGCATTGCACGTTTAGTAAGAGGATCTTCATTGTTTGAAATATTCACTTTTATTTTGAGTAATCAGTGGACGGATTCCAATGAACTCAAATTGCTTTAATTAATTTTTCATGATCGAAATTCATTTCTGTAGCTGATTCCCTTACTTCCCATGGTAGTTTCTTTAAGAGTTCTTTGCTATTGCTACTGCATTTTCTCAAGTTGAACCTTCCGTTCTTAAGGGCGACTATTAATTCATGACTTATTTTACTGACTTCTTCTATAGAATCCCCTCCAGATACAATATCATCTACGTATTTGTCACGCATGATGACTTTTTCTGCAAATGGAAAGTCTTTAGCTGTATCTTTGGCCACTTCTTGAAGTGTTCGAATTGCTCAAAATGGCGCACTTGTGGTTCCATATGTGACTGTAGTTAATTTGTACACCCTGATGTGTTCTTTTTCAGAATTTCGCCACAAGATTCTCTGATAATTCTGGTCGCTAATATCAATGTTTACTTGACGGTACATTTTTTCAATGTTAGATGTGAACTCTACTTTATGATTTCGCCATCTGAGGAGAATTAAAATTAAATTCTGCTGTATTTGTGGTCCGACTAAAAGTATTTCATTTAAGATTTCATGATTATGTCTGATTGCTGTACCGTCAAATACGACTCTTAGTTTTGTCGTTGTACTGTCGTGTTTTAGTACAGCGTGATGCGGTAGGTAATATGGTGTGTCCAAATTGTCAGTTACTAACGTCATCTGGCCAAGTTTTAGATATTAGTTCATAAAGTCCTTATACATGACTTCAAACGTCTTTTATGTCTTGAATTACTTTTCCATCTGGAGTAGTCTTGCTAATGCGAATTCTCGAGAACCCCCAAGATTGGCGGTTTCAGGATTCTTACTGTAATCTTACTGTATATCTAACATCAGGATTTCTTCGATGAGTAGCTCTAAAGTGAGTTTCACACATTACATCTTCACCTGTCAAGACTGTATCAGTATTCAAGTCCTCGATTTCCCAAAATTTTCGAATTTCTTCATTTAGATCTACTTCAGATATGAAGTATTTTAGTGCTATGGTAGACATACTTTGTTTCACTTCGCCCGACAGTATCCAACCTAATTGTGTTCTTTGAGCTATGGGAGTTTCTGCAGGCTCCCCAGTACACTGTCCATTAGTATTTTAGCAAACACTTCTGCTCCAAGGATTACATCAATTCTTCTTGTTTCATGTAAATTCGCATCTGCTGATATCAGATTCGTTGTGTGTTTCCGTTCTGATCTGTTTGTAATTTTTTCGGACGGCATTAGTCTCGTTAGCTTTTTGAGTAATAATGCTGTTGTTGTTGCGAGAAATGGTGATGGAAATCTTGGCTTTACTGTTAATTCAATGCACGTTTGAATATTGTCAATCTTTGCACCTCCTACTGCTCTTACGGTTCCAGAGGTGGTATTTGCTATAATAGTCTGTTGCCTGAAGACCCAAGCTTTATAGCAGCGACGTTTTGCTCCAAGAACCAAAAATTTTTAAGTAACAACACTGAATTTACTTTACTAAAAACATTGACTACGAAGTTACAAAAATAACTGAACAAAATATTTATCAATTGACTATTTTTATGTATAAAAATTGCTTACAAACAATAAAAACAAAATGATAAATTTTACACAATGCAGAGTTCATTCAACGATTAATTTTGCTGACGCATAATACTTGTCACTGCTGCAATGAATGAACTTCGCATTGAGCAAATGAATTATGACGACAAATTAGAAGTTTGTGGTATTTACCTTTTCTATATAATTAAAATATGCAAATTGTAAGTAGAGAATAATTATATGTAATCTGTACACATATAATTCAACATGTGAAAATCTATTGAATCAGGGAACGGTTAGAAGTGAAGGAAGGTTTAAAGAAGCACTAAAAACAACCGTGACATGTATTGTATATGCAGAATATGACAACAGCCTTGATATAGCTAAAGATAAAAATATGTACACCAGCTCCTCTAAACCTATATAAGGCAGTTTAACTGATCATTGTGCTTAATTTTACTTAAATACGTAATCTATAATGAGCTACTGTTTGGTATATGTGGAGTACTTCTCCGGAGTTCACATAACCTTCGTCAAATGAGTTTCTTTTGTTGGATTTGCTGCTCAAAATAAGTCTTTTGCGAAAGAAATAATTTTCAAGTATCCTACATCTAGTACAGAATGTACGGAACAAATAATTAAATTTGGCAATCTCGAGCTCAAGCGTTTGGATGAAAATCTTATAAAAACCCTAACAAAATTTAACATCATATTTGTTCGTGGAGATACAATAAAAGAATTTATAAATATCTCATGAACATCTCACACCAAAGTCATTGACGTGGAAGCCGTCATTTCTACTGAACAGGAATGAACACGATTGAACTTGCAAATGAATTAACAAATAACCGCACGACAAACAGGTTTTTTAGAGGTGTTTTTCAATGCAATCATCTACCACGAAAAATAAAAAAACCTGCATGCATTATAGCTAACACTGATCCTGCATAGACAGGTGGAACTTATTGGGTCACCTATTATTTCCTAAAACAAATCCCTGCAGAGTACATTCACTATTTTGGAAAGTATCCCACCAACAGGTTTTTCCAGAAATTTTTATTAGCTAATTCAAGCTCGTTTTGTAGTAATAAAAAACGACCAGTTTTCAGCAACCTGTGGACATTAATGTTGTATATTTCTATATTCTCGATGCAGAGGACGGAGGTTTAAGACTTTTTTAAATTTATACCGCAGCTTATATCTAAAAAAAAGTCATCCACAATCTGGAGGGGATTTTTGTAGCTAGTCTTACAAGGCTGAGATCAAAACTATAAAAACCTAAACCCTAGCTGTTTTGTATTGAGCGTAGCAGTGTGATTTGATTAAGATGGAACAATCACGTAAAAAACAAAGGAGCCCCGCAAAAGAAGTTGTCCAAAGGTGAAGCAGACGTAAAAGATAAAAGGAAGTTATCTAAATATGCAGCAGAAATAGCCGGTGAAAATCTCTTGTTAAACTATACGTTCCACTTCGACGATTGCCATAACTGGAAAGTAATACTTGGATTGAACCATTTTCAGTCGAAGCAAAAATATTGTTTCGTCGGCACGGCCTCTTTCGGATATCAACATCTTATTCCGGCTGGGTAGCAGTTTACGAGAATTTCAACGATTTAAAAACCAAAATGGATGAGATGCTTCCAGCAAATCAGGTTAAACCAAAAACGGACTACACGATTCCCGTCAATAGTAGCGGCATTATACTATCGCAAGTGGAACTTTTTTAAATATTTGAAATGATAAAATTCTTTAATATTGTCATGTTTCACAATAACAACGCTTCTGAAGGAATACTAATAACGTACGCTGACAAATGTAAAGAAAAAAACGTATTAAAATGACCATGTCAAGATTTTTTTATTCCCAGTCGAACTTCTAATGTACACTTAAATTATTCCAGATTTTTTTATGAAATACCTCTGTATTGTACTGCAAATCTAATTTAAATAAATGAAATAATATAAATATAAAAAGTATTTTATTAAATTATTTATTCACTAACATGTATAAATAAATATTAATACAATTTTTAACAGCACAACGTACAGCAGATAATTTTCCATGAATTTTACAATATACCTGAAATTGTTTAAGGTTGTTTAGTTTTGGTATTTCAAGTTGTTTTATTTTGGCTTGAGGAATGAATTGCTGAATAATTTTTTCCTTTTCAAGTCCTTTTAAATAAATTGTTGAATGTGATAATATCGTCAGTATGTCAGGTAGATTGTTGTAATTAATAGTACCAGCGTTCCATCCTAACCCGTTTATTCGGTTGAAATTGTAATCATCCTGCCAATGAGCTTTTGCTGAAAATTCATTATACGGGTGCGGAGGTTTGACATAATATAAGGTTGCATTAAACGATCCGTGTTGTAAGAACGACAACTCCTTAGCAAATATCTGGCCTTTAACTCCGCTGACAAACTGTATGTCCAAAATAACTCCGTCCGAACTCATGACTTTTACTATAGAAAGGAAATACCATACAGATATTTAAATATATATTTTAAGGGCTTATATATGTAGGTTTATCAAAAAATAATATAACAAATTTAAACACTATTTAACAAGTACAATTACTATCATAAAATGATATACATTTCTTTTCGTATAACAGTTGTCTTATTTATGATTATTTTAAAACATTTTATTTGCCTAATTACAATAAATAAATCAAATCTTATACATGTTATAATCGGCTGCTTTTAAGGCCGTTAGGATAAAAAAAAACCACCTTGCTTAATTACTCTATTATCAAATGTAAATCTAGTTCTCTTCGTTTCCGGTTCAGATAAAACTACAACAAGTAGTTTTCGTTTAATTTGACAATCATTTGCTATTTTTACAGTTTCGATTTCTTCACAAATAATTTTTTTCATTATGTCAAAATTTATCATTTGCGAATTTTTAAAGTTTAATGAAACCCCATCACATTTAATTACGTACTGAAAACCATTTGTTGTTTTAATTTTCAAACTATGACATTTAGCTCCAATGCTTACAAACTCAGATATGTTTGTATTCGTGTACGCGTCTCACTATAACATTCCAGTTCATTTGTGAGTTCACCCAAAAATTCAGATGTTTCAAACATGTTTTCGTTCGTTTTTTCATTAAAAATTACGCTATCAGTGTCGCAGTATATAACACAATTTTGGATTTTTTCAAGTACCTCATATAATTTCATACGAAAATAAGATGTCGTATGTGCCCCTAGAGGAATATTTACGTGACCTACTACATCTAGATCATACTGAATATGCCGCCAGCTAACCCATAATGTGTCACTATTTATTACATAAATGGATGATGGCTGAATTGCCTAACTTTCAAAAAAAACGGAAAGATCTTTAAAACTAGTTACAAAACAGTTGTCTGCGTTTTGTCCTCTCCTTGGGCACATTTTCCCCACAAAGAATTAAGGCATAGTTTTCCTCGGACTTTTTTTCGATTTTTGCTTTATCTAAAAGAATATTTCATATATTTCATACTGATCAATATATAGTTCTCTTTCATCTTCAGTTTTACATCGGCTAGGCCAGCAGCTAGCTTCTTGTTTTAGCTTTAAAAACGTGTTAGCATATTCCGAGAATAGAACTCGCTATCCTATTCACGAGCATATTAAGTGTGGCTATATTGCCAAATTTCAAAAATATCTCTCATTTCATACTCTCGCTTAACTGCTAGCGCAACTACAGGAATTACCCAAGTACCTAATAACATTCTTTCAGTTTCAGTGTGTGGACATTGATGAAGAATATTAAATTTGCTGCACGTTTTGCAAAGAGGAAAATACAATTTGTTATTTCATTTAAGAGGAAGAACAGGAATAGTAATATTTTGTGGGGGTAAAATTCTACATTTAACAAACCCATGCATTTTTATCAAATTATCCGGGGAAGGCACATTGCTGTGTTTTAATATTTTTGGATGCCCAACAGGATAACGTGCATATTTATTTACGTAGGGATAGAGACTCGTAAAGTCCAAATATTTAATTTGCTCGCCAGTATATGCTTTGTAATAATCAGCAAATAATTCAGTACGCCCTCTTTATATGTATTGCAAAAGGTCTGTGCAAAGAAGTAATCTATACATTTTTCTACTATATTTTCAGATCCATTCGGATATTAAATAATATTGTGACAAAACCAACTAAAACAAAAAAAGGAAGAAAATTAAAACAAAATGGTTGAAAGGTGCAGCATCACTCGTCTTTATGAATATTAATTCCCTATAATCATCATGGTTGGTTTCCATCTATTCATCTGTCTGCTTGATGAAATTAATGTCTGGAAAATTGTAACTAATGTCATTAGAGTTAAAGTAGCGAAATAAAATTATAAATTTTTATGTGATTAGAAAATAAATGAGTAGAAAATTAGAGTAAATGTCACTAACTTTAGAGCCTCATAAAATAACGACCGAGCCCATTGGAAAAAAAGTCTTTCCGGCTATACTCTTCCCCGCCGACCAGGGAGAGAGACAAAATTTGCATAGAAAACGGGTTGTGAGACTCTGTTAGGAATTTGGTTCAGCAGTAGACATGTATAGATAGAATTGTGAAGATCGTTAAAAGTTGAATTTTCGGAAAATAAATTAAGTGTCTGGAAGTGAACGAGTTTTTCTTTTATCAATAAATTGACTGCATGAAATAATAAGTCGGGCGAGTTTGTTACCACTGATTGAAAACGCCGCGATTAATTTGTCGGCTCACAAGGTTGCGGTGAGCAGAATGTGTTTTTGGTTATCCTTATGGAAGGTGCACAGTGAGGCCATTGAACCGCCGGACCTACGAAAACTTCGCGGTAAGTAAGTAAGATTTTTATACGCCTTTTCTACAATCAATTTGCAAATTAAATCAAGATCGGAGAAGAGGATAGGAAAAACTTCTATTTTAATTAAAACCAATCTTTTCTTGTCAATCGAAAAACTTTCGACAGGAGAATTAAGCTTTTCGCGACAAGCTCTATTTCCCCTGCGCAGCACGAAATTGCTGACTGCACATATATTGATATAATAAACACACGTATAAAAAAAGGCATACACTTACAATTGTAGGTGCAAGGAAACAAATATCCGATAAGGTCCAACGAATAAGATCTTTTCTTTAATAAAACTCATCCCTCGATGTTAAAGCCGATTGCCCACAAAGCACCGAGTGAAATGTTCATAAATTAAAAATCACACCTTCTCAACCCGGTGGCCTATAGCTTTCCGGCGTCCCCGATATCTCGAACAAAACCTACTAGAACTAAAACAGATCAACAACAAACACGCACAAACCTTTGGTAACAGGCACTTAATTTATTTAATTGTTTTATGGTCATACACCGCAGACGATAATTCGGGGTAGATCCCGAAAACGACACATTAGTTAACTACGTATTATTCCCGACATGAACCGATATTAATCAACTAGCCCGACACTTAAGCAATACACACTAAACAGCAAGTTGAGTACGGCTAGCGTGGTACTCAGGTCTCCACTCTATCCACGGGATTCCCCTTTTTTTAATAACTGTAGAGTAACAATCTTACCCTCTACGTAACGAGACTCCAAACGTAATACACATACATCCCACAGCCTCCGAGTGGAACCCCTCTCAACCTGACGAGATTCCAACTGATTCCTTTGCGCGTGACCTAGTTCCACACTTTGTTACCTGTCAACATTTCATGCCCAACCGTGTTGCTGCTAAGCAGTGGCAACATTGTTGAAGACAAAATTTCCCTCTCGGTATAGCAGAAAAGCAAGTTGATAGAACTTTGGTAAAACAGGACAGTAGATTTCGTAACAATATGTTCGCGTTTCCCGCATTTAATACAATCACCGTCGTCGTCTGTGTTAAGAGCACATAATTTAAGTTTACATTGTGTACAAACAAATTTGTATTTTTCCTTTATTTTTCTAAACTTTTATAAAACACAAGTGATCTTCTGGAACGTATTTAAAACAATTCATGCAAAAAAACTACCCACAAATGTGAATTTCCAGTCATTAAAAATAATCGACAAATTTACCACAATCTTTAGAAACTTGTAAAGTTTTGCAAATAGTTTCTTTATTCAATATATTTTTTAAGTGATTATTATTATAACTCACGGTACATTTTTCACAATTTATTTCTTCTTGCACAAATAAACACGGAGGAGATACATAACAATATGGACACTGCATTTCACAATTGTGGTAAAACTTATGTCCATATGAATTATCACAAAAAAACCCAGAGATATTTCTTATTAAAAAACACCGTCGGAGATTTAACAACGTAAAAATGGTTTTCCGGTTCAGAAAAATAAACGTAAATTTTCTTATTCCGTTCGAATTGTATTGGTGCCTGAAAAAGTATATTTCTATTTAACGAACTAAAGACCACAATTTGAAAATCTTTTAATTGCTTTTGAAATTTATATAGATCTGATAATATCTAAGCATCCTTTATTTTCCACTACTTGAACTAAAGCATTCTTACACAACGCTTTTGAAAGGCTAAGAAGTTTGATTTCAAAATTTTGTGATTATTTTTTTGGTAGGGTTATACCTTTTGATATTTCTACTGAATAGTACAAACATTTTGGAAGACACAAAAAACCGCTTTGACTAACATTTGTCAGACTTGTTTTGTTTTTCAAGTAAACGGTTTCATTCCCACTGTTACTAAATTTTCCTATGCCGTATAGAAAATTCACTACTCATCCGAGAAAAATACGGAATTTGACTGATTGACATCAGCGATTAGATTTACGATCAATTTACCGTTAACCTTAGCTACCGGTCTCATGCTAACCCATATCGGCTTAACTTCTGGATAATTTGGCAATGAAAGTGACAATGCTACTTGACTTCCCTCATTACTGTTTAGAATTAAATCTTTAATCATTTCAGAAAATGATCTTTCGATCCATTCAATTAAAACATCAATGCCTTGGTGTGAGGAATCTTTCAGTTGAAAAGTCAGCCTTACGCCATCCATTTTAAATTTCCTGAAATGTTTATTTTCTTTAAATAACATTTCAATAAAATCCCCACCCCCAGACTGCACTATTTCACTGAATTCGATACTAGAAGAAGGTATAGCCACATCATCCGTATGCCCTAATACGTTGGTGTTGACCCCCAAACTCACAAATATCCACTACATCGGAACTGTGTGGTTTATTTTGACGGGATAAATCTCTTACATTTTCTAAGGTAGAAAGAGCTTCCTTAGTTGAATGGTTTTGGAAGCAGTCCGTATTGGAAAATGCACATTTAAAAAAAAATGTTATGCACTTTTAAAATATCTTTTGTTGTCACACCTGTATATACCCAGGTAGATACACATATTCTTCATACATTTTGTATGGTGAATAGGATTTTTAGTCTTGAAATTATATGTAAATAGATAAAAAAAAGGATTTATGTTAAGGGATTGTTATATTTAGGTATTTTATAACACAAGGACCATATGGCACCTGGGCAATTTGCTGAAAAAATATAATGAGAAGTATTTCTTGCAAAATAAAGTTACTGTACTTCTCTGGTACGTATATTCTGCAAAGTATATATAAGTATATTTCATGATTTCGATTCTTTAATTTCAATTGAAATTTTCAAGAAGTTGTGTAGACAAAAAAAGAATTAATATAAATCCAGAGAGTAATTTTGAATATCTTCTGCTTCAGCGGATGACAGGTGAGTTTTTGCATTTATTGTACATTTTAATGCTTCATATGAGCTATGCTTTGTTTTATATTCACGGTTGAATCAAATTTTTGAATTTTGCGCAAATCTTTTACGACCATATATATTATTTTTATATTTCACTACTGTATTTTTGTGGTTTAGGTTATCATATGAAAGGAGGCAAGGCTATTTTAGGCAAATGCAAGATGGTGTTTCCGAAACGGAGGAGGAAGACGTTGAGCTATTTGAGGGTGACGATAGCGATGAAGGCAACATTTTTGAGGAGGCAAATTTAGATTTTGATGGTGCAGTGAATGGTGGATAAATAGAGCTGGAGGTAAATTCTGACGCGGATTCAGATGATGAATTTGATGATGGTGATGCTTCTTGGTCTCATGAAAGCTATTTTGTGAGCAAAGATGGGACAAAATGGTATAAACATCCATCAACTTTGCAACGAAAGGATGCTCACAATATTCTTCGTGATTCATTGTTTAGTGGCCCTAATCGAATTTCCAAGAATCTGTCACAAAGGGATACTTTTTTGCATCATGAGTTTGGCCATTACAGACCTAATATACGAACAAAAGAGCCGAAGCAGACTGCGTCGAATGGAATAGCAAAAATCCGAATAAAAAACCCTTTAGATGGGAGCCACTTACGGAAATAGAAATTCATGTATTCCGAGGAATATTGCTGATAATGGGCTGTCGTAAATCAAATCAAGTGTCTGCAGGTACACTTTGGAAACATAATTTCTTCCCACTTTATCGTGCTACGATGTCAAGAAATAGATTCCAGCAAATATTGAAGTTCATTCGGTTCGATTGGCACGTTACAGGAGCTGCTCTCCAAGAAGTGGATAAAGCTGGACCGATTACAGATGTCTGTATGATGGTCAACTCGAATCTAAAGATATATTACAGACCATATGATTCCATTACAGTAGGTGAGCAATTATAGGGTTACAGGGGACGCACCAAGTTAACACAATACATGCCCTGCAAGCCGGCAAAGTACGGCATACAAATTTGGTGGGATTGTGATTCCGCAACTTCGTATCCCCTAAATGGTCAAATTTACACCGGGAAAATAGGAAATGTCAGAGATGTGAAGTAAAGTGAGCGAGTTTGGAAAGAGTTGGTTGGTGGCTCCTTATAAAGGGACAGGGCGAAATGTGACGATGGATAACTTCTTTTCCTCTCTACCACTTATCATGGAACTGGTTACTTGGAAAATTGCGGTTGTCGGCAGTTTACAAAAAAAAAATTAGCGCTATTTACCAGATGAGTTCAATGCAACGAAGAACCGACTAGTTTACTCCACTGAGTTTGGATTTGGTCAAAATATAAATTGTGATTGAGACAAACAATGACGCTAGCGAGTCAGCGCATTGAGTTTTCACAAATGTGCACCGTCTACTCAATGATTTGACGACCTAGCATCACTATCTTTCTCACTCACATTTCTTGCAATGACTCTCGGTCTCACTCAAACTAGAATCTTAAAGTTACAGTCTTACGGCAAGCTTTGGGTACACTAGATTAATTTTTAGCAGGTGAAAAGAAATTTTTGAAACTTGGGTTCTTGAAGAAAAATGTTTTTTTTTCCGTAATCTAAGAAATATTGTAGCAAGTGTTATACCATTTTAGAATCCTTATTAAATGCGGCAACTTTTAAAGTTACTTACCAAACTGGCGCAGAACATTTTTTTTTCATTACAGTCAGTTAAAGTTGGGTGAATATTTTCTATTCTTGGTTCGGCAAAATGTGACATTTTCTTCCAAGTTGGAACAGTTGGCTTAGAATTTAAAGCAACAGGTTACATAAGCACTATTCGGGATTACATAAGAGAAATAAAATTGAAAAGAAAGTAAAGATTTGTAGCTAAAAAACCATCACAGGGTGTACATTTTCTCGAACATAAAAGAAATGTCTATAATTTGATAAATACATGACTTCGATTTTTTTTTTCTGGTATATGATTTGGTCTATCATCCGATTCCAGCTTGACGTCGACTTACGGGACACCCAGGAGCGGATTTGATCACTTGGCCGCCCTAGGCCTATGGAAGATTGCCGCCCCCCTACTCCCTGTAAAACACGAAAAATTGAATGATCTATATCCAGTGAAGGGACCCCAGGCTAGAATTAGCGGAGTAGGCTGCCTCATAAATCGGAGTAGATTTGAAAAAAATGGAGTAGAATTAAAAATAACACTTTCCAACGAATTATTTTATTTAAAAAAACGAAAAAGTATAAAAATGTAATGAAATACCCACAACTACAAGAAAAAATCAAAAATCATTCAAACATTTTGCCGCCCCCTAAATCTGCCGCCCAAGGCCCGGGCCTACTCGGCCTATAGGGAAATCCGCCCCTGGGGACACCCTGTATATTGTAAAAACTATATTATGTTATGACATGAGTGTTGTCTATTTTCGAACTGACCTGAAAATGTTTGCGGATTATTTTGCTTTTCCTTCTATTTTGAATAGTCTGCTTCTCTGCAGTGTTCAGTACTATCACTTTCGTCAGAAGACGTTTCGGTTTCAAAAGATTTAATATTTAAAGCTGATCAAATTATTTAAAACAAATTTAGATTATACTTATTCCAAAAAGATATTTATATGAAGTGACTTTGATGTACTAATGATCGACAAACAAGAGCTCAACTGAATCCTTACAATGTAGAAAAATGTATGTACATGTAAAATTCGTTAGAGAGTTAATCAAATTTTCCTGGAACACTACTATCCTATAGGTAAATTTGAGGAGAAGTAACAGTTTGTTTGCAGCAAACTTTAAGTGTGGATTTGAATTAGATGAGCTTCAATCCTCAACACTGATAAGATCAAGTGGACTTTTAAAGCAGGGAAGGTGCAAAACATATAAGAAATACATTAGGACAATTGATAAAATTTTCGAGGAACAAAAACTTCTACCTAAATTTCATTGTCAACCACTGAAGTACGTTCTGGGGCGGAAATGTGAGAAAAAAGTACATTATAAAAAATTGTATGCTGTACTAATACGATTATTGTCATTCTGAAGAATTACATCTAAAAACAAACTTTTATAAGGAAAAACTGTATGTCAACAATAGGTACTTACCTATCAATTCAAAGTTATTATGATGTTTAAGATATATCTTATATTCGACATACCTAAACCAAATGTTTTCGCCACATGTTATTGAAACCCGGGTAATTCTTTCATTAATTTCTGCTTTATCTCTTCCAATTATTTCTAAAAGATGCTTTCAGTAACAGGACCTCTCCGATGCATTGTGACATATCAAGTGCATTTTTATTGAAATGATAAATCCAGATTGGTTTGAAATATACGAGCAAATTCTTTTCCCGTCAACAGGATTGTACGTCGACATACAAACATGACCTTTTTCGAAGCACTCTTAAGGAACTTAAAGGATGCTGCATTCGCATATATGTATTGCTATAAACATTCTTTCCAGTTTATTACATAACTTTGAAACTTTCAGTATCATGATTGTGTATTAGGATCTTCAACGAACAGGATAACTGGCAGCTTTATTTGAGTTTCTATTTAATTTTAATTTTTTGTTTTATTAGTCATCCCACCATTCTTGTTGACAGCCATTTCCAGAGTACATACGGAGAACAGACTTTCTGATACCTTCCGATAGTTGCTTATAAGGATATATTTCTAAAATGGGCACACTATTCCAGTTCGCACTGCACAGCACTTTATTGCTTGTCCTTCATCATTTTCATTAATAGTTTTAGCACATTTTTTTTAAAGTAGTGAGACGAGAGATCTCAAGCAAGGAGGCCAAGGGATACCATTGTGCTAACCTGCTAAAAAATCTCCATACTAAAACCTTCCTCTCCTCTTAGTAGAGCACATCAAGTTTAGATAATGTATTCTTTTCAGCTCATTTACGGATAGGAGGACAAACCCAAGCGTATCCAGTCAGCTCCGGGCAAAGGTAAGACAATCACTCAGAAGTCAAAACAGATTTACTTATTGGTCCGGCACAGCTGGAAAATGGTTTCATCAGCATTAAATATTCGTGACGGATCGGATATTATATGAAATGCATTTTCATCTTTCATGTACTTTTCGATGTCATCAAAGTATTTTCTAATACAGTTCTTATTAACCCTAGAGCTCGTAGTGGGAGTTAGCAAGAAAAGTTGAGGATGTCTCTCCGGAAATACATAGTACCAGACTTTTGCAGGTCTATTGGCGCTAAAGGGATTTCTTTCAGGGTTTATATTTAAAAAATATTTAACAGTGTCGATCCGATCATTTATCGTCATAGGAAACCGATTTTTCTGATAGTCACTTATCCATTTAGCTAAGTTCGATCCTTGAAAAACTTAGAGGTACATCTAAACTTTGAAATGCTTCTTACTACTTCAAATAACTTTGGGAGTATTGCCACTTGAAATGTGAAAATACTATAGAAAGCTTAAAATCTTATATAAATATGACCCTACAAAGTAATTAACTGAAACTTTGTTCTAAGACACTTATTTTTCATAATATATATATTGTTATGCGCGTCGCTTTATTACTTAAAATACAATACGGGTATTCACTCTTTAATGTATCAGTGTAACGGTAACCGATGTAGAAATACAACAAGAATTTACAAAAAAGCGTGAACACATCCTTTAGCCTTTAGCTTACTTCGAAATGTAACAGGGTGATAAAATGGCCCCGTAGGAGCTCTCCCCGGCCCCGGAAAAAATTGAAAAAATCCTCACGATTCCCAGGAGTCATAGTTATTATAGAAAAAAAAGAATTATGAAGATCCGGTTAAAAGTTGCTGAGAGAAAAACAAGAGTATCTCAACAGAACGGCTTAAATTAAGGAAATGCCGCTTTTCATGGTGTTTTCTGACCGTTTTGATCGTTATCAAAGTTTTTATTTCTACTATTACTACTTAATTATACACTTTTTCAGTATAATGTCACCGGATAAAATGATGCCTGTTTTATTTGGAACGTTTACTTCCAATTAGTTTTCCGCTCGGGCTGATAGTTAAGGAGTAAACTTAATAATAGTAGAACAACATCCTTTTACGACGGCTTTTTGCCGTGAGATGATGCAAAAACTTACAATTTCTCTTTACGGAATAACGGTGCTTCTGAGGAATTTTTTTGAAAAGATGAAAAAGTTTTGTAATCGAACACAATTGAAAAATAACTCATATGTAGCAATGGAGTATATGGGACCCTGGTGAGGAAAAACTTTGAACTTCGGGAGGAAAACCTCAGTGATATAATGTGTCGAATTGAAAATAATATATATAGTAATATAATAATAATATCCGTTATGATGCAGGGTCCGACAAAGTGAAAAGTGGCTTTCAGGTTAAATGTAAGAGGATGGAAAAAATACACTACGAAGTATACCGGATTGAAAATTTTAAAACGTCATTCGATAGAGCTCGGCGGGGCTTTACTTGGACACCTCACATGCCATATTTGGGGCTTAAGGGAGGGTGGGGTAACAACCCCCACCCCAACTTTTTTTTCATAACTTTAATCCCTTCACCGAACTAAAGACGAATCAAAAGTTGGTTTTTTGATCCGCACCTCTCTCTCCCCGCAAAAAAAGTTCGAATATTGAAAATAATTAAAGCAAATTTCTGAACTCCAAATGCTATTGTTAAGTAATTTAGGAACGGAAAAGTAAATCGATCACACCAATTTGTTTTTCGGTGATGTTTTATTAAGATTTCCAGAAAGTTTTATGCTGTTTGATGCGCCATTACTTATATTTTGGGTTCACAAATTTGCTATACCTTTTTTTGTGGGGGAAAACCGTGATGCAAGTAGATGTAAATTGACCACCCTAAATCAACCCAGTACCACCTAGAAAAATATAAGTGCACCAGTCGCTAATCCTAAAAAGGAACTTTTATTTGGCACGCTGGAAATCTTCCTAGGACACTAACCTCACCCTCTGCACAACCTGATATTTGACGTACATTCTGACCTCCTTAGTCCAACAATATACAAGTCGGTTTACACTGCCAATTTGTGAATGTAAAAATACAATACCCTTGTATTGCATTTTATATACATTGTATTACTTAACTGTGTTGTAATCAAATACATCTTTTACAACGATACACTCTATGATACAATATTGCGTGAATACCTCTAATATTTCAAATATAATGCACAATAATACAATGCACTTCACTGTCTACTTCACAGTTCATTGGGATGGAAAACTTTTACCAGGCTTAGATATGAAAAGCTCAAAAGAAGACCGCCTGCCAATTCTCATTTCATTTGTTGATAGAGAACAACTTCTTGCAGTACCAAAACTCGGGAGTTCTTCTGGGAAAAATCAACCTAAAGCCGTTCCGTGATTGGGACCTTAATGACAATGTACAAATAATGTGATGTGACACAACAGCTTCGAACACTGGCCGCTTCAATGGAACTTGCGGCCTTTTGGAAATAAAACTTAGAAAGGGAACTCTTTCTTTTCGCTTGTCGCCATCATGTTTATGAATTGGTTCTTAGAATTGTGTTCGAGACCAAAATCAAACAAGTCACTAGCAGTCCAGATATTCCGCTCTTCAAACAGTTTAGAGACAACTGGAAAAATATTGATTCGAATAAGATCGAACTGTGCACAGATTTCGTAACACAACATTTTTCTGATATAAACATTACATCTTTGCTAACGTTTTATACAATGGAAACTGAACAAAGTTATCATAAGAGATGATCATCGGGAACTGATCGAACTATCCATAATATTTTTGGGAGGAGATCGAGAGAAGAAAATGAAAATTAGGCCTCCTGGAGCTATGCATCCGGCAATATGGATGGCAAGAGCAATTTACTCCTTAACAATATGTTTGCTGCAGTCTCAGTTGAAAGCAACCGCGAAGGACAAACAAGCCCTGCAAGATGTTTGCTTGTTTATTGTAACAGTATATGTAAATCCCTGGCTCGAATGCTCAGTGGCGATAAAAGCACCTAACCAGGATTTGTGCTTCTTGAAGGCGTTAAAGAATTACGAAAAAGTTGACACAACAGTTTCTAAAACAGCCCTAAGTAAGTTTGGCCAACATTTGTGGTATTTATGTGAAGAAACAGATAATGAAGTTGATAACCAAACAATGATGGCAATGATTGCTAAAATATTTTTTCTGATCTTTTAATTATTTCGTTATTGACGAAATGATTTTATTTTGTTTTTTGCAGATAAGACGTTGGGTGATTTTGTGTCTGAGAAGAGCAAACATTTATTATCGCGACTGAAAATCGACGATAGTTTTCTTCAGATAAGTGTGTCTTCATGGGAAAGTAATGCTGGATATATAGAAGCTAAAAGAAAAGTTAGTCGTCTGAAGGTTGTTAATGACACTGCTGAAAGAGCTGTCAAATTGATGCAAGACTTTCACGGGTTAATCACAGCTGAAGAAGACCAAAAGCAATTCCTTTTGCGCTATGTTCAGGAACATAGAAATTTGTATCCAGACTGTAAAAACAGACCCTAAAACGAAGTTACGCTGGCAATTTTTTATTATTTTATGTTTTACTAATAAAATACTATTTTTAGTTGCATTTTGACTTTAAATTACTTCATTTATTAAAATTTTATTCATCTGGTAGATATACCAAATAGTAGGAAGAATTACTTTTTTTAGTGTCTCGGTCGGGACCAGTTTTAATCGTTGTAGAAAGACCAAATTTTATACCTAGGTAGGGTGTAGTATATATAAAAGTTATAGGAGGTATGCGTTTTAAAATTGACAAAAAAAAAATCATATAAGGGACACCCCAATATCCTTATAAAAATATATGGCACGTTTTTAAAACTTGTTTTCTCATCCTGTAGTTTTTCTGACATTTGGAAAGATAGATTCATACCTGTACCCAAGAATGCATCTGTAGTGACTCGTTTTAAATACAAAAATTCAAAAATTTGCGCGAGTTAAATTACACAGTAAGTCAAATTATAAAAAAAACAAGATTACTGATTTTAATATTATTTTATTTCATGAATTAAGTTTACTACTTCTATTGTTAAAGATTAAAAATTAACTGCCTAACTGGATCAGTTTATATGGACACTTTGGATACCAAATAACATAGCGTCTGTAAGGGACAGGTAAACCATGTCCCACTATAGATTTATGGGATTTGGGCGTATGCACGGGAAAGTGAAAGTTGACGAGCCTAAAGTTGTATTTTGTACCACTTGTTTGTAAAGTAAATGGCGGAATTGGAAATAACGTCCAGAAAACGGATGCGTGCTTATACTGTGTGACATTGCTGATCTGAAAAATGAGAGTAGAGTTGCTATGTTAGGACACAGGTGAATTCATGCAGTGTACCTGCTCAAGAGGAGGGCTTATTTTTCGCGTTCGGATCGCGAATCGAACTTGTTTTTTGCACGTGACCCAGATTTTGTTTACACTCTGTCTTCGTGGGGGCTCATGGGGATTGGGGCCATTGGAGGGGCAAAGTTGTTGCTTACACCCTGCCATCGTGTGGGATCATGGGGGATAGCGGGCCCTTGGGAGCAAAGTAGTTGTTTGTATTTTGTGTTCAAAGCTAAAGTGGCTGGCGACAAAGAACTGGTATATAATTGTTTGGTAAGGTAAGTTTAGCGTCGTTTCGAATTAATGCGGTGGCGATGATCTGAAAAAAGGTCAGGCGAAGAATAAAAGACGTGGTTAATAGCAGTCGAATATTTTTATTACAATCTATGAACATTTCTCATTTTTGGATGAATGAGAACGGAAGAAAACAATAAATAAATAGTAGTTATGTTATGCCGGTATTGCGGCAAAACTCCTATGTATTTTAAAGGGCCCCTTGAATTGACAAAATGGTATCAAAACCTCCCCGTTGTCGTCGAGGATCATACTCATTAGTGCAGAAATGTCTTTATTGTTTAACATTTTTTGTTTATAATTTTACAAGGTGATTTTTTTCTGAGTGTATATATAACCCTTATATAATCCATGGTTCTCTCGATTAACTAATTTTGGTCATAGCAGTGGTTGCAGTAATGTTTCGATTACCTTTATAAATTTCGTTTATAATGGTAATGGCAACGTTTCCACAATGATTGGAATTTTCTAAGACTGATTTCTTTTAGTGATTGAAATATTAGAGAAATTACTTTTGGTTACCATTATAAAACAATATAATGTGTGTGATAACAAAATGCACTTTATGATAAATTGCATTTTCTGATAATATGGGAATGCATTTCTAAATGCATTTGCAGATTTGAAGGAAATTTAAATTGAAATGTTTTTTCAGGGTCAATTAATTGCACATCAAAATGTCGTATTGGACGATATATTGATGTATCGGTATTATCGTTTTGATTCGGGGAAAAGCTACATGACTCACAACAGTTGTGTACAATTTCACTTTCCATATTCTGAGGATTATGCGGTTTTATGCGTGAGAACGGTGCTGTACAGAGGCTTGGGGTTGAGTCTACGCACGGAGAGTACACTTCCATCCGCCCAACTAGTAACACGTCAAGGCTAGATTTCGCTGTATCTTTTTGATGAAATTATAATAAAAGCATTTGCACAAGTTAAACTTAAGAAAAGTGTCTTCTTATTTAATATACTATTTTTCATTAATTCAATCTAGTGCCTACAAGAAGTGTGCCCGCGCTCGCTTCAGGTATTCGGCGGGAGTAACAAATGAACTGGTGGCAGCGGTGGGAGTCACGTGATTCTACTTAACCAATTTTGTCAACTAGCCACACAATTCTTATAATCAGGAAGGAAATTTATTTTTCGAATTGGATCAAGACAAAAATATATATATATATTTTTTTAACCATTCTACTGTACATTGGAACCTGTGTACATGCATTTGTGGGACAAGTTCTGATCATTGTCTAGCAGCGTAATCAACGAAAACTCAACTATATTTCACTGCTAATTAACCAACAGTAACCAACTTTCGTCAAAATTAATCAACTGAGTCAACTTATTCAAAATCAATCAGCATATACACAGGATCAAGCAGCATTTTCTGCAAAATTAATCAACTAAGTTAACTTACTTAAAACCACTCAGCATTTATTTGGGATCAATCAGCTCTGGACGATGAAATTGTTAATAGCCAAGTCTACACCCACTATGGTTTTAGTGGCTCTCCAGTAAAATTTTGTTTTTCCTCTTTCTTCACATTTAATCTAAATATTTATAATTTTATTGTTTCATTCATTTAAAAAAAGAAAAGTGTCTCACGTACATGTGAAAGTTTTTTTATATTTTTTTTCTATTTATATTGAATTATTTCTAGTGTAAAAATAAATAAATAAATAATAATAAGATGAATTCTGTATATTCCGCGTGCGAAGCAATTTTTCCCATTCTGGTTTTTATTATCGTTGTTAGGGGTGATTCGAGTACATATATGAGCCAGTTGCCAGCATCGCGAACTGATCAATCTATTTTATTTCATTTAATCTCTTCCTTCTTGAATTCAAATTAGGTTTAAACAGCTATTAACAATTTTAAAAGAGGATTAAAATCTCCATTAAAATTAAAAGTGAAATCAACAACACACGACTCTTTAACTGCAGCTATTGACTATGCATTAGAAGAAGAACATATGTATCACAGAAAATGAAAACCAAAAGACTGATATTAGGTGGTGTGGTTATTGTAAAAACATGGGACATACCACTAATGAATGTAGGAAGCTACAAAATCGAAATAATTTCAACCAATTAAATGGTAATTATCGTCCGCCATTTCCTAAATTTATAAATCAGCGCGTTAATACCACACAGACTAAACAAGGTTGTGGATAATGCAAGAATTTAGGGCATAGAATTCAAAATTGCAGATAGCGACATATACTAGACCCAATCACAACGCCTCATGTGTGATTCAAAGCCGACAAAATGACCAAACTACACGAGGTCCAAGTTCGGGAAAAGCAGCAATACCCAGCACCAGTGGCGCAATGGTGCGGGTACAGAGCCTCAGTTAATGTGCCAAAATAGAAATTCCGATTGTAATATCTCAATCCTATTTCTAAACCTCAGCCCGCGCCTAACGTTTCAAGCGGAAACGACCCTCAATATCCTTCAAGCAAAGAATCAAGAGAATACACATCTCTTGGATACCCGAGCTTCAATTAGTTTGTTTAAGATGACGTTGAAGTATATGACTCAAGATACTTCATCACGCTAGATCTACCAATCGGATATCACAAAACATAGGTGGTTGAGATGGATAAACCGGAAACGGTTTTCAGTACCCCGTAGGGCCATTTCCATTTCAATCGCATGCCCTTCGGTCTTCCTAACGCGCCACCCACATTCCCGCGTTTTATGAATAGAAATTTGACTGGCTTACAGGGTATAAGATGTTTCGTTTATCTGGGCAACGCACGTGGACATCTATTGATGAGAGTCAAAAGTGTTAAGCATAATTATGTCTGGAAAAATTTATATAAAGGATTCATATCATTCTGCGATAGTTGCCAAAGCAGTAAGGTTTCAAAAAAGGTTAAAACCTCTATGGAAATTACGACTACCAAAAAGAAACCATTTGAACGCGTCTCTTTAGATATTGTGGGACCTATTAATCCACCATCTAATAGTGAAAATCATTGTATACTTTACTTACCTTTCAAGACGACTTGACAAAATTTGTACAAGCAATCCCACTTCCTAATCAAGAAGCCAGCACAATAGCTGAGTCCTATGTGCTCAATGGATCCGCACTTAATCACACTTTATTATTCAAAACTATTCCTGTATCCTATTTCCCAAACTTACAAATTGTAATTTACAAGTGATATTGAAGAAAAATTGATTTTGTGATTTCAGAAAATTTCTGTGCTACAAAATTGTTGGGGAAAATTTCCAGGAACCAATAGGAAGCACCAGTTATTTGTAGTCGTAGTTCACAAATTACGTATTTTAAAAATAGCACTTTTTTGTAGATTTCTGTGTCACTAAAGAG
This sequence comes from Dioctria linearis, assembly GCA_963930735.1. Taxonomy (NCBI): domain Eukaryota; kingdom Metazoa; phylum Arthropoda; class Insecta; order Diptera; family Asilidae; genus Dioctria; species Dioctria linearis. Next base: position 335,279,554 of record OZ005740.1, on the reverse strand, counting down.
ATTGGAGGTACAAAATTTGTGCAAAAAATACACGAGAATATTTCACAAGCGAAAAGAGCTGTGTAATTTTGTACAATTTTGGTTTACTTAAATTCGTAACATTATTTTCAATAAGAAAACTTCGTTGATGCACAGAAGGCATAGCAGTAGTGATAGTAGGGGAAGCGGTGATTTTGCTCTTTGCTGCTTCCGCGAAAATTACCTATAATGTGCCTCGCGTTAATTACTTATAATCCGATTCTCTTGAATTCAATGAAAGGTTTCGGCAGAGGAAATAATTTTAATCATTGGACCATAAATTGGTCACCGAGCTGGAAAATTTTTCCACTAACTCCTACCCATCAGTTCCTCATAGACTTGCATTGACTGGAAAGTGGAAGAGGCAGTATGCCATGTAACTGCAAACATGGATGGTATATTTAAAAGCATTGTATGCATTCATTCACCGCATCTGAACAACTATTATGGAATTAATGTTCAATAGCATTGTACGTTGACCTAGGGAGCACTGTAGTATATAAATGAAAAATTCTTCAATATTGCTGGTAAGTACGATTATTGGTGCAAGTACTGAATTTTGTTGCTAAATATATTTCTAACAAGACTTGCAATATATGTATGGATGTATTGACGACAGAGACTCACAAAACGAGTTTCAATCTATATACGTCGATAGTCATGGCAAACAGCATTAATATTATCCTGTTGTGTGGTCCTGACCGAAGAAGTTCAATTTTTTAAACTTCCAAAATGTGTCTCGACCTATTCATCATTCAGTACTACTTGGAGACACCACATATCAATTAAAATAACGGTTAATTACACCAATTTTAAGGAGCCTAACAGCAAAAAATTGTCAGTATAATCGAGCACATAGGTCAACGCGGAGAATAATAGAAACACTGTTGGAATTTTAAAGGAAAAATTTCCATGCCTAAAGGCACTTTCACATCAAACATAAGAATCGAAAAAATGTAAACCGAAAAACTCAATTTATTCCACTTTAAAACAAGATTTTTACTCCAATGATTAATAAAATTATGGGAAATAGGTTAAACTAATAATTTTAGTAATATAATAGTGTACTTATCTTAGAATTTTTAAGAAAACACAACTTTTATGATTTGTCGGACGAATTTTTCCGCCGAAAAAGTTTTTCGGCCGATAAAACATAAATGTTGTGTTTTTCCTCAAAATCTGAAATAAATATAACTATTTTCTCAGTAAAATTTTTAGTTTATCCTATTTCTTTGGATTTTATTATTCATTGGAACAAAAATCTTGTTTTAAAGTGGAATAAATTGAATTTCTCGGTTTGCATTTTTTGAGGCCAGCCATTCCCTTTAACACGTACACGAATTTGTCTATTTCTTTACTATTTTCGACACCCTCGTAGACCCACTTTTCGTCATTACAGCAAGCTGAAATTTGGCACACAGGTTCACGTCGCGTGACAATTGAATCTATCAAAATTTGAACCGGAAATTTCCATGGGAAACCCGGAAAATCGGGAAAAATAATTTGAAAATTTGGTACAAATTTGATTAGTGATAAATCCGTTCCAGGAAAAATGCAGAGTTTACCAATTTTTCCGAAAATTTTTCCGGAATTTTCCGACTTTTCCGGAAAATTTTCCGTTAAAAAAGTTTTCTAATTTATGCAGGATCAAGTTCCCTATCAACTGGCATCATTACTTTCTCTCCGACAATGGTGAAAACTTGCAGAAAAAATCGAGGAAAATTCATGTAAAACGCTTTTCCGGAGTTTTTCCGACCAAGGAAGCGTTTGAGCGTTTTGCAACCTAAGACAAAGTTGTAGAGCGAAATGAGTTGCATAATAATTTTTACTCGAATAAATTTTTTGAAAAACTGGTAAATCAGTGTCTTTTCAGCCGTCATAAAATTGTTTTAGAATATCTCCATGGAGCTCGTAATAACAATTTAGTTAACGTGAAAAAGGCAGAAAATAAAATAAGTTAAAAACGAGTTTTCAAACAAAACTGAGGCCAAGCCGCATGAAAAAGTAGAAAATAAACTTTTCTTCACACACAGAGGTAGACTCAGATTTTATTTGCTGACAATCACCGATATATTTCAGTATGATCAATCAGAGGTAATAACTGATTTGATTCATGAAGAGAAAGAATATTCAAGAGAAATGTCCCAATCAAAAAATCTGAGTCCACCTCTGTGTGTGAAGAAAAGTTTATTTTCTACTTTTTCATGCGGTTTGGACTCAGTTTTGTTTGAAAACTCGTTTTTAACTTATTTTACCTGTTCTTGTTTTTGATGTGAAAGTGCATTAAAACACGATCTCAGCTTTATAACATTCCGGAAATAGAACTTCATTGATATTTGAATAAAAAAAAATACTGCAGAAAAAATAATTTGTGCAAATGCGCCAGCAACTTTGATGAAGAAAATCGTATTCGACACAGCTATATTTCATGTTTATTCGAAATTTATTTATTTTCAATCAAGCGCGGGAATGGGGAGCTGGGGTGAATTGTAGCCACGTCCTTTCTTAATATTATAAATTCAGTCGTTTTTAAAGTTCTTAATGGTAACATATATATCTCATTAAAAAAGGATTCTTGTTTTTTTTATAGAACTTTCTTCGAAAAGTTTCTTATCAGCACAAACCACGTGCTTCTTCAGTACGACTTGTTTCCTGCCTGCTGTAGACGCCACAGAATAACCAAGCTGACTACTTTTGTTTGAGGTTTGTCACTTGATTCTCGCTCTATAATTCGTGAAATTTAATGTAGTCAACTGTATTTTTTGAGTTGACAATATTATACTGAATGTGGTCTTAAGAAAAAAATTGTCTTTTAGTAGAGAAAAAGAGTAAAACTTTATAAGATATCTAATATAATTCGATGTTGTAAAAAAAAGAATTCTTCACTTCAACAAATAAAAATTATGTCAACAAACGAAATTGGCTTTAAAAACATACTTAACATTTTCTGAAAACGAACAATAAGTTTATTTGATAAAATTAAATATATATACTATATAGGAATAGTTAATATTAATCAAAGTATGTCTTCTTTAATCTAAACAATAAACTGGTTCTGTTTCTGATACATTTCTTACACAGTATTTCATTTTATTTTATAACTGCAGCAGTAAGAAGTGCTTGTGGATATTAATATCTTTAATTTGAATCGATGCTGAATCGATTATGCGGTATTCTGTAATACTACTACTCCGCATTCAGCAACAAACTACTCGCCGTACGAGATCTTATTTGACTTGAATCCCGAAATCCCGTCTTCCGGTACTAGATCCGTTGAACCAATATACTTTTATGACGATTATGTCATAGAAATGAAACCCAGGCTCCAAAATGGCTACCAAGTGGCCCGCGAAAGCTTAGTAAAAGCCAAAGAACGATCAAAACTTTACAACGACCGAGGAACTAAAGAAACCACTTTTACGATAGGAGAAAAGTCTTGTTAGAGAGTAAGGTAGAGAAAAATAAAAACTCACAATGAAATACAATGGGAGCCAAACGAAATAATAAATATTCGTTCAGCGGAAACTTCTCTAATACAAATCGGGAGAAAAACTAAATTAATTCATAATAACTTACTTAAACCTTATATTGCTTAGAAGTCAAACCTCTAGCTACTATTTTCTATTCTACCTCAAATGTCTTGCGAGATACACATCTTTCATATTATAAAACAAAGCTATGGCCATCATGTTGTCAACGCCACCTTTTATACTGTTGTAGTAGTGTATATCTTCTGGTTTTTTTTAGGCCACTTATGGCCTTTGTCTGTGTGGTGCAATGTTGATAAGAATATTACACTTTTTTTTTTTTGGAACGTATGAGCAAATAGTGGTTTGGCTGTACTAAATCCAAACAGAGACGACAGTGGTTCCCGTGATTTGTTAGCAAACATTTGTCAGGGCATATATTGCTTATTTGGCTTCAGTGTGTCCACTACTGTGAGATTCAATGACATCAAAAGTTTCATTTCTTGTTGTTTTTTGCCAGTATATAATTTGACCACATTGTGGATAGGAATTTTTTGCATCAAACGCCCACATATCTTGATGCCGTATTTTGCAGACTTAGATGGAATATGTTATGTCAAATCTCTGTATCCTCGAATGCAAACCTATTGCTGCTATATTATCTAGCGCTAGAAGCTGTAAGTTTCTCTGATACATTTGTACTACGTCGCTCATAATCGGAGAATTTCATATGCGCTCACATGAGGGTTAAAGACATTAACACATCTCCTCCTGTGACCCGATGATAGAGGGCAACGATCTTTTCAGAACGTAATGTACCGCCTAGTAACAAATCCAAGTGTAGAGATTTCACAATGCAGCCATATCTCGGTTAGAAAAATAACATCAAAATCATTTCATCTATTCATCTAAATGCCAATTTAATTTCATAATAATTTCATATATATATTATATTATGTGTAAATAAAACTTTGCCTAGATTCTGGAGGAATATGCGGTTACTCACATTAATCTATCGAAACTCGAAACTACCGATACCGAATATCCTATAAATATCTTCATCACATCCCGAAAATGTAGTCTTGAATATAACTAAAGTAAAATAAAGGACCCAATTAACAGAGATTGACAAATTTACAATTGTCATATCGAAGCAAGCAAACAAACATCGTCATTGACTTTATTTTCGAATTCAGTCACATGCCGGGAAAAAACACAAGTTATTAAGCCACACTTTTTCGATATCGAAGTCCTCGAAATGTGGAAAAAAAAGTTTACCATCAGATTGTAATCGGCGAGACGTATAAAGTTGGAAATTAACTTAAACCGCTTAAACGAAAAGACTTTATACACATTCTTAGCATGATGCCTGTGAACAAGGCAGCAAAATGTGTTATGAATATTATCAAAAGAGTCAACCCTAAATGGAGAGAAGTCTCATGATGAAATTTAATCCACAAGTAAACGACAATACGTAAATCCTACTCTACCTTCCAAAGGCAAACCAGGACGCACCTGTTGATAGAACAAAATTGTGAACAGCTTGATAATAGAGAACCCGTATTTAAACACGCAACTGGTTTCTATGGGACTATGAATTCCTCGAATTTGAAAACAATTCAGGAGTAAAATCCTCTCGTACTGTTCCGGCCCTACTTCAAAGAGGAATAAAAAAAAATCAATAGCCGAACCAAAGTATGTGGAATATGTAGGCAATGACATAATTAAGGGCAAATTATAAATCTCTTGGAAAGCCCTATTTAGTATACTTATGTAGGTAGGTATATACGTATTATTACCAATTTTTTCATTAAAAACTTTGCAGGAGATCTAAAAAAAAAACCAGACAAAATGATTGCTTTCTGGCTCATATTTCCGGGGCTCTTGCAGTAACACCTCATCATAACTTCTGCGTGATTGTTTTTCCTTTTCCTCCTAACTGGACCATCTTACTACCTTCAATTCACAATATGGATGCATTGGGCGAATTAATGATATTGTAAAATGTTGGAGTTAAATAACATTTATAGAATTGGTGTTGGTATTCCTGTAGCTAATGCCTTACTTCTAGTAAATTTTAATGTTATTTTTAGTTTTATTTTATTTCTTTCTCATCGATACTCATCTCATCATATAACCTTACTCTTTAATGAACTTCCCAGCGGGAAACGGGAGCATGGAGACTATAGAAAAAATCATATCTTTTCAGCTTCTATCCCCATGATTGGTGTTTATGAACTTCTTATAAAACTAAGTAAATATTTCAGTAAAGTATAGCTCCATTTTCCTATAAGGCTCACAGCTATATGCCACTTAGTAGAGTTTATCGACGGCTTGAGAGCAAATGAGTCATCAATGGGATTAAAATCTATTTTAGAAAAACATGCCATAGGATGAATATTATACAAGCTGAAATGCTACAAAATCAAATTTCATTTTCATTCAGGTATTCAGAAAATTTAACCACTGAAAATGTATCGGAAGAATTTTCACCCGTGCTGTATGGTGGAGAATTTTACAATAAAGAAATTATGGGATGTCTGAGTCTCAGGCTAAGTGCGATAATGTGAAAAATTTCATTTAATTTTCCAACATACCTGATAATATCCACTGTATTTACGAAAATGTCCTTAAGGCAGAAATGGAAGAAAATATTGAACCTACAGAGTAGTCAATGAGGACAACGTTTAAACTTCGATGGCAGCTTCAATTAAACGCATCATTAAGTTTCCGAGGGGTAAAATATAATTCCAGCGTTTCAATCGTATTCGTGTAAATCTCCAATTTGCTTATATGAGGCACACATGCATTCGGGCATATTACACTTGCTTGACAGAGCCGTTGTCATGCAAGCATACCCATGTGGAATAACTGCAGGTTATAATAGCAATTTTCGTCTTTGTAATCGGAGCTCTCCAATATGAAAGAAAAATATTGAAGTTAATGCAAATCCAGTTGGTGGAATTTAAGAAGTTTCTGGCTATCTGTGTTAACCTTTTTCATGAAAATTTCTTTAAGGTTATCGAAAAATAGATTACACACGGACATTTCCCAGGAAATGCCAGAATTCGCAAATAAAGTGACTGAGGATGTTTCTTTATACCCTAGGTGAAATCTATAGGGTATACTAAGCTTTTCATTCCGTTTGTAACACACAGAAATAATGATGGTAGAGCAAAACGGATTGGACACCCACGCATAAAATTAAAAGTTATTTTGATTTTTGTATGTCCGTCTGTCCGTCAGTCCGTACGTACGATAACTCGAGACCGCGTCTACTTAGAGAGCTAAAATTTTGTACGCGGACTTTAAAAAGTTAAGTTGATTTGGAAAACGAGACAAATCGGGCAAGTTTTTCGTGGGGTTGCCATACAAAAAGTTCGTTTTCCACTATAGATTTGGACACTGCCTGCGCATTGACATAGATAGCTGAAACTTTATACATAGTGTTTTCATGGTAATAGTAAATAAAATTTAAAAAATGTAATAAATCGGGCAACCTCTTCTTGGTGTTGCCATATAAAGATTTATGTTTTTTACGCATACTAGGAAAACCATCATTCCGAAACATTTTCGTTTTACGAAAAACTTCTTCAGAATATGAAATGCTATAAAATTGGTTATAATCATTATTTCTGTCGGACGAACCGTTCTAGAAATATTTGCAAAAATCCAGATTGATCAAATGTGTGACCATACGGCCATTAATCTAAGGGTATCATTATAATTGGGCTTAGACCAATTCTAGCTTTTTTCCTTGTTTTTCATTCGCTTCGATATGACAACTGGAAATCTGTCAATCTCGTTACGGGATCTTTTAACGAGCTCCTTAACCCTGGTGGGCACACCCAGGTACCCGGGTAACTATTTGAACATTCTTCTGCGAATTCATTATGAAAAATAATTCCTGGGGGTTGATTTTCGTATTTATCTTAAGTCATGTAATTTTAAGACAATTAACGCGTTTTCCTACTAAAAATGTAAAGTCAGATGGAGGAAAAACGCCAGTTATAAATTTTCTCCTCAAAGGCATACCGTTCGTATTAATCTTGGCTGGGACAGAATACCGACGAAAAAATCTGACCTTTCACATTTTTTTCCGAGATAATGCTAAAATGAAGGATTGCTAACTATTCCTCCTTTTGTTTTTCCACAAATTTTGCGGCCGAAATTGGCGGAATTTCCATGACCGTTTTGGTACGAATTAAGTTCCGGCTCTGATGCGAAAGTGAAACGTTTGCGGAAATCTTCAAATAAAATCATTACTAGAATAACTTCCCAAAATAAAGAAAAGGCTGCTGGAATCCCCGACGAAAATCATTTCAACGTAAACTAGCTTTCTAAAATCATAATCTGCTAAGTTACTGATTCTGGTTCCTTGTTTGAATGTAGAAGGTTGAATAAAGAAATATGGACGAGAATACGAAAATATTTTTATATGATAACTTACTAAAGTATTGAATAGGATTAGTTGTATGAGAAATTTTGCCAAAGTGATGACTTTCGGTAATATTGATTAGACTCAGGTATGCAAAGGTTTTTTTATATGACAATTTGCTAAGGTATTGATTCAGATTAGTTACATGGAAAATTTACTTAAATGAATTGCCGAAATATTGGCTAGAATTAGTTACACAAAGGCTTTTTTTTAATAATTTGATAAAGTATTGATTAGCATGATATAAAAGATTTTGCTAAATGCATTTGCCACAATATTGGCTAGAATTAGTCACACAAAGATCTTTTATATAACAATTTTTGTAAGCATTGATTTCAATTAGTTATATGAAAATTTTTGCTAATGTGCCAGTTTGCTAAAATATTGCCTAGAGGTAGCTAAAACCAAGATTTGCAATAATAATAAACAGCGAAAATAATTGACTAGAAGAGAAATAAACCCAATTCACAAGAGGAAATTGTTCGACCAAAAGAATTTAAAAAACAAAAACCAAAAAAAAAAAAAACTTCAATTGCTACAAAAGTTTGCTAAAGTAATTGGCTCGAGTAGGTAAAGAAATGATCCACTAAAGTGGCGCTTCAAAATGTTGGTTGATTTACTTAAGTCGTTGGAGGAATGAGTATTAAAATACCGGCGGCAAGTTAGAATAAGAATGTGACAAGCTTACATTGAAAAACAGTTGGGAATTTCGAATGCTTTCCAGCTTTTAAGTCTGCATGAGTACTAAATAATATCGATAACTAACCTTTAAAGTGGCACAGCTGACTGAACATCCACGGAGGCGCCTCTCGTTCAAAAAGGTTACAAAGCTAGATCTCCTATCCGCTCGGCCAGAAGCTAGAATTGTAACAATATGTATAAACTTTTGCAAATAAACACGTTTCTCTAGATACCTTACTTCTTGCGCTTCCTACAAAAACTAGAAATAGATAATTGAAGTATGTACATATCTAACATTAAATTGAAACAACAAAGAAAGGTAGAAAAGTATATTTTCCTAAACGTTTTCTGTCCTCTCAATAAAAAAAAAGGGAAAAATAATTATTTATACATTTTAGTTAATTATAATTATTAAAAAACATAAAACAAAGTGTTTGTTTTTATTCTCTAAAAAACAAAACAATAACTTGCATTAAATTACCTTAAAAAGAAAAAGAATGAAAAATACATATAATGGAAAAATTTGTACCTACATATACATGTCTGTTTTATTTATAATAATAAATATATATATATATATTATCTTAGAACTATACTGTTTTTCTTAGCAACAGGAAATGTGCATCTTCAAATTTTGTTCTTAAAAGGAAAATAAAAAAAAAGTCAAATATCTTATTATGAATATATTAGTTATTAGGATTTTAATTGTGTTACGTAATAACTATAATGTTATTTAGTCTTTAATTTCTTTAATTTGAAGTATATATGTACATGCATATAGGGTTTCAACTGAAGTAATCCCTTCTTATCAAACTTATGTACTTAGGTTGAAGTCTTTCGTTCGTTTCTGAAAAATTGTGCAAAAAAAAACACAAAAAAAAATTATTTCATTATCTAAACAAACAACTGCCTTTATTAATAGCGGCTTCATACTTCCATGTATAATGAACGCAACGCAATAAAAAATCAAGTGAAGTGTTGTTTATTACTGCTGTGTTACATCTGCTCAACTGAACCCGATAAGACGGAGATCTCAACAACGTAGCGATTCACGGCGGCTATAAAAAGGCGACGACCCACAGCACAATCATCCGTTCTGGTTTCAGAATTCACTCGGACCGTATCCTCCACCAGAATTTAATGGGTTTCCTATCGTTCGCAAAAATCTAGTTCTTGCTTCCATCTACGTAGGAATTTACTCATATTGCAGAAATTTACTTCACTTCACCTTTGTCCCACATCTAAGCAGGAATTTACTCTTGCTGTGGAAATATACTTCTGCTTCACTCCCACCCTACATCTAAGCAGGAATTTACCCCTACTGCAGCAATTTACTTCTGCTTCATTGTATCCTTTATTTAAGCAGGAACTTAGCCCTGCTGCAGAAACGTACTTCTCCCTAAGTTTACTACTGCTACCGTGCTTATACGTGGAGCATAAACCAGAAATTTATATTTTGCTTTGAACTAATTCACCAATTTAATTGTGGAATTTCTTTTCTTTTCCAGAATTAAACAAGGGACAACATTACAATGGCGGCATTGAAATTTACTTTAAATTTTTATTGGATAAATTAGGTTTTTAGTTGAATTCTTAATTTTTGGTTTTGGGTTCTTTAGTATATTGGATTTTATTGGATTTTAGTCTAAGGAATTGAATTAAGATAAGCATATATACTGAAATTAATATTTTATATTTGAGTTACCTTTTACAACTGGCACCCCCCTTCGCTTGAGCAGAGAATTCACAATTACTATATTTAAAAACGTATGTGGAACATATATATGTACTTATACATATAATCCTTCTGCTTGCTAACTTAAAAAATGTTGATTTCCAAGGGGCCTTGAGTAACTTTTTTCTGAAATGTGGACATTAGTCCAAATAAGTTTGCAAACCACTGCTCTAGATGAATACCCGTATTTAATTTGGTGTATTGACGCATCAGTGCACCTCTGATTGTTGAAATGGTTTTACGAAGAAGATTTCTCGTCTAATACACTGAAATTTACTGAAAATAATTTCAATAATTTTATAAAATGCTTTTAAGTGCAAACAAAAATGATTGAACTTTTCGACCCACCGATTAGAGAGGACTCATCAGTACGGCTATCTCTGATCGCCTACCATAGAAATTCAATGATGGGGGTCACACCAATTGCCCATATAAATACTTTTCATATATTATATATATATATATATATATATATATATATATATATACTTGAGTGTCCAATCCATTTTGATCTACCATCTTTACTTCTTGGTGTTACGAACGAAATGACAAACTTAGTATACCCTATGATTTTATTTTCTATATAATATTAGATAAGTTGTTAAATTTTTCGATAGAATTTTCAGCGTTGTCAGTAATTAACATTGAATTTGTTCAACTCATATAAAACACGCTCTACTGATGCTACAGACCAACCTAATACTAGGATTTGCTTTAATTTTTCGAAAGTTATTTGGTTCTGTGTATTCTTTTTTCATTTTTGTAACATTTTCGTAAGCATCAGTTTTATACAACGCATTAATAAAGTCCCATGAAACAGTATCATCAGTATTGTGTAGATCAAATATAATGGCAACTCTCCTGCATTTGCTTTATCAATTTTGGCACAGTTTTTACTAAATAAATAAAATTATGTTATTGAATCAAAATCGCTTTAAAAATATTGCATTATCCTTGGTAACCCCATGTGACTGCATTCAAATTTCCTATTTATCCCATTGTCACAGACGATTTTAACTGAATGATATTTTTTATATGGTACTGGATGACAGATTGATTTTCCCGGTCATCGGCATGATTTCTCCAATTTTTTTATTGACTCTGCCAAAACTGCCACGATTGACTGACTTGGCAGAAAATCTGTTTCGACTAAAAAATAAAAAGAAATAAAAACAATATTTTTCAATCAATCAGCCAGAGTTTTGTGAAATAGAGACACTACCCCAAATGGACTTAATGGATAAAAGCGTCGGAAATATTAAACATTGTTGTTAAATGTGTGCTGTACTTAAAATTGAATACATAGTGAGACTTATTCAATATATCAAACGCATGAGATACATCGTCTCTGGTTTCTATACAAATATCCTCTAAAGAAACATATACACTCCCATTTCAAAAGCTGGCTCAGATCTTAAGATGTTTATGGGTTGACCCCAAAACCCTCGAGAATACTGCACAAGCCATGAAACAGACTCCCTCCCTACCACATGCGAGGCCCAACGTAGTCCTTACATTCTAAAATATTTGCCGTGTTCTTATGTAAAACTGATAAAAGTTTGATTTGAATAGCTCCCCCGCTCTAAAATACTATTCATACAGAAAAATGGTGTTCCGATAATCTTGAGCTTGCTTTCTTATCTTCCGAACCGTAATGAAATGTTCATACCTTTCCTAACAAAATTATTAGAAAAAAATTATCTTAACCAAATGACTACGATTCCTCAAACAAAAATTCTCAACTGAGTAATCATTGTAATGTCGCTGTGCCGTCATGGCATGCCTTGGGCTGATGATATCGAATGTAGCTGCCTACAGATTCGGACTACGGCTGCACATACACACATGCGATTATTACTCAGTTGAGTGTAAAATGGTAAGGTTACTTTCTAATCAAAACTATTTTATTATTTTGTTATGTAAGTTATATCGGAAATTCAGCCTTTGGGAAGGTAAGGAACCAAGCTTTAAATTAATACAAGACTATTTTCCTGTATGGATAGTAGTTTAGGCTCTATGACATACATAAAGTCAATGTTTAGCACTTTTCCATAAGTATCAATATAGAACATTTTAGAAAACGGACTAAGCACGCACACATAGAGATTTCTGTTTCATGGCTTGGGAAGTATTCTCGAGGGTTTTGGTTGACCCCCATTTTTTTTTTATAATGGTGTTGATGTCATCTGAACATACGAAAAGTACAAAGTACAATTTTTTTGTTGCATTCCTAAATTATTTTCAAACTTATAGTAATCCTCTGTATTAGTGACATTACAAATGTTTTGAAGTTTTTATTTTCCCAATCCTCCATATCTGTAGAAATTTAGCAGTATGACTGTTTTATTTTGGGGTTGGACAGTTTTTTTAAGACTGTTGCGAGCATCCCTAAGTTATCTATGTAAGTATTTAAGAAAATAAAAATTATTTTATTAGAATTAAAATATATAGGTATAAGAGTATATGTAAATAAATACAGATTGAAGGAAAAATATTGTTAGCTGAAGAGCCCGATGACTCATCCATCCCGTCTAAACACCTCCGATGGGGCCTCCGAACTAAAGTCACAGAGCGCCCACACCAGTGGCATTTAAGCAGTGTTGGACCCTGAAACTCTTGGCTTCTTCGCGCATCCCGTGCGGATGTCTCGTACTACTTCTTGGAAGATGAGGACCTACCTGCTATAGAAAGAAGAAAAGCGGCAGCATCCGTAAGAAAATTACTAATGACTAACTATTAAACCGAACTAACCCTTAGGTAAGTGGTAAGAAATGGGCTTAGTTAGTTACACTAACCAGACACTAACAACTAACCACAATTAGCATCTAGTAATACATTGTGCTATATGTACCTGAAATGCAACGCAGGAGCGATGAATGAGCATTTTTTTCAGTATCTCCACTTAAAATCACATCGACCTCTGTTTCTTGATCCAATAATGCTGCAACTTTATCATGAGTCTCATCATTAAATCCATATCTTCAGATAAGCATCCAATTCGATTTCCTTCATGCACTAAAGCATATTCCAATTTCTTGCTCAATTCGTAATAACATCCCACAATAGAATAGCTCGCTTGAGCATAAAATGCAAAAGCTTTTTACCTTCTTTTAACTACATGATTGTTGGATGTCCGACAAATTTTATGTCCTTAACTTTCAGCTCACGCTCCTGATTATAAAAGCTTCAGTTATACTCCGGACACTGTTAGCAGAATTTCATCCGTAAATTCAGACAGCTGGCACTTATGAATATTTGTTGTTTGCTGCTACGGTGATTGAAGAACATTATCAACAAAATTCACTGAGTAGGGGTTTCTCCGCCTGTTTTCTTTAGTAGGGTCACTATTTTTATTTGGATAGCGGAATAGTAATAGATCACCTTCGCTATCTGACTGAACTGGAACCACACCTTTAAAGGGTTCGCTTCCATTTCTCTCATAAGCAACGGGTTTCCGGCGTTATCTAAGTAGTAACTGCCCATTTTTATCTTTAAATAAAACGCTAATTATAAATGAGAGAGTAATTATAAATGATAGAGGGTAAAAGATGATAACAGCTCGCAATCGCAAATACCTGCTTTACTTTTACCATTTTACCAGGCGTTGTATTCATCCTCAATTCCCAATAAGAACTGAAAATTTTCTTGCATAAGAGTCCTTCCTTTGGATCTTCCTTTTCATTTTATCATTCACTTCGTTTGGTGTAGGACTCGCACTTTTGCAGTTTCTGCAAAACAAAATATATCTCGTGAAGCTGGCATTTAAAAAAAAAACTGTAAAGATAATTATGAAAGTCAAAAGTAAAAATAAACAAAATAACGAATCTCAGCATCCTGAGATGAGATGTGTTCGATGTTGCAGCTATGGCTGCTTCGATAACATCATGGTTATAACCGAATGCAACATCCCCACCCCACGCCACACCAGACGAAAAGCATTGTCATGCGGAAGTCGATCGCAAATGTTTGTTCTGAATGAAATTTATAATGTGGAATTAATTAATGATGCGCTTGATATTTTAAATATTGCTCTTTTAATTCGCACAATTTTCCCAGGCACAACACTGAATATTTGTAAATTTCCTTGAACTGTCCTTTAACGTGATCGCGACAACTTCATTCTGTTCGAACGGTAACAGACCTAAAGCGAAAATTGTTGGGACTATCAAATTTAGCCATAGCAGATAGAGCGACTGTGAGATTTTGGACAGCTAACGGCTACTTTGGTGCTCTACAGTGACTGCACGTGTGACCAGTCAAAGGTTTTTGTATTCAATTGCAAATTCTGGTACGGAAACTATAAAAAGAAATGTTCCGTCCTTACCGCAGATGGGTACCCAGTTAGGAAGCTTTAAATTTATTGCTATTTTCCAGTACCAACGAACTGGCAACGATATTTTCCATTTTAAAAGAAAATGCCATCCCGTCACGTAAAAGTGTTGCCATAGCAGCTTTGGAATTTAGGGCGGGAGTATTGGGCCTGATGTCATGCTCGAGTAAAATATAACATTTCCATAGAAGTTTCAGAGCCGGTAGAATCAAAAGCAAAAATGTTGCTGATTGTGCTAGCGCAGTACGAAGCTCTGCGGAAAGAACTGAAGTTTCCCTCCTCATAGAATAGATGGCACTATAAATTCTTCGCACATTTTACTAGGCATTTTAATGCACGTAGCAGTAGCCTTGAATGACTAGTAAAGTTTTGTCATTTCCTATGTCTGCAACAATTTGCAGCTACTTTCATGTGAGATGTTTGGAGCGAACGATAAATTTCCTTTTGCCCGGACTCGATATTAGGAAAAACTGCCGTGCTGGTAGCAACCTTATAATCTTGGATAGAAAACAACCCCCTGTAACAAAAGCAGCGTTTGAATTACTTTGGGCAGGGAAAGAAATACACAGCTAAAAGCAGCTGTGGCAGTAATATTGAACGCGCTAGTATCCCATTAGAGGTCCATTCGATGTCTTTGGCAAGGTACCAGAGTTCGCCCATGCCAATTTAAAGAAAGTTCCTAAAAAAAATCCCGAATTCGGAAGAACGAAAAACGAGGGCCGAATTTCCGGGGTCGAGTTGTTGCCATCTTGACAAGGGACGAACGAAGATTTTTTTTTTAATCGCTGAATAGAATTTAAAAAGTTAGAGTATTGCTTCAAAAGCGAGTAGATAAAAAATCAGAAAAACAAAAACGGCAGGGAGTGCTTCGAGGCAAAAGTATTAAATACAAAAAAAGAAAGAAAAACAAGAAGATTGATTACTGAGAACCCTGTCTTTTGCTGCTCTTGTTCAATTTATCTCTAAAGAAAGCATAGTGGAGAGCCAGGAGAGAAGTAAACGCCTACCTAGTTAACTTAAGAATTTTGTACGCTTTGTAATTTTCACCAGCACGACACCTAATCTAAACTTGATACACGTGCGAGAGACGATAGGTCATCAAGCACTGTGAGTCCTACAAGTCGTCCTTACTTTAAGTCAGCAAAGGCGCAGTGCCGCATTTACAACAATTCAGATGTCCCGATACGGTGCGATTCTGCATACATAATCGAACTGTCCGCGTCAAAGAATTCCTGGGACTATCCAGAGAAAAGAAAACTTTGTGAAGGCGAACCGCAACTTTAGAGTAGTTTATTCCTTTACGAGTACACTTACGTTGTACAGTGGCTACTACTGTCACGGCGCGCGCGGTCTGGCTGATAAGCTCGTTCGTTCCTGGGTGGCGCCCCAGTTAAGACAGTCGAGACATTCTGTTTCAAATGCAATGTGTGCAAAAAGAAAAATTGATATTTATTTAATTATGAAGTGATAAGCTAACAATTATTGTTAAATTGGTATTCTGTTAACTTACGTACATAGTTAAGTCGAATTAAATTCGGATTGAAATTGTACCTAACTTAGAAAATAACCACCGATTTTTTTTTTTTTTATTATATAAATTTCACTGCAGTGAGTGTGGACAAAATAGAATAACTGAGAAAGCTAAATGAATACGAATTTGTGGAGAAGACTGACTTTTTTGCTTGTGTCTCCTGTTTTTTCTACAATAAGCAACCCTTGCGGCAAATGAATTTACTTTACATTTGGTTTTAATAGATTGGACATATCGAACTTGGAGTGCGTATTCAGATTACTTGAACTCAGAGAAATACAGCGCAAATTTCCTTTTGTACCCTTTCTGACAATTTTGGTTTTTTTTAAGACATCTGATCGCGGGTAATTAGACTGGTCACCGTTTCTTCTGTTTGCCCTTAAAGACTGTATTTTTCTAATATCGTCAAATAGGAAAACGAAAAACTGTGTAAAAATCCGCTCGGACACAACTTTTGAAGCGGTTTCCTCATAACAGACAGATTGAGGAACCAGAAGTTTGTAACAATATACTTAGTTCAATTAGAAAAATTAACTTAATTAATACTTATGAACTAATTCAAACTTTTAAGATAATGTGAACTCTTACCATCTTTTAAAAATTCTACATAAGTATCACTTTGAAGGACTTTTGCTTGGTACATAGCAAGGGCAACCTAACTATTGATAGTGAAGCCAAATAATAGAGAGCTGATAAAATTGCTTGTGGCGGCAGCAGAGACTGCGTTCACTGGGGTCAAAATAATGTGTTTCAAATGCATTCAACTTCTGCATAACAGTTGTTTACGTTTACTGTAGCTTGGATACGTTGCATTCTGTTCCAGCCATTATGGTCTAACCAAAATTCCGACTTTGACGGCAATTCTGATTAGGCCTTTACAGTCTTTAAAGACCTTTACAATTTATTTACCTGACAATAAATTAAAAATTATAGGAAATATTATTTTCTAAGCATTGTAAACAATATGCTAGACCAAGTAATATACACTTTATACCCTAATATACACTTTGGCACGTACGTAAACTTTCACTTCACAATACTAAATGAACACAACTCAGACCTCGTAGATCCTAAAGAATGAGGACTCTATTTCTCTTTAATTTTAAATAGAATTCGATACATTTGACTGGATTATCAGTACGCATAAGACAACACAACTACAAATAAGTTCACTTAAATTGATTTTCATTTGAGTGAACTCGTTATACATTCCAGGAATGTATTATAATTGAAACTTAAAATAATTAACTGGAAACACATTTGAAAAAAACTGAATTTCTCGAATTCCGAAAAAACCAGAAATAAAAATAAGAAAGCATTTATCTATATCCAGTTGAATTTTAATTTTAAATAGACATCCAGCTAGTCATAATAACTAGACATGCACGCAGTTAAATTTAACTAGAAAACTTTTTAGTGTGTAACATATACAGGACAGCACAGAGGGTGATCCGTCAGTAGCACACAATATTTCAGAGTTGTATAGTTGACATTGAAAAAAGCGAAAACCAATGTTCAGTTAATGATGAGAGTTATAACAGGATCATTTGGAGCCAAAATGGGTTTTTAGCACATTGTATATTGGCAAAGTTGAACAATATGTTAAGATGCAGGCGAGATTGCCTACGCCTGTTTTACATTTAAAATATACCGGCAAGAAAAGGAAAGAAAGAAGAAAAAAATAACAGAAAAATGAAACTCTCTTTAAAACTTTTGTGAATAAAGACACAAAATGCGAAACCGCAGATTACATGCAACTTGACAGAATGAGAAATGATTCATTTTCGAAAATAAATGAGAAGGGGTGGAGTTTTTAGATTTTAATTTCATAAAATGTTTCCGCGATTTTGTGAAAATAGTCATTTCTGTAATATTGAGAGAGTTGGTCCCAAAGCTGTTGTTGTATTCCTATGTTATATTCCAGAGTTGTTTATTTATTTATTTGTTTTAGAAGTTCAAATGCTAGCATACAGTTTAAATTAATTTATATAAGTATCGTTAAATAAAACAGTATAAATTAAGTAATTCAAAATTAAGAAGAATAAAATAAAAAGTAAGTTTTAATTAATCAACATATGCATAAAATAATGTTAAATGATTGATAAATAGCAATAATAAAAACTAATGAAAATAAAAGAAGAAGAAAAGAGAAAAAAGCAAAAATTCTAAAAGTAGGTACTAAAGCAAAACGTAAAAATATAAAATGAAAATATAACTAATTCTTAAAAAAAATCAGATTATGAGAATGGAGACAAATTATGAAATACATTTATTTTCTTACTGCACTATGACTAAAATATAAATGTAAATTCAGAATGATGACTCATCTCAGGTCGAAGGAATACATTTTATCTCACTCAATATTAAATGTTTAAATTGATAGAGGCTATACTGACCGAAAATGTCTATTTGATTAAATAATACATTGGGATTCTTTTGAGCTCTATATAGTGGTGATTTAGTTCTTAAATTTGATTTAGCAGTCGCCAAACCAAATGTTCAAGGCGGGACTCGTGATGGTCTTAATAGTATATGGAAATTTATATCGGCACGCAGCCCCGGACTATAGCCATGTTAGATTTTGTACAAAAATATTTCATCCATGTACATCCTACACTTTTCAAGAGAAGTAATAAAAAGCATACTTAACCCGCCGAGCGTAAGGTTTATATACGTAGCACAGAGCGTAAGGTGGATGCGAGAAACTCAAATATGAATTGCGTAACTTTAAAACGGTAATACACATATTTTTTTATTTTATTGAATACCAACTAACCACTACTTATAGATTTAATCAAAAATAAAAATATTTTTAGATTTTTTAGATTTATTAAAGGAATTAACGACATAAATAATTAGAATTTATATTTCTTACATGTGACATATGCTCACTGCTTTTTGTGAAAAACATAAAAAAAAAATTACATAAACTATTTTGTCTTTTCAATAATACAAATTCAAATTATTACATAATTACTCATCTTGTGTTGTAGTGCAATCTTTACAAACGAAAATAGCATGTTCCATACATAAACACCGGTTGCATTGGTAACAAACATATTTAGTTTTGCAATCTTTTTTAGTTTCACATATATCACACCTTCTTATAGGTCTGGCTACTTTTTGTGGTGGTTCTTTTGAGGACTCATCAACATGATCTTGGATAGTTTTACGAAGTTCTTTTGGTAAAAAGAGGTTCTCCTTCCTGTTTTTAAGTGTTCTGTAATCAATTCGATTCCCAAATCTCTTATAAAATTTGGACGTAATACTGAACATTTATTATTGGCCTCAAGATTATCATGCTGTTTATACCAGACATATTCACAACTGCATAAAAAACTACCATTGGCCATCGTTTTGTATTGCGGGAAACATCATAATTTCCACACAGCTGATCCACAATATCTACACCTCCCTTATAGAAGGTAATCATTTCTGGTTTTTTTTTCTCTGAATTTGTACTGTCAATCTTATCATCGTAATGTAATGTTGACATTATCAACACTACCTTATTTTTCTTTGGTACATGGGAGGCTAAAGTTATATCCTGTTGAAAATCAAATAATGTGCTGGGCATATCTCTGTGACGTTTTTCAAGCATTTTCTTGGAATTTCAGCCTTATTTTTACGAACAGTTGATGTGCTAGTCAAACGATTTACCTTCAGCAAGTGTAATAACAAAGGATAACTGGTGAACCAATTATCAAAGGTTACATGGCGATTTCTCTTTGAAATCGGAGCTACAAGTCTATCTACAACGTCGAAAGCTTTGTTGCTGAACGCGTACGGACCATGTCGCTGTATTCCCGGGTAAATTTCAAGATTGATAACGTAAAATGACTTTGCGTCCACCAAAGCATATATTTTAAAACCATATTTGCTGGGTTTGTTTGGCATGTACTGCCGAAAACTGCAACGGCCTCGAAATGATGGAAGTTGTTCATCAATAGTCGTATACTCGGATGGTGAATAAGTTGACTGACAACAATCCACGAATTTTTCAAAAACACTACGAATAGCAGCCACATTGTCAAGTTCTCCACGTGAGGTCTTGTTATCAAATCGTAAACAATTCTGAATAAATTGAAACCTCTTCAAAGTCATAGTCGCCCTAAAAATTTCGATACCTGAGCCATCCATAAATCTTTCAAATTTACAAGATTCGATTTGAAACGCCCAGCTAGGTAAAATAGACCAACAAAAGCTTTTAATTCTGATGTTATATCAGTCATCACATATTTCTTTATGTGACTATTTTGACATGCACATCGCCTGGCAATTATTTGTGCATTCGAGTGAATCAAAATTTCAGTAAAGAAAAGTTTCCAGCACTCAACAGCTATCTTTGCATTTTTTCCGATAGTTTTCATGCCTTGTTTTTCTCTTACGATGTTTTCCGCCCTAGTACGTACATTAGGCCTTTCCGGTACAGTAGACCACTTTGTGCCATTCTTCCCCAATAAATAACTTCTGATACCTTCACTCTCATTTGCCTCCGATTCAAGAGACTCTTCTTCCTCGTTATCCAACTCCTGCTCTGTGCCACTTTCACAGCTTCGTTCATTGACATTGTCAATTTCGATCTCACTATCGGAATCGCCAGAAGAACTGAGTGCAACATCGTCTAAAAGCCGTAATAACGTATTTTGTTCTTCTTCGTACGACATACTAAATTTTCAGTCTAAAAATAAAACAGAAAATCAAAAAATAAAGAAAAAGAAGATATTGAGTTAGTTCTTACTTATTTGCACGGAGCGTAAGGTGGGTGTAATTCACTCGCTGTCAACTATAACGTCGTCTGCTTACTTTGCCTGGCGGTGCTCAACTGAGCTGTGATAATCTGCGCTTCCTTACCCCTATCTGCGCAGCTACTCGGACGCTGAGCGTATTGTAACGATTCACCGTTAAAATATCGATCAATTTATCTTGGACTTGGTGCGTCACACCCAACCTTCCGCTCGCAGGGTTAACCTTACAGAATATTCCACTGCACTTAAACCAAACAGTTTAAAAATAAGAAATTATGTAAATTGCCTTAAAGGCCGTTCCAGCAGCTCAATATATCTTTTATAAAAAGGATTCCACACAGGGGTCGCCGCGTATTCTAATAAACTGCGTATTAGGGAATTGAACAATGCAATATGGAGAAAGTTATTTTAAAATACTTACAGGTTCTGAAAATGAGTCCAACCAATTTAAAGGAATTTCTTACAATCAAATTAATACGGAAAGAAATCAAAAGTATATCATCAAAAACTCCCGTCAGATCTTTAATTTCAAAACTCTTTCTAATACGGTACTACATAACTTATATGCAAATTTGTCCCTTTTGCGACTGAAAGAAACTTGCTTACATGTATTTTTAATTAATGGTAAATAGTTTTCGACACACCATTTCTCAACCTTATTCTTATGTCTTCCTGCAATCGAATACAATCTTCAAAATTACTAATAACACAAAAAATGTTATCAGATAAAGATAAATGGGCCGAGGATAGTACCCTGGGGGATACCTGTAGTTTACTCAAAGGCCAGTGATTCGAAACCATTAACGACTACAACGCTGTGTCGTCCATCTAAATATGACGAAAGCCATTTAATAGTGTTCTACCGAAGCCTATGGAGACCATTATAATGAGTACTTTTCTGTGTTGAATCTTATCAAAGGCCTTAGAGAAATCTGTATAAATAGAGTCCACTTGCTTGCCCTCATCCAATGCAACCGCTACGATGTCTGTGATCGTAGTCAGGTTTCAGGTTGTAGATCGTCCCGGAAAGAAAACGTGTTGATTTTGGTTAATCAAAATTTTTAGAATGTTGATTGTATGTAATTTTTACGAATATTAACACTAAACTATTTGAAATTGATATTGGTCTTAAGTTGGAAATTAAATAAGGGTCTCTAGATTTGAATATTGGTGTAATGAAAAACCGTTTCAGAAACGTAGGATATATCCTTTGATTAATGGATATATTAAACAATTCACTAATAGATTCCGCAATTGTCGAAGCAAATTTTCTATAAAACATATTGGGTATACCATCAGGACCAGGGTTTTTATTAATATCAAGTTGATTGATAATACTTGCTATACTCTTAGGCGTGTTATGAGTTCGCACTCATAACGCCTAACCAACCTGAGTACATTGCATACCCGTGCAAATATGTACTCCCGATAACAAAATATTTCATTTCATTTCCCGTCATACAAAGTGTACAATTTGTATACTTTGTTTGCTCACATGCAAAAATGCTGAAGTGGGGCCTTTTGCCCACCAACGATAAGAAATACAATATTTCTTAGTAGAGGATATTTCCTCCCGACATTTCTCAACATCAAAAAAACAACGCGCGATTATTTTTCTCCACACATTTTTATCGCGAAATCGCTCGATCAGCAAAAAAACGTGGAAAACAACGTTGGCAGCGAAAAGCATGTAGGGGCGGCTGAAAAAGATCATCGAGGCAGTCTATCAAGAACCGGCGGGCGACTTTATTCTAGAAAAAAGCTTTCGGGTTAGTTCCGCGCAAATCTTAACCATTTAGATTAACAAAGTATATTATCAGTAAAAAATAAATTGACACATTATCAATAAAAGTTCTACGTTAATTGTGTGATCTTAATCATTCCTATTAAGGAATACATTCAAATTCTACGTTAATTGTGTGATCTTAATCATTCCTATTAAGGAATAAATTCAAAGTATATTATCAGTAAAAGTTTTGTATTAATCGAGTAAATCTCGATCACTTCTATTAAAGAATAAATTGACACATTATCAATAAAAGTTCTACGTTAATTGTGTGATCTTAATCATTCCTATTAAGGAATACATTCAAATTCTACGTTAATTGTGTGATCTTAATCATTCCTATTAAGGAATAAATTCAAAGAATAAATTCAAAGTATATCACCAATAAAAGTTCTATATTAATTGTGAATAAACTCAAAGTATATTATCAATAAAAGTTCTATGTTAACTGTGTAATCTTAATCATTCCTATTAAGGAATAAATTCAAAGTATATTATCAGTAAAAGTTTTGTATTAGTTGAGTAAATCTTGTTAACTTCTATTAAAGAATAGATTGAAACATTATCAATAAAAGTTCTATATTAATTGTGAATAAACTCAAAGTATATTACCAATAAAAGTTCTATATTAATAGTGAATAAACTCAAAGTATATTATCAATAAAAGTTCTATATTAATTGTGTTAATCTTAATCGTTCCTATTAAGGAATAAATTCAAAGTATATTATCAATAAAAGTTCTATATTAATTGTGCTAATCTTATTCATTCCTATCGAAGAATAAATTGAAAGACTACCAATAAAAGTTCTAAATTAATTGTGCAAAATCCTAATAACTTCTATTAAAGAATAAATTAGAAGATTATCAATAAAGCTGTGCATAGCCGATTACTAAGGCTTGATATCGACGGGGCTGGTGCAACTTCCTGGCGAAGTCAGAAGCACTCCCAGTCCTTTGTGGGTGACAAAATCGAGTTACACCACAGGCGTAACATGATATAATTGAACGGATTTAACGTTACTGTAAGTTAATCAATTGTGTAAATTATTAGCAACACGAGCTTTGAGAGAATATACCGATTTAAAATGCTGCGAGAACATTTCGCAAGTCTGCATTGGAGAGGCGGATATACTGTCACCAAGTTTCATTTCTTTGGGATAGGAGTCTGATGTTTTCAGGCTTTTACTAAAAGCCCAAAAACTCTTTGGATTGCTTTGCGCAGGAGATTCAGGAGAACTAATAAAATTGTCGTAACATATTCTTTGCAAACGTATATAATGATATCTCAAGAACGAAAATGTCTTATAATTCTGGATGTTTATACTTCATGTACATACGCCGAAACTTCTCATTAATCGGAGAGTAGATACTAATTCTCTCGTATAACACAAAGGATGTTCTCTATTTTTACTGACAGATTCTTGGACAAAATTTACTACACAGTAATTATGAACGTCATAAAATTTTTTAATGTCAAATCAACATTCTCTGAAAAGATACTTGAAAAATGAAATGACGATATAAATGCATTAATGGCACCATAATCGGCGAACTGAAACTTACATTTTATCTTCTTACGTTCAGCGATATAGTGGGGTTCTTCTATTGAAAAACGTATGTCCAAAGGGCGGTGATGAAGATCGATTCGAGATAATAGTGATATTGAAGATGACACTACAATTTTATTGTTTTTAACATTTGACCAGACTAAATTGAGAATTCTTCCATTACAATTTAATTGATCATTATATTGTTTCAAACAGCAAAAGCTCATATTATTAAGAAGGGAGGTTGATATACGATTAAAATCTTTTCTGAAAACCACATACAATTATTAACATTATCAAAAAATCAGTTTAAAAGTCGGTAGGTTGAAGTCACCAACAATGATGATTTTGGAACTTGATGGTAAAGTTAAAGATTTTTCACAAATATTCGAAAAGACACGGTCATATAATTCATACGGCCTCTGTGGTGAGATGTATATGCACCAAAGGTAAAGAACTGCAATATCCTGATGTTCTCTTTCAATGGATTGCTTACGACTTGAATTATAATTGCTGTTCATAGCAAGAAGACTGCCACCTCCGTCCTTCTTAGATTTACATGTAGGCAAAGAAAGATTACGGTCCCTTCTGTACACTACATAGCGCTCATAAAAAAGTTCACCACTGTTGATAAAAGGTTTCTGTAAAACAAATAACATCAAAATTATTGGCCAATATCTGTCTGACATCTTCGATTTAAGTACGTAGGTCTCTAGCATTTTGATAAAAACTATTCATTACCATTGTTTAAGATATAGGAGTAAAAGAAGTTAGGACTAATGTTTATTTGAGAGTAGATTAAAAGTGTCTTCACCTTTGACGACAATGGGAACTAAGTAAGTAAGTAAAATTTGGGCAGTGTGCAGTTCTTAGAATACATACACGCCGCATTACATTACAATGCGTAACGAAAATGCAAGCGGCATTGAGCAGAATTCCAAAATTCAAATGCAAACACAAAATAAACAGGAGAAAACCCCAACTCTAAACTCTACACTTCTCCATTCTCTGATGCCCCGGGTCATCCATTAGCATTTAACTCAGCAGGCACGCCGGGCCGACCAAGGTTACCAATTTCTGGAGACATATACCAGAACTCTGGTTTATTCACATTGAAGCGCTTTTCTATACATACGGCATTCATTCTGATGTAGAACGCTGTTTCACAGTACTTGCTGCACTTCAGGAATCAGAAGTACTGAGTCTAGTAACTGATGTCATACGCTCCCCTCCAAAGCAGAATAAGTATCTCGTTTTTCAGTTTTTAGAGAGAAAAGCCTAAATACATTGTTAACGGAGTTGAATCTGGCAGACAAAAAACCTACTCAACTATTACTCGAAATACTCAAATTAGCACCACCAGAGTCTTCGATCCATTCATTATGGATTCATCGGTTGCCAACCAGTGTAAGGTGTGTTTTAGCAGCAAGCAAAGGAGTTGAATTAGCAAAGTTGGCAGAAATAGCTGATCGAATATTGGAACACAGTTCTTCTCCAGAAACAATGGATGCTATTAATATTTCCCATTTCAATATCGCACAAACATACGCCGGCATGCAACAACGGATTGACAGTCTTGAACAACAACTATATAAAAAATTCAAACGCTGCCTACACAATCGTCACTATCAAGATCGTATAATAGATTACAAGAATTTTCGCGCTCAGACACTTCATCAAATACCAATCGAGAGATTTGTTTCTATCATCGCCGCTTCGCTGAACAAGCTCGCAGGTTCACGAGCCTTGCAGCTACAAGATAGATACCAAAGTATCGTAAAAACTAAATAAGCTGTCTATGTCAGAGGCACCTCATGATGGCTTCTCTGCAAATAGCCTCTCAATCGAACGTCGTCTTTATATCAAAGACAAGCATTCTAATCAGCGATATTTAATCGATTCCGGCTCATCAGTGTCTGTGATTCCAACCTCCATGGATGATAAAGTTTTTTCTTCAAACGCACTTATCCTTTGCGCGGTAAACTCAACCGAAATCAAAACATTCGGTCAACACACTCTTAAACTCGACTGGGCTTACGTCAACAATTTCCGTGGAGTTTGACGATAGCCAATGCAAAATCTCCAATTATAGGAGCTGATTTTTTGTCACATTTTGGGTTTTTAATTGATCTAAAAAAACAATAACTCGTGATTCCAGCAACCAAACTAACAATAAATGGAGAAATGTTCCAGGCATATAACTTCGGCATTTCCTCCGTTCAGGATCAATCATCCTACATGTATGTTTTACAACAATTCAAAGATCCCACAAAGGACAACAGCCAAACAGGCAAATCAATGTCCACTGTATGTTATCACATTACGAC
Source organism: Dioctria linearis (assembly GCA_963930735.1). Lineage (NCBI taxonomy): Eukaryota > Metazoa > Arthropoda > Insecta > Diptera > Asilidae > Dioctria > Dioctria linearis. The sequence goes on along the minus strand of OZ005740.1, from coordinate 335,252,945 downwards.
TACAGGTCCACCAGTTGCAGAGCGTCCACGTCGTTTAACAGGCGACAAACTTAAGGCAGCTCGTGATTAATTTGATTTTATGTTGAAACAAGGACTGATTCGTCCTTCCAACAGCCCATGGACATTACCACTCCATCTCGTTCAGAAGAAAACGCGAGGTTGGAAAGCTTACAGTGACTACCGCAAATTAAACGTACAAACCGTGCCTGATCGATATCCGATATCGCACGTACAGGATGTTGCAGAACGTTTACATGGTAAGAGCATTTTTAGCACATTGGATTTGAGCCGACCTTATCACCAGGGTCCTATGGCAGAGGATGACATCGCCAAAAGCGCAGTAATTACACCTTTTAGCCTTTTTGAGTTTGTTGTGATGCCTTTCGGACTGAGAAATGCCAGACAAACATTCCAGAGGCTAATGGACAACATCTGCAAGGACCTCGTCTATGTCTACTGTTATATAGATTACATAATTATTTTGTCATAATCAAGCAACATCATCGAGAAAATTTGTAAACAATTTTACAAAAACTCCAATAGAATGGTTTAGCTATCAACAACAATAACTGTCATTTCGAAAAACATGAGGTAACTTATTTGGGTTCCATTATAAACGCTAATGGTTGCAAACCACCTCCTTATCGAATAACAGCAATTGTCAACTACAAGAAACCAGAAACCTTAGTTGAGCTTCGTCGGGCCTCTTACTGTAAAGCCCCACATAACGAGCTACAACATGACGGAAAAAAGAACGATCAACGTCCGGTTCCTTGGGCTCCTGAAACAGAGAGGGCGTTTGAAATGTGCAAGAAAAAACTGACTCAAGCAACAACCTTACTTCACGCAACTCCAGCCTAGCACTCTCTACATATGCATCGGATGTAGCTGCAGGAGCGGTTTTAGAACAAAAGGATGAAAGAGATTCCTCTTGGGGACCACTCGTGTTTTTTTCTACGAAACTTTCAAAGGCTGAAAAAAAACTATAGTGTTTATGACAGGGAACTTCTGGCAATATACTCCGCTATTAAATTGTTTAACCACATGCTGGGACGTCGAGGTTTTGTTATCAAACCAGACCATGAACCAATGATATTTGCTTTTCAACAAAAATTAGATAAAGCTTCACCCAGGCAGCTTAGACATCTTGATTTTATTTCTCAATTTACAATGGAAATTGTACATGTGCCTGGGAACGAAAACGATGTTGCTGATGCGCTTTCTCGTTTGAACGCGATCAGTAAGGCTTCGACGATGTACTCATTGGAACTACAAGAAGAACACACCAAGGACGAAGAGGTGAACGATTTGCTTAATAATTCAACATCGCTGCGCCTGTAAAAACTTGTCATCGATTCTTGTGCATCTGTTTACTGCGACATATCCTCAGGCCTCACCAAATCTTACATTCCAGTGGTGTTACGTAAAAGGGTTTTCGCTAATGTTCACGGATTATCTCATTCTGGCGGGAAGACCACCTTACTACAGCTTAAACAGAAGTTTGTCTGGCCTAACATGAGAAGGGATGTGTTGCAGTGGACACGTTCATGTTCCGTTTGCAAAAGGGCTAAAGTGCAGAGACACCAGAGAATCTTTCCAAAAGTTACCCGTAAATCAACGCTTCGATCACATACACTTAGACATAGTTATCATACTACAAGTACGTGGTTATAGATATTATCAAACTATGATCGACAGGTTTTACGATGGCCCCAGAAGTGGTCCCAATCAAGGAAGTAACAGCGAATACAATTGTGACCGCCTTTTACGAAATTTGGATCGCACGCTACGGGACTCCGAAAACAATCACCACTGACCAAGTTTCACAGTTTGAGTCTGCGCTATTCAAAGCTTTAGCATCACTTATAGGAGAAAAACCCCCTATCACCCGGCATCTAATGGATTAGTGGAGCGATTGCACCGCACACTTAAGGCAGCTTTAATGTGTCACAGTGCTTCTTGGTTAGACATATTGCCTACAGTGCTGCTAAGTTTAAGAACTACCTACAAAGAGGATCTTCAAGCTTCAGCAGCTGAGTTTTTATACGGAGCATCCCTTCACATTCCCGGAGAATTTTTCTCCAGTCAGGAAATGAAACCTGATCCCCAAGTTTTCATCGAAAGATTCCGAGAACATATGAGGGAGATCCAAACAAGAGCAACAAGTCATCATATTAAGCCAAATGTCTTAATCCTCAAGGACCTCTACACTTACACGCACGTTTTGTTCTTACAGACGCTGTCAGAGCCAATTTCGACCCCATTCACTGGACCTCATCGAGTGACTCCAAGATTAGATGACAACGTTTTCATTATAGAAATAAATGGAAAGGAGATATCCACCTCATTCGAGAGAGTCAAACCCGCCTTCATTAACGGAGATGACAACTTGCTGAATCAGCAATCATCAGAACAACAATCAAGGAGTAATTTGAGTCAAACTTTACGCGTCTAAAACATTGTAACTCTTAAAGCCTTTTTGTTCAATTAATATTAATAGATATTTATAGTGGTGTTATGTAAATACTCTTAGTTTTATTGTTTATACCAGTGTTGAATACCCACAAGTAAAATTTGACAGGTGTTGCTCACAAAAAATCAATAAAGCGATTGTTACGAATGTTGAATATTATGCATATTTTATTTACCGGATAATGTTGAAAACTGGGCCATTTATCTGCAGAAAATGTATGTACAATACCAAAAATATGAGCTTTCAGATTCCCTGTTTTTAACAGTTAGGACATGCAAATATTCATTATCAATAATATACTCCCCTGAGGCAATTATATGTAAGTAGTTGAAGGAGTTGCAGATTTGCAATCAATTTTTAATGAAAGATTTTAATTAAACGCCTTAGGCACTGAAGGTAACATTTTTAAATGCACAAATGTAGTATGAATTGAACCCTTGCAGAAATTGCTCACAGTTTTAAATTGTCTCTTGCCCCGCAAAAGGCAGTTATTGTGTAAACCAACAGTAATTTGACCGGAAAGCAAACATAGAGCAAACATATAGAAAATTAATATAAATCTAAACGCTGGTCGTGTAGATATTATTTATGTAGTGAATAAAAAGATGGATTTAACCACCTTTGAACGTTTATTTATTTTACTTTTTTGGCAATATTGCGGTCCTTTGTTTGGGATATCCTCAGGGCATACAATCCGCAATAAAGTATTTCGTCATCATGGGCGCTTTTGGCTATTATGACATGGACATTGTGTACTTACATACAATTAATTCTTCCTTACATATTTAAATCAATGTTCTTATCAAAGATTGCACATAGAAACTAAGTAAAAAGCTAAAAGGCTATCACAGTCCATAAATTTAAAAATAATAGGTACATATATGAAAATAAATAAAATAAATAAATAACTAAATAAATTAACATTGAACAGATCGGTATGTACGTCGTCAGTATACTAAATACTTATGCTGTTATGTAGAATGTGCTGTCAGTTAATTCCGTGCCCTTTCTTTGTGTGTATTAATGAGGTGGTGGTCGATTTTAAAATTAACTGCCTCCGGTTTGTGAATTATAAGGACTCTATGTTTCTTTCCTTTTCCAGTATTTTTCTTTGTTAAGAATTGTAACATTATCAAAATTAAATTTACGTTCCTCTTCCATCGCATGTTGAAGGCATGCTCTCTTGTAGTACCTAGGTGTTTGATTATCGATGCATCGCGTAGCTGACTTGAAGGCGTTTTTGTGCTCCCTCATCCTGGTTTTAATATCTCTACATGTCTCACCTACGTATGTGGGTCCGCATTCACAATCCACCTTATACACTACACCGCAGCAAGGTGTATCTATTTTTGTTTTTGTGTTACTAAAGAGGTTACTTAATTTCCATGTTGGTTTTAGACCAAGTCTAATGTTGCTGTTAATATTCCTCAATTTGTTTGTAATATTCTCTGTGACGTTAGGGATGTATGTGAATCGTTCGTATATGATCGTGGATGAGCTCATCATTATTTGTCTACCAGGGAATTGTCAAAGCTACACGTTATAAATTTAGTATATACCTATCATTTCACCCGCTTGTAAAGCGTGCTGCAAATTTGGTTTTTATTTTGTTGCAATGGCTGGTGGCGGTTGGCGGTTGATCGAAAAAAAAATGTTATCATATTATTAGAATGGAATAGATTCACTTTCCAAATGTGCAATGCAATTTCAATATCTTAATAAGAACAGGTTAAGGCTATGAACTGACTTTGGATCAACGATAACGAAATGGAACAGATAGATTTTCGCCGACGTTTATGACCTTTGTCCATTCATAAATTAATACGCTCTTCATTGTTATAAGATAAAATAAAAAAAATATATTTGCAATAAGGAAAGAAAAGTCTTATTTACCAACTATCAAAACTACTTAATAAGCGCGGGTTTTTCGTTTGGTTTCAGCTGTATAAATCTGCGGGTTACGTTGCAGATTTTAATGTATGCTCCATGTTCAGTCGGGATCATGATTCATGAGTAAGAAAACTATGTTCGGCATACTTGTGCCAAAGCTCAACACTGTTGTGTATTAAAAACAGCTTAGTTGATGAATTTTGCCTTTGTCTGCGTCATTATGATTTTCATTACTACCCTCAAATGTTTATATCTTCAATCACCTTCACCTCATCCAAAAGATTTTAATTTTCTTCATCGATATATGTATGTAAAATTTCCGAAATTATTTTATGGAAAAGAAGTATGCGTAGTGTAATACAACATCCATAACTATATGATTTTTCCTTGCTTCATATTTTATAAGACATCGAAAACTATTTTTGTTTTTTTGTTAAATTTTTAATTTTACTGCATTACGTAAAACCATCTGATTTTTTTATTTAATGTACCTTGAAATATTGTAATAAATCGTTTTACTTGGAATGTAATTTTATATTACAATTCAGTAAGTAGGTATCTACCCGAAAACTCACTTTCTCTCTATAAAATAATTGTCTCAATTATAATAATGAACCGATCAAATCCATTTATCCTATTAAATCTCGAATGGGATTTGTTAAAATGTTATTGCACTGCATTGCACTGTGCTCTACATTTATCATATTGCTAACAAGTCCTTCAATGCATCCACTCTATGAGCTTTACGGAAAATTGAAAATCTTTACTTTCATTCCTCTAATATAATCTCGGATTTAAAGCCAATTAGCATGGTGTGCTTCCTCGCAAAAGTTCTTGAAACATGGAGGTGCAAGCGTAGGTATATGAAAATCCACGAACTTGGTGTAATTCTCTGTATTTAGAAATTTTTTATGTAGTTAACTATACTCAGGTGAAAGCATTTGTACACTGTCATGGAGATCGATATAAGAAAAAAATTGTTAAAGAAAGTGTGTTGTTATCCTTTCGGAAAAATACGGCATAATCCAAGGTCAACGGATTTAAGACCTGTTCGGCCTTGGATGAATCTGTTCTGTGTGCAGGAAAGAGCTTCTTAAACAACCGGGTACATCAAGGACAGATACACATGATATTCCAAGTCGAGAAGAGCTTGATGATGCCAATGTAAATATGGATGAAGACGTTGATATTGAAATTGGAGATATTCAAGATGAAGGAGGCGGTGCAAATAAAGCGCTGAATGAAGTTTTAACACAAACATTTACTGACAAACAGGCAGCGTTACAATCATTCAATGACAGCCTTCGGTATTTTGGGGGAAGAACCATTTGATAGAAGCAGGTTTGCCAGAGAAAGTTATGTGCGGAAAAAGCTTATTGAAACTAAAAAGATCATTTCGGAAAGAATCTTCGGACTAAAGGATAAAACAAAGCGGCCGTCTTCGGAAGAGAAGAAGATAGTCCATATACTGAAAGCAAAATATAATCAAACAGTTGACAAAGATATAGGGTCTTTCATTTTGAAATTGCTCCTTGAGAATTGGGGTGTAAAAGGGATAGTGAAAGAATTCCTCAATACGTCAACTCATCACATAAAAAAACAAAAACTCTTAGAGATTGATGATTTTAATCGTACATGTTGTTCGCATCGGCTTCATAGAAGTACTGATACTGATGCCATTGAGGCAGTAGAAGACTTTTACTGTATGGATGAAGTAAGTCGAATGATGCCAGGAAAAAAGGATTTTGTATCTGTAAAGGTTGGTATTATAATATCATATTACATTGGTGAAAACTTATATTTTCTTATTCGTAGATTGAAGGAAAAAAGGACCACGTACAAAAACGTTTAAAATTGGGTTTAAAAGAGATTTAAAGATACGACGTATCCCCAAATGAGAATAAGATTTTCGAAATTTGCGTCGCTTCGTCCAAAATATTGTGTATGGGCAGGATCTTCGGGAACACATTCAGTATGCGTTTGCGTAATACACCAGAATATCAAACTTATGATAGAGGGCTCCAGGATAAAACATTTAGCTATTAATAAGGATATTCAAATTCTCAGCTATTGGTCATGTCTTGCTTGGGGATATGTAAACTCCAAAATATTCATGGATTTTTTAATAATTGCGTCGACTGTCCAGGATATGCAAGACTAAGAGGATTTTTGGAGGTAATTTGTGAAAAAACGGAATTGAAAGCCTTACGTTTAGCCAGTGGACATCTACAGATCGGTCGAAATTGGAAAGAAAATTGGAATCTGCGGACGAATTTATTGATAGCTTTATCGAGTGCCTGCCAACCTTACTTCGTCATAAATTTATTACCGGTCAACAAAATAATTATCTTCAAGATACAAAGTGTAACCTACCAATTGATGAGATAGTCGTTATAATGGATTTTTCCGAAAATTATTCCTTCATACTGCAAGATGAGATATAAGCATTTCATTGGAGTAAACGCCAAGCTATAATTCATCCTTTCGGAATTGACTTTTGTACACAAGATGATAGCAATATTCAAAATTCTAGCTTAGTAATTATAAGTTACTGCTTGCATCACAACACCATAGAAGTTCATTTTATCCGGCGTTATTTAATTAGGTTTTTAACACAAAAATTTAATATTTCCCCGACGTCTCCGCTGCTCAGTATAAAAACCGCAAAAACTTTTTTAATTTGAGTAAACATGAGGAGGAATTTCAAATTGCAGCCGAATGGAAATTCTTTGGTACTGCACATGGAAAAAATATCTGCGATTGTCTTGGGTAACAGTAAAGCAACTTGCAGCAGGGGCAAGCTTACAATGTCCATACAAGGATCAAATAACTACACCACTGGAACATTTAAAATGGGCCAAGGAAAATATAGCCAATATTAATTTTAACTTAGTGGTCGCTGAAGAATATGAAAAGGAAGAAACACTATTAAATGATGAATACGAACGGATTCAACCAATTCCATCAACGCAGAAAGTGCAGTGTGTTGTACCTATCACGATAGGGCGTGTTAAAGTAAAGAATTTTTCTCATTCTTCTGAAGAATTCCAATACAGTTTATATAAAGAAAAAAAACATTAAAATTTAATTGTTAATTTAAGCGGTTAGATAGCAACTCATAAATTAATTGAAATAGGTAAATCTAATTCCATTTTAGCGCGAAATTAATTTAGGGTCAAATGCTTTATGAATTGTTATGGATGTATTATAATTAATTTTTCAAAATAGAAAATATTAATAATATTAGAATGACCAAAGAGAAATATACAGAAGATAACGAGGAATTCGAAGACTTTATAAAGTGAGAACTGTGTCGAGTAGACGAAATTCAACCGGGATAATCCAAAAAACACAGGCCATGACATCATACTTTACAATACATGATTAATACGATGCAAAGTGGAGACACCGTGGATTAGGCCAATTGGGGATACCACGTAAAACAAAACGCGTCTTGAAATCTATCTCAATGGTGGTGCGGAAAAAGGATTCGCTACAATATGAGCAAATGTAAGATTGGTGAAACTTTCTTGATTTTTTACTCTCTGATCCCGTTGAGATCCCAAGTTGAAATTTTAATATGATTTAGTAGGTAATATAAGGTATAAAATATAAAATCAAAATTACGCCATCCAAGTTATTCAAGGATAAAGGATAAAATCCTTATCCTTGATGTTCCTTTTCGCGTATATTTTTCAGATTTTATTTTTCATAGATAGATTGAAACCCCATCTTTCAAATGAACTACAACTCACTGACCTACCATAAACAGAAAAATATATATGTTTTTTTAAAAAAGCCCAGGACAGCATTTCTGTGAAATTTTAAAAATGCCATAACTCGCAAAATACCATTGTAGAAAGAACTTTTTTAATACGTTGTTTGTTTTCAGAAACCCTCCAAGAATGTAAAATTTTAACAAAATTGATAATGGTCATGTCACACCTGTTGCCTATTTGATATGGAATGACCCAATATAAGAGTTCACTAAAGAAAAACTCTGGAACAGGTTTTGCTCCTTAAAAAGTGATCCGGATATCTTCGGCTATTAAGTACGTTTTCTTTGCAAGATGAGTATATGTCAAAAACTATTCTTTCTATATGTAATTCCCTAGAAATTTGCGAAATTAAATGCAATGCTAGGAATTTTACATTGAATTAACAAAGTTGTATTTCTAATACGACTAAGACTGTCTGTACACACGCCCATGATGCCGTTGCCGTTTTAGATATGTAGAAACAAACCAGCCAAGCAGAAGTTACTTTCGATTCTGACTCAGGAGATACCATACGTCTGTAATCTTTGTGTCATATTGCTTATTTAATTTATATATATCGCCATTTTACTTAAAATATTGTACCGCTAAAATTAAGATATGACGTGTCGATCAAGGCAGTATTATCCACAACGGATCCCAAGATTCCCTATAGATTATATTAAATGGTGTTCCATAGGCGTCAGTTTTGAACCCATTGTTTTTAAGTTTATTTTTTGATTACCTCATGGAAGTGATAACAAAAACGTGCATTTCTGGATTGTTTCTATGAGGATAATGCATACAAGTGTCTAAGAAAGCTTCAAGGATTTTCGAGTAGGAGTAAATAGTGATTTAATTACATGCATTTTCCGCAACCAGTGAATTATTATTATCTCATATAAATGTCAGTGGGTAACTCCTGTCGATATGTTTTCTTTTTCTTCTTATTTTTTATTAATGATGAAAATCCGATTCTGTGGGCCCCACTTATGCAAGGCAGGAGTCTCAAGTTTCCCGGCTTGACCTATAAGGTTTACCACTAAAAAGTATTATTAATTAATCAATCATTACTGAGCAGTGTTACAACTTTACAATAGCTTGACTTGTTCAGACTTGTACGCACTTATTGCGCTATGATTAAGCCAGCTTTTTTGAATTTAGTCATTTATTTATTTGATTAGTTATTAAAAGAAATACATTTTTAAAAAACTATTCTGCTCCTTTAAGGTAGCACTTCAGTATTAGTTTTAATTTTAGTACAGTTGTTACCAGCTCAGGGGCTGGGACCGAAGTGAAATGTTTTCTTTATGTCAAATATAATATTACAATTTTAATTTTATTTCTTCACTTCCTTACCATGCCAGAATTTTTAATTTAAATCTGGATGGCAAAGTGATCTATTACATTATCTGTCATTAGCAAATGAGGGCAATTAGAGTAAAAGCTTTGTCATTAAAACTTTTTTTTAAGCATAATTCAGGAGGCGTTGTTTAATTATTGGAGGTTGAAGCCCCTTTGGTTGCCCAAATTGCCTTAGCATTCTAAAACCGAGACTTCTTGCATTGACACGCTCTTTTGCTACAGTACTCGTGACTCTTCGTAGAATAATCGGAGATTATTCTGTTTATCTGCCACATTACCAATGTGCGGTCTCTTATGTATCTTACGAACGTAGAGCAGGCGAGGAATTAAACCTTACTAACTGTCAAGGCTTGTGGTGTGGAAGGTATAGATATGGCACAGATACTGGAATGAACATCTAATGGAGTAATACTTGCCTGAAGTATTTGGGTATGTATATCGGACGAGAGAGTAAGTTAAATAATAGCCGAATTGCTCCAGAGAAACTCTGTAGAAGTGTAAATTTATGTCGTAGTCGAAAATTTCCATTATCCTTAATGGGAAGGACAGTCATGATAAATTATTTAATTAACTTCTCCATCATTCATCTGCTAAAGTCTGAGACGTTTGATGAAGGCTTTTTAAATATCTTGTATCTTGGTATCCCTCCAATTTTGTGTTACTTTTTGCTTTTTAATTTACCACTTTTTTTGCATATTTTAGTTGGAGATTTAAAATTAAAGTCCTTCCTTTTCACTTATACCAATCATAATTATTTTTTTATTTTTATTTTATTTTTGTGTGTTGTCTTATAATGTAGTAGCCTTAGATATGAGCTGCTGTTGCGGTTAAACGTCCAGCTTTTCCCAAACACCTTTTCCTTTAAGTGCTTAGAGTTGGGCTGGTATGACTGGGCCTGGCCGCTAAACCAGGATCGGTGAAATGTTGGAGCCTGGGCCATACTTTCATCACATACATACAATCCTATTTTAATATTCAATATGATTTGGAATTCACAACATATATAGAGGAAACGAAAGCACTGTAGGTAACTATATGAAACAAGTTCAATAATTAGTTAGAATAGCTTTGGCATATAAATACCAGTCAAAAGCCATAAGGCACGAAAGCGTGGTCCAGCTAAAATCATTTTATTTTTTGTAGTGATACTGGATTTGCAAAGTGTAATTCAACTTCAATTTCATAAGAATTAATTGTGAAAAATTGCTTTATATTATTTATCTGCATTTGATTCAGATTTCACTGCTTAAAATCTTGGGAAACTACGGACGTTTCACGACTTCCTATTTTAGCGTGTGTCCAATTTAAACAATTGCAGGTGATTATTAATTTAATATTACATAAATGCAATGCATCCTTTTTTTTGTTGTTGTATACATTAAGTCGTCAGAAAAACACTGAATATTTTGATAAAACATGTATGTTAAAATTCTCAGACGCTTTCGCTTAAAACACGCAAATCACACATGTCTCGTACTAATTCACGGTACAAGTTTTATGCTCTATTTTTGCAACCAGTATATCAGAAAAATAAAATTGTATACATTCTCCTCTTTTCAATCCCCATTCCGAATTAAATGAGCCCTCCCTCGTCAAACTTGGTGACAGGAAGTATTTTCTATTAAACAAATCTATGACAATGTTTTTTGTGGAAATTTTGGTAAAATTTTTTTTCACCGATTTTGGCTCATCATATAATGAGAATTTATAAAAATTTTCAAAATTTCTGTTGATATATTTTCAGCGGATTTTCATATGGTACGAATCTCAAATTCCAAAAGAACATACTCGCTTCTGAAAAAAATGCAAAAAACTGGAAGTGTACTAAGCAAAAATTCGAGGATCTTTCCCATCCCAATTTGTTTTTTGCACAAAATAGTTTTTGCATTGGAGACGCACCAAACAGGATATTTTTGACGGAACACCTTCGAACTTAATATGGAAAGAAATTTTCGAAAAAAACCCACTAGTTGCCGAGCAAAAAGTAAAAAAAAATGGATCCTCCTCAGAAGTATTTAGTACCAAAATAGTTTCTATAGCTTAAATATGGCACGGAACTAAGATTACATAAGTAAAATATCACCAAACTTTGACTATAGAAAATTATGTCTCCAGAATCTTTTCTCTGTTGTATAGAAGACGCTTCTACTTGTCCTACGCTGGTTATTTCCAGCTGAGAATAAAAGAATTTTCAATGACTGGAAAATACTTTTGATTTGGGCTTTCACCATTTGTACCTTACAAGCTGGTTCTTCATTCTTAAGAATGTAAGAATCGATGGTGACATAAACTTAACGGGGAAATAAACCATTTAAATTAAAGGACTAACGCGCCAATTGCGATAACTCTGAGGTGGTATGGAAACTCGCAACATAAATAGCATATTTTATGCCGGTTTCACTTTTTGTATCTATATTAAATATGTTGAGGCTGAGGTCTGTACTGGGAGGAGTAAAATTAAATGGCGGAAACTGCAATAAAAGGTATATATGTATATAAGGTAAGATAGTTATATTTTTTCTATATATACAATCTTCCCTCTTTTGAGGCGAAATGAAAAAACTTTAATATACATTCTAATCTTTATTTTTTAGAGAAATAACGGAAAGGAGTTTTAATAAGGTATCGAGGAAGAATGTCTGCACTGTTTGGCGAAATGTTTACAGTGAACTGACTAATAAGTTGATCGAACGAACGTGGTACCTACTCAAAGCACCAAAACAATTGAGGGTGCAAATCAGGTATAATTAAGTTATGCATGCATTAAATTCCATCCTACTCACCACTAGTCCTAATAACTAAAACAAGCGGCATAATTTAATTAGACTTACTGAATTTTTCATTGAATTCAAAGGAACCGTGTACCTAATGAAGGCATAAGTAATATCAGTAAAAGCCGCCGTCAGGTGACTATCTCATCAGACAGCAATGGAATTTACAGGTAAGCTTACATTTTTTTCATAAATAGCTTCTGTGCACCTCCTTTGCTTAAAATTACAAAAAATCTATAATATTTTAACTGAGCCTGCGGCTGCCGCGATATACTGTTATACTGACATTTAATTAACAATATGGAGTTAGTCTGAATGTATCACAGGTTTCGTAGAGTCCTAGACAATATAACGAGAAACGCTCTTGATTGAACGCCACTAGCCAAATATGCCAAGTAGATTGGTAAATATTTAGAATAATAAGATTGAGTTAAAAATTAGACATTAAACTAAAAATATATTTAAAAAGTTAAGTACTTAATCCTTCTATTATTTTTTTAGCTCAAAAAACGGGAAAAGATGAGCACTACTGAGGGCTTTTGAATCTAACACAAAAAATAAGTCAGAAGTTGTACGACTGAATCTTGAATTTTGCAGAGATTTTTCCAGGATCATTAGAAAGTAATTTTGATAGACATCTATCTGCTAGGGCATCTCGGATGCAAAGAAAACAAAAATTTAAGCGCGAAACTAACCATATTTAATATTGTGGTGTGGCTAGACTATCGTCTTTTCGTTGCTCATAAATTTGCCAATTTAAATAGTTTTATATTTGGAGGCTTTAAACTTTATTCAACGCATATGGTGTAGTCTCATTTGAAAATTCTCAGAGTTAAGCTTACAGATTTATAGATCTAAAATATTTGATTGCGTTTTTTTTCATAAATTAAAGCATGAAAATGTGTTATTTTTCATAATGTTATAATTAATTAATATAATTTATAGGAATTACATCTGTTAGCATTTTCGAACTTAATTTTAATTTTTTTTTTCAAGTCCGTGTACAAAATTTCAGCTTTCTATGTGAACGCGTTCTCGAGTTATCGTACGCACGGACAGACGGACGGACATGCAAAAATCAAAATAACTTTGAATATTATTCGTGGGTGTCCAATCCATTTTGCTCTACCATCATTATTTCGAGGTGTAACAAACGGAATGTTAAACTTAGTATGCCCATTGGATTTCGTTCAGGGTATAAAAATCCCAAGATGATGAAATGGCTATTTGCAAACAAGGTTGGTGTGTATCTAGTTCCATGATGGCCTTCGTAAAATTATTCGTTCCTTTAAACTCCATTTGCTCATTTAAAAGTTGCAGAGAAATGTTTTTCCATAATGTATATATTTTTTTAAAATATCCAGTCATAGAGTTTCTGCAGATTCTGATAGTACATGAGGAATTTCGTGTATGTTTTCATTTTCAGCTGTAACTAATCCTACTAATTCATTTTCACCCAAAATATTTATTTATTTTAAAAAGTTTAAGTGATAGTATAACAGACTTAATGTAAATCCTTTTAATAATCTCTTGTTGTTCTGGGTATTCTAAATGCACGCGATCGAATTTGTAAGTAAGGATCCTTGTAAATCGTTTTTGAGCTCTTTCTATTGTATTTATATAGACTTGATAGAATGGACTCCAAATAACAGAGCAGTATTCTAAGGTACTAGTGTCCAAAAAATTATAAATAGTCAAAAATGAAAGTGGTGTTTTGAAAGACTTAAGCTGCGAAAAATGAAACCTAATAATTGAAAAGTTCGCCATGTTATTGTATAAATATGCCTATCAACTAATAATTCGGCATCGAAGGTAACTCCCAAGACTTTTATTTCAGTGACACGTTCTAAGGAAGAAATTGAGATATGGTAATCAAAGAAAAGTGTGTTTTGTTCTCTGTAAAACGTTAAGCAACAACATTTATTTATATTTAAAGAAAGTTTATTTATTGTATACCAATCAAGAAGTTTATTTAAATCATTTTGTAATATTATGCAATCATCGATAGAGTAAATGATTTTAAACATCTTGGTATCATCCGCATACAACAGACATGGGGATTTTATTGGTAATTGAAGATCATTAATAAAGAGTAAGAAAATGAGGGGGTCAAGCCTCGTTTTTTGGGGTGCATCAGATGTTCGGGTGAACTTATATGATTTAAATCCATTAAGGTCTACAGACAAGCTCGTATTTTTTACATATAAATCAAACCAGTGAACTGAATTTTATGGAAGCCGAGTCTACTCATTTTTTTTTAAGATAAGCAGGTGGTCTGTCTTTTCAAAGGCCGTAGAAATATCTGTGTATATTGTATCCACTTATAACCCTCTTTTTAAAGCCTATGCAATAACATTAGTGAACGATGTAGAAAAAAAACGTGTTGGTAGTTGCTTATTAAGTGCTTGAGACATTTTGGTTGGAAAGGAATTGGTTAACTTCATACTATTTGTATGAGAGAAGAATACTTTTGGAGGGGTTGTAACAAGCTTTTATTAACGATTTCACTCTATTTCTCAAATATGAAATGGATATTAATGAGAAAAGATTTTATGAAAACCAGGAAGGGTATCTGTTTGATTTATGTTGTTTCTCTGGGACGTGTTATTCAATACATGTATTTATAATACGATAAAATTCTGTACAAGCTTGGTTACAATTTAAATTATCTATGATAAAGAAATCAGTTTGAGATAGATGCGTCTTTTTTCAGACATAATCACGACTGAAAAAATTACGTTTTAGGGTTACGTTCTCATGAACAAATCGCAACTTATTAAATTTTACAGAAATATCAAGTGGTTGATGATGGGGGTCTACTTTTGAGATAGGTGTTAAGAAACATTCAATTTCTATGTCAGCGCTACTGAGATTGAACCATACCAGGTCGAGTAATCTGTTGTTTATATTTGTGTGCGAATTGTGCTGTTCTAGAGAACTAAAAAACATATTATCAAACGGAGTTGTGTGATATTTTGTTTAAGCCACTGATATTCTTCATAAAAAGAGTATTTGCGTCTAAATGCCATTCTATGAAGGGAACATTAAAATCTCCTAACACAATGATATTTGAATTAGGCTCGGCCTTTTGAGAAACCACAGTAATGGTATCCATAATTTCCTCGTATATGTTTAGTGTACTTTGCAGTGGGCTTTAGAGACAACAAATATAATGGGTACAATTTTCAATTTTAATTTTAACCCAAACTCTATCATGAATTTTTTGAAAGTAAGGCAACCTAATTCCACGGCAATTAAGCATCCACCACCAATATTAGTATCAAGCGTGTTATCATGTATAAACACAACATATCGATTATCGAAGATCTCACCACTATTAATTCTGGGATATAAAAAAGTTTCGATTAAATAAACCAGGTTATAGTTATTGCTAAGTAGACTGTTACCTCCTCGGGTTTTGTCCTAATTCCTTGTAGATTTTGATAATATAGCGATATTGACATTATTGGTTTGGTTTGGATTCCTGCATAATATCTTGAGAACTCGCTTAATTTTATATTACATATGCTGGATAATGATCATTTAATTTCATATATAAATATTTCCGTTTTTCACCCAAGTGCATTTAAAAGAATGTTCTGTTAAATTTTTTAGCTTGGTATAGTAATCTACGATTAGTATTAAATAAAAGTTCACTTAAATAGATTTTACTAACATTGTCTGGGAAACCTAATTCACTAACAGTTAAAGTTGTAGGTGTTTTGAAAGCAATTAAAACTTTATTTCTAAGATAATTAGATTTATATATAACTATGATAGGTTGAGATATTGTTGCAATTCTTTTAGCTCTGGAGCGATACGATTCGATGATATCCCCTTTTTCCAATTGGAGTTTTAAATGATAAAATGATAATGTAGTCTCTTAAAAATATCCATCATTTACAGGATATAATACCACAACTGTAGAAAACAGCGGATCTGCGGAGAATTCAGTACATTTAGAATTTCCTTCTTCCTTCTTCGTCCTCACTTCCACTTGGAATATGAGAATAACGTCCTCGTCAGTATGACGTTTTCTTGAACTTGAAGCATTCATAGTCTAAAAGCTGAAATATATTTTAATGGAAAGCTTACAATGCCTGGTAGCTAAGTAATTTATTAACATGAAAAAAGGAGAGAATCATACAATATGGAATTATAGTGGCAGACGTTTAAATGTGTGCAATTAGTAAAAGTGTAAATTTCTAATAAATGAAGTGCTAAGGCATACTGTGCCATATAAGAATCATACTCCTTAGCCATAATGGTTTTCTTAAAAAAGGAAACACTTTTTTTTCGCAATAGTGTTTCAGCTGAAGTGTAGGAATTCGAATAATATTTTCTTTAGAGCTTAATTTTGCCTGGAGTCACAAAATTTACCGTTGAAACTAGCGATTTTTTTTAAATTTTAACAGTACACAATTCTCACGTACTTTGCTTATGAAAAATAGAAGCTGCATGAAAAAACGATTTCTAGTAAAATAAGGGAGACCGATTCTAAAGAGAATGACAGTCCAAGCGTAAACAAAAATGTATTGCTAAGGGAGCAGAACGAACTTTATTCATATATGAATCATTATGCAATTAAGGGTTATAGTTATAGTACAACACCTCTTTTTTGAATGCTGTACTTAAAAGCAAAATCAGTACTTAAAAATAAATCCTTTTTGATATTTCTACAAGAGGTAATTTTTAGAAGAATTTACATTCTAAGTCGGGAATGTTAGGTAAGTGGTTCCAATCAAATACTATTTCAGAATTAAGTTATCTGTAATGCCCACATGATTTCCAAGCTGTGGAGCATCATGTGTAATGGGCGAAACTGCTGGAGATACGATGGGCGACACATACCTAAAAGGATCATCGATTCAAATTATTGCTTGGCTTTATTATGCTTTTCCGGAAGCAGTCTTCTAGCTTCTGCTGAAGGAAGGGGGCCATTATAAATATGGTGAAAAACATTATAAGTTTCCTCGGTATTGACATCTGCAGCAGCCTTGACCTTAAGAGAGTTATTTAGTATTGCCACACATTCATCATCTATAAGTGATAATTTTGGAAAAAAAGATTTAAAGTTGCGAGGAAAGCAGTTAATCGAATTTAGTGTAGTTTGATCATGTAGCTTTCGTTGTCACACGTACAGTAATAAATAAAATTGATATAGGAAATCTGCACGTATAATAGGGTAATTAATGGTAGCGGTTATAAACGTGTGGCTGAAATAACATCGTAATCCTAAATCTAAGGTTAGTTGTTATATTCCTTATGTGGCAGTAGCTCCATTTGCAGATACATACTAGTTTATAGATGTGCGTGAGGAGTTAGAAAACGGCTTCTTCAGATCAACTGAAATGCGTGCCCTAGTGTCTGTAAGAAACTGTGATTTAGCTTTCTATAAATAAATAGACGGCGTTGAAATGTGCTATTCTTCTGCAAAGTAGGTACGCTTTGTTTTTTGGTTCGTATTATTTTGGTGAATAGTTACTACATGGCTTGATGCATTTTATAGCTTTGTTCACAAATTTTTTATGTGGCCAACTTAGCTTTTGATTAGGTACTAAACGTGATCTATGGAAAACGATTTCTAGAAAAATGTTTAATTACAGGTCTTGTTTAGTTTCAGTCAATTCGCTTATGCTTTTACTAAGATAAGTTGGGGAGTTTTTTATTTGGCGAGGGAATCTCTGCTTCGGCTTCGCAAAAATTATTTCAAATTTTCGTACTTATTTTTCTGAGTAGTGTTCGGCCACGATTTTCATGGTATCCGCAGATGCAACGATACTATGTAAGTAGTATTTGTCGATTTTATCCCAAAACGGTGGAGTTTTCAAAACTGGTATGTATATGAAAGAAAACAGATTATAGATAATTTTAATCCGTTTCATCCCAGTGATGCGTTTGCGTAACACGACTCTTACGAAACTTTGCTGCTTATTTAAAATATTCTTCAGTAATTTCTGCAAGCTTACATCTTTATATATGTCACTTAGTTTGAGTAGTTTCCCCATTTACATTTAATTTTTTTTCTGTTTTTTTCTTTTTCTAAATGTTGCGAAAACGCATCACTGGCATATAACGCTTTTGTTTCCTCTTCTAGATGGCAAGAAAGTGTCTTACTTTACAAGGAGCTTTAGCTCTTTTAGAAGATTGTTCTGATCATAATATTAGCAATGGAGAACCCGAAATTGTTATTCTTCCACCTGAAGACTTTGGAGGAATTACAGACGAAAACAGAATCGCATTAGGTGATTATGAGTTTCCAGTTGATGTAGCGGGTAACTTGGAGGTAAACGTTTACGATGTAGAATGGAAATCCGAGGATGAATTGCCTCTATCCACCTTTCGTCCGCGCATTTATGGAGTTCAACATAAATCGCGCAAGTCAATATGGGAAAATATGTCTTCGAGTTCCTTTATCTTTGAAGAAGAACTTCCTTCTAATGAAACAAAACACCTTTTGGAGGACTTGGACTGTAGGCTAGGAAATCATTCACCCACACAAATTTTTGAGGAATTTATTGATAATTCAGTTTATGAACTTATAGCCCATCAAACAAATACGTACTCAGGACAAAAAAATGTAGGCAATTTCAACTTGATTCTCCCACACCTCAAAAGATTTATTGGAATACTAAATTTTTCTGGTCATCATTCCGTTCCCCAAGAAAGGCTTTACTGGTCAAACAGTTCGGACTATGACTTTAAAATAATAAGGAACACAATGCCAAGAAACGCATATCATAAAAGAAAGTCAAATTTACATTTAGCAAATAATGATGAGATTGATCCAATGGACAAATTGTATAAAGTCAGGCGTTGGGTGGAAATAATTTCGGAAAATTGTTGAAAATTCTGGATTTTTTCTCACCTTCTATCCATTGATGAATCGATGTGGCCATATCACGGACGACATTTTTGCAAAATGTTTATCAAGGGAAAGCCAATCAGATTTGTCTACAAGGTATGGTGCCTAGCGTCATCTAATGGTTACGTCTTTTAATTTTTTCCCTACTTCCCTACTTTTTACGTATCATAAGCTGATGAGTCAATTGCAGGATGACGGGTGCTTTGCAACTGATATACTGTACCAGAGGCGAGAACTGGAAATTGTCCCATTTCTACCTTAAAAAACTTCAAAAAGAAAGAGAGAGGTGAGTTCGAAGCTTCATTTGACAAGGGAAATAACAGCGTTGCTATACGATGGAATGACAACTCTGTCGTAATTCTTTTATAAAATTGTGATGGTGTAGAGCCTTTAGAAAGCGTTAAACAATTCTGCAGAAAGCAAAAGACCTTTGTGAATATACCTTGTCCAGAAATAGTTGAAGCCTATAACAAGGGAATGGGTGGAGATGATTTATTTGACCGTTTTCTGTCGGATTGGAATAAAAGGGATGAAAAAAGTCCACTTTCATTACTAGAATTTCGCCGAAATATAGCTACATATTTGTTATCTACAAAGTAACGATAGTAAGCTTTCGCCAAAAATTTACAATGTTTTTACTACTTATGGAACATGAATATTTTTAAAAAATTTAACATGAAGCGATACAATAATAAAGTAGACATTTACTGAAGAACACTGTAATTAAATAAATTATTTCACATATGCACAAAAACTGGAAAGATAAAACTCACTACTTTTTAAAACAAAAACACATTTGAGACCAACATTAGATCTCACGTCTAGGGAGATGAAAACAGCATCCACATTGCGCGATTTGTCGTTATTTTATGAACCGAAGAGGTAATGTTCTTGGATATTAACAAGTCCATACATATATACACGTATATGTGTGTACAATATGAGTGAACGACCTTGATCATGGGTTAGTTTAGAAGTGAGCAGTACACCGAATTTATGTTGTCAATGTCTGTTTTGCGGTTCATTGTATTAGCTGTGGTATATATATGCAAGACCTCCAGGCACAACCTCTTAGTAATATTTTTCTCCCTACATAGTCACTCAGTACATATCTATTATCTACACCAGATCTTTCGGATTTCAGCAATGAAAATATTATTCGTATAAGAGAAATTGCTTTGCAAACAACACGAAGGAAATCTGGACTCCGGCACGATATTATAAAAATAGGTGAGAATAAAAGAATGAGATGTCTCATTTGTAAGATCGAAACATATTTCAAACGAGCTTTTTGCTCTCGGAATGGAGTTGATATACCGCTACACAAGTGAGCATTTCAGTCACTTGAGTTTCACAATAAAAATTAAATTTCTGAAATAATGCAACGCAATATAATTAGGCAAGACGAAATAAATCTGTAAATGAAACAATTGAAATAAGTCTGAGTTCTGTTAATTTGAATAAAATTTGGTTTTGTTTTCTCTATATTAATCTGAATTTTTATTTGAGCTTTGTCCCAGTGATGCGTTTCCGCAACATTCTATAACTAAAAAACTACATGCTAGTATTTTTTTATATTTCGGAAATTTCTACATTACCCTTGAATCTGTACTTTCACTTATGTTTGAATAAGATTAGTTCAGCTAATCTACTATTGGGATGAAACGGGTTAAGAGCAAACAGTGACTTAAGTCTTGCAATATTTTTCAGAATGGTGGCATTGAAAGTAATGGAATGATCGCTAAAACGTACCATGTTACGGAAATAACCTTAGATTTGATATATAGAATCTTATTAAGGTTGAGATTGTAATTTAACCCTCCACTGGGAAAAAATTGGGTAAATTCAAGTCAAATTGACGGTTACTTAAACTTATATTTATGTCAATTCTCAGTCTACCCAATTTTAGAGCTGAAACAACCTTATTTGAAAAGCTGTGTATTTTTTAACTAAAAAAGTGGTCATTTCAACATTTTATTTAGATTACTTTGAAATTTACCTAAAATGGTGGTAGAATTCAATTTTGTGGCGTAAGCTAAAGAATAAACCCTAAACATGTATGTTAAGTGAACCTAATATTTGGTTAATTCGACCAAATTTAGTACCCGACTTTTGAATCATTTGAAGTTTTAGATTAACATAAACAACTAGTTCAATAGAATAGGTTAGCTTCGTCTTCGTCTGATTCTTTATAATAGCTGAGCAGTGCCTTGCGTGTGGGGCTGGCGAAGTCGAAACGAAGACTTGGATTCAAACAGGCTCTCAGTAAATTATTATGCTTAAATTTGTATCATATGAATTTCGTTGGCACAATTGATAATGTAATGCAACCGGAGCGGACGCTTCCCCTTCTCTACATTTAAATGCCCTTCAGCTCATAAGATATACCAAGATTGTCATTCCGTTTATAAGGCTTAAAAATAATAATTGTAATGCAAAATCGATTGGACGGTCACATATAAGATTAAAAATAATTTTTGTTTTTGAATGTCCGTAAGAGCACGTTGAGGATAGATTGCAGAAATATTATATATATTATAAATATACTATTTTGAAGAAAATTTCATATTTGAGTTCGAAAAACAAAATGTTATGCATTCATCGTGGGATTTTGAGATTTCCTCAACAAATTTGCTACGTCGACGATCTTAGAAAATTTTTACAAATGGCGGACGTCAGAGACAGGTATGTATCCTTTGTGTGAATTTGCCATTTCGTGCTGCAAAGGCAAAATTAAAGCTTTTTTTGTGCAGGCTTAATTCCTCTGCCAATGCGATTCAACTCTGAATGAATTTGAATCAATTTTCTGCCGTTCTGTTTTGGGCAATTATAAAGTTGAACACGAGTCACTGCTAGGGCAACATTGCATGTCAGATTTTGAGTTCATGCTAAATTAAGCCTTGTAGGCAATTGCCCTTCTTTACCTTAAATTATAATTTCCGTTTCGCCATTTGTTGTTCTTGGTTATGAAAAGTGATCTAACAGAACAAAGGCTCAATCGCTTCCTCTTGATCTTGACCTTGTCTGCCCGCAATGTCCTAATCGCGGTATTTACTAGATATTTTAATAAGAAAATAAAAACTGGGAAAGACTCACCGGAATTAATGATATGGTTATCTCGCACAGAGAAAGGAAAGAATAAAGATTAAATTTTCACACAGTATTTATTCAATTACTCGCAATATTTTCTTCTGACAACTATCTAAGTGCTCAACTTTGACTTTCCGAACAGAAAAGGCAACAATCTGTCTTGACCTTTTTTTATATACCCCATCAGGTGGGGAAAAATCTCACTACAAGTATGCCCGGAAAAGACTATTTTCCAGTGGGCCCGATCATTTTTTTCCGAAGAGCATTAAATTAGTTACATTTTTTTTCTAATTTTGATTCCTTCATCTAAACAAATTTTGGTACAATAATTTTATAAAATTCAATATAAATTATAATTTTAATTTAAGAATTTTCTTCAAAGATTATTGTTAATACAATTTTTTTAATTTTAAATTTTCATTTTAGGAACAATTTCCTTTTTTTTTACTGTTTCCATGGATGATGGCTGGCCAGCTTTCTGCCCAGAACTGAAGATGCATTCGTAGAATTGGAGCATCTCTAAGTCGCCAATAATGCTATTATGATGCATGGGCCAATATTGATGATGGTACTAAACAATATTTTTTATTTATCTTTTAGCAACTTCGTAACAATATATAAAAACCTCACAATTTGAGAGAAACTATTTTTCAAATTTCTAGAAAAAATAAAGTTCCTAAAAAACGGCACAAATAAAAAATTAATTTCTCTAAAGTTCACCTTTATAATTTTTATTCGAGAAAAAATGAAGTAGATTTCATTTAATTCTAAATCTTAACAAAAGGAGATGTTGTGACCTAGGCTCTGCAAATATTCATTTTTTGACATCCGAAATCTTCTACTTAAAATAATTTTTAAGTCATTGTTACACAAAATAGTTTTAATTAATTCATTGGATAGATATTTTACTAAACTATAAAGACCAATGTGTCTTTTGTTCACAATGGCATTAAAATGCCCATGCCAAGCTTCCATATTATTTTGTGTCCTGGGAAATTTTGTTGAAAATGTGTCAAGAACATTCCAGAAACCTGGATCGTATTGCGGTCCTAAAGCTCATTTTTTTTTCTGCACATTAATATTTATGAAACCAATTTCCACTTCTTTTTACATCATTCTCGTCAAAATAATGTTTTAGTTGAAAAATAATAAGAGATCTCATCATCTGGCACATAAGCTAAACTTTTTACCATTTTTATCTGAATACTAAAATTTTCGTTATTTCCATATTTTTCCTTAAGTTTTTCTTTTTGAACCTTCCGCCAATTTATCTGGCAGCTAAGTGGCGTAATTCATTGAAAAATTAATTCATTGTACTTATAACGCTTTGTTTTTCCAGGTCATTAAACAACAAGTTGATGGAATTATTTCCGATTAAATCTTTTCGGGGGGGATAGTGAGATCTGACGCACTATGGAAAGTACAACATAGAAAGTGCCATCCCGAGAACTATAATCATTTCATAATTTATTTTCTTTTTAGATAAAACAAATAAATCGCCTTCTGAGTATTTTAAACGCTCTGCCATATTATTGGGGCAGCGTAAACGAAAATTTTTTGTTTTAAAGTTTGAGTGTTTGGTAGATAGTTACGCTCCAGGTACTAGATCACACTGAATAATATTATACGTAATTATATTATTTACTGTTGTTGCACTATGTTTTGCATAGTTTTTAATTTTGTTGTTAGTTTTTGCAATTTCTTTTTCATTTTATTCCCTAACCAATTATTTAATTAGTTTTTACATGCGATAATTAGTTTCGAAGATAACTCGAAAAGAAAGAAGACCAGTCCATTTTAAAGTGGAAAAAGGCTGTTTTTTTAGTGAAAAAAAATGAATTTATTTTAATTTCATGTTTGCGAAGAATCGTTACTTCGGCGAAATTTGCCACCCAAAGCAAAACAGTTCACAACAAACCGCTAATGTTTATGAAAGAAAGAACGGGCAAAATATAAGAAGGGGTGTATACATATGTCCTAAGTAACAAAAAAGCCTTATATTCATAAATATTAATTTTTTTCTCTAACAATTTACTGGGCAATTTATTTGCAGAATTTGTATGTACAATACCAAAAATAAATAAAAAGATTACTCTTTTGGACTTTTTACCGGGTTAAACTTAATTTTGTTCAAGAAAGAATTTTTTGGGATTCAAAGGATTTTTTTGGGAACAAAATTAAGTTTAACCCTGTAAAAAGTCCAAAAGAGTAATCTTTTTATTTATTTTTCCTCCTGGGCTTGTATAGGATTGTTTTTTCCTCATATAATGCACACCCAGAATTTATTTTGAGTTTATATGAGAAGAGATCAGTTCGATCTATTTTCAAGCGTCTGCAGCAGGCAGAAAACCAAGCTGCACCGATGAGTGTAAGGTTTTCTGGTAACTTTTCTTCTTTTTATTTTTCAGCCCACGGCGTGGCGTATACAGGTTCGATTCGCTTCGAATGAATCTGTTTCTTTAAAAAAAAATTTTTTGAATTTTTTAATACATAAAAATTTTTTTTTTTCTATTTTTCTCAAACTTTTCATTTCTTTCTTCTTTTTTTCATTTTTTTTCCATTTGTTTTTCAAATCATTCAATTTCGCTTTTTGGGACTTGTTGATGAGTCAAACCAAGACTTGAAACTTGTCACCAAAAATTAATGGGTTGTGTAATGAAATAACAAATTAGAACATTTGTTAGCTTTTGCTATCTACCGGAGAATCCCAAAAAAATCTTTCTTGAACAAAATTAATACCAAAAATATCAGTTTTAAGATTCCCAATTTTTGACAGTCAGGACATGCAAATATACAGTATCAATAATTAATTTACCCCCTGAGGAAAATATATGCCTGAAATATGCAGAAGTTGCAGTAAAGCTGCAAAGGAACATTTCTCCAATATTGCAATATTACAGTTCAATTGCATTTGCATCGGTCTGGTTGTCAATTTTGTAATAGTTGTTTCAGATTTTCAATTAACTTTGACTGAGAGGCTCCCTTCTGAGTAAACTTGCAAATGAGTAATTAAACGCCTTAGGCACTGAAGGAAAAATTTGGAAGTGCGTAAATGTACGTTAAAAATTTTGTACATACCTATCATTCCACACACCTGTAAAGCGTGCTGTAAACTTGTTTTTAATTTTGTTAAAATAGCTGGTGGCGGTTGGCAGTTGATCACATTACACAACTGGTCGACAAAAATGTAATCATATTATATGGAACAGATTTGAAAATGTGCAATTCAATTTCAGTAGCTTAATGAGAGTAGGTTTATTACCCTTGGCAGATGGGCAAAATCAATTATCATTTGTTCGTAATTGAACTTTTCAAAAATTGCCTTACATTTGAATTCGAGTTTTAATTATTAAAAATGTGGTGTCAATTACATATAAAAATTGACAAGACTTACTTGTACAAAAAGATGAAAAATCTTAATTTAGTACAAGATTAATAGGTACATTATTCAGTAACTAATATTATAAGCAACTAGACTAATAAGAAATAAATTAATTAATTAGAACTAAAATACAAAGGAGAAAAAAATGAAACTTATAATTATTTGCAATGCAAAACAAAAAACTAGACTGATTTCAAGTGCTTGAGAGCGTTGCATTTAAAATTACCAAACATAGCTGACTCAAACTACAATCTCAAATTTACTGGTAGAGAATTCCAATTAATAATGGACTGGACGAAGAACTGACGCTTAGATGTTAGACAATTATGTCTGGGCACTATTAAAGTAGTAACTCGACTTAATCTCGCAATCTGAAGTATATTATAAAAGTAGCTGGGGTTCCGAGAATTAAGAGTCCCAGCCAATAAAATAACAGCGCTGTATTTGAAATAGATCATAAGTGGAGAAATAAGAATTTTAAGAACTTTTATTTTTAATGATTCTAAATCAAATTTATAAATACAAGAAGAAAAAACAACCGCCTCGTCCGGGATTTGAAACCGGGACCTTCCGCTTGCCGGGCGACTGCTCTTACCACTGAGCTAACGAGACAGATGATTTTCCTTCTTGCATTTATCAAATTTGTAACTAGCCTACTAAGCCACGTTTTGCTTTCAGCTGGCATTAACCAGTAACGATGAAAGCGCACAAATAAATTGTAAATTCAATATTATTTATTTTTCCCGCGGACGGGAATCGAACCTACACTTGTTAGAATCGGTCAATGATGGAGAAATAAGAATTTTAAGAACTTTTATTTTTAATGATTCTAAATCAAATTTATAAATACAAGAAGAAAAAACAACCGCCTCGTCCGGGATTTGAAACCGGGACCTTCCGCTTGCCGGGCGACTGCTCTTACCACTGAGCTAACGAGACAGATGATTTTCCTTCTTGCATTTATCAAATTTGTAACTAGCCTACTAAGCCACGTTTTGCTTTCAGCTGGCATTAACCAGTAACGATGAAAGCGCACAAATAAATTGTAAATTCAATTTTATTTATTTTTCCCGCGGACGGGAATCGAACCTACACTTGTTAGAATCGGTCAATGATGGAGAAATAAGAATTTTAAGAACTTTTATTTTTAATGATTCTAAATCAAATTTATAAATACAAGAAGAAAAAACAACCGCCTCGTCCGGAAGGTCCCGGTTTCAAATCCCGGACGAGGCGGTTGTTTTTTCTTCTTGTATTTATAAATTTGATTTAGAATCATTAAAAATAAAAGTTCTTAAAATTCTTATTTCTCCATCATTGACCGATTCTAACAAGTGTAGGTTCGATTCCCGTCCGCGGGAAAAATAAATAGATCATAAGGCTGCAACCAAGGATGGAGCTGGCCTAAGTAGAGACATGGCCAAAATGACGGAGAACAAAAACATATCTTATACATAGTAGCGTTGAATGCAGCCTTTATCTTTTCAATGGACTCATAGTTAAGAAAAGCAAATATTTCGCATCAATATGTAAAAAGACGAGCGAGAAGCATCCTAACTAGCCTGAAACTATTTTTCGCTAGAATAAATTTAATAGTTGCCCAGGGTGAACGAAGCGCACCATATACTTTTCTAATTAGAGCATTAATATGATGGCCCCAGGATAGAGTTCTATTGAAGATAATTCCCAAATTAGAAACGGAATCAACAATTGGAATTTGCGTTCCATTGATTACGACAGGTGAGAAATAAGAAGTATCTAAAATTGTTTTATACATAATTAAGCATTTACTTTTGGTAGGTTTCAAGTGTAGAATGTTGTCAATGGCACACAAATAAATAGAATGGAGATAATCATTTATATAGGAAACACCATCTTCAGCTAATCCAATTGGTCTTGAGATGTACAATTGAGCATCATCAGTATAAACGTGCAGTTTGCTGCACTTAACACAATGAAATAAAACAGAGGACCCCAGATAGATCCTTGGGGCACTCCTGAAGATACTAATTGAAAAGAGGAATATACATTTTTAGAATACACAGATTGATACCGATCCCTCAAGTAACTGCTGATAAGTTTCGCAGCCTGCGTAGAAGAATTAAACTGCATTATCAGTTTTTTACATAGCTTGCTATGATTCACCGAGAGAAATCCAAAAGCACTAACATAGAGAACTCATCCCTGTCAATAGCAATCCCTTTATCATTGGTTATTTTAAGAAGAGCAGTAATACAGATATGCTTTGGTCTTAAGCCTGATTGTTCTTCATTTAATAAATTATGATATGCAATGTAACTATTTATCTGGGCAGACATAATTTTATCAATTACTTCAGATAAAAACGGTAAAATACTAATAGGTCTGAAATCGGTATTAGATGAATTTTTCGGAACAGGCATGACCTTTGAGAACTTGCACTGTTTCGGAAACTGAGATGACGGAAAACACGTATTACAAATGTGTACAAGAGGAGAAAGAATATAATGGCAGGTGCATTTGAACAAATTTCGGGTTTAAACCATCACATTCCGTGCTGTCAGATTTGATTTTACAAAAAGTCATGGGAACGTCATTTGCTGTTACTCGGGTAAAATTAAATGATGAAAAGTTGCGAGGAACACTATGTTTAGGCAATTCAGGACTGCTTTGTGAACTCTAAGTTATTGCAGCAGGTACCATAAGGATTTTCTTGTTGAGTTCTTCCGAATCAATGTTGATATTATTTTTAGTTCAACAAACTACGCCGGCAGAATGTAAGTTTTTCCATGATTTTTTTTTGTGATAGTTCGGTATTGACCAATAAAGAAAAATACCCCTTTTTAGCCATTTTGATTTCAAATGTTGTTCTATTACGAAGAACACGATAGTCATCCCAGAGTGTGGCAGCTCCAGATCGTTTCCACATGTCAAATGCTGAGTTCTTGCGACGAATGAGGCTCATAATTCTAGGAGAAAACAATGGGTAGACAGGGTTATATATAGTTTTAATAACAAATGGAACATACTTTCCATGAAGATAATGCACCACTTCAGATAGGAAGTAAGTGTGATCCTCAGCGTCACACATAGTGTGAACATTATTCCAAGGGAGACACTGAGCTTCATTATGGAGATTATCTAAATTTACTGCGCTATAATTAAAAAATGAAAAGCTATTGGGCTCCTGAATATAATTGGGTTGAAAATCATAGGTAATCATTATCATAACATAAACAGACATACCCGCAAATGACACCGGATTCATGAACTTAGTTTTAGCTGGACAAGATGTGAGAAATTTACCAAGAAGAGATGAAGAGTGCATTGAAAAGGGAGCGGGATGTTCATTAACTCAATACATATCAAGCGAGTCTAATACAAAATTAAATTGGTTTGTAGCACTTTCTCCACTGAACAAATTAATATTAAAATCACCAGCAATTACGATATTATTATATTGTGGAAAGATATGTGTCAGATCGTTGATTAAGTTCGATAAATCTGGGTTCGTCTGTTTATAAACACAACCGCTCAAGCATTTATTCAATCCTTGTCCCAACTCACAAAAGAGATATTCAGCCTCCAAATAATATATCCACTAGCTATCAACTTTCTGCAAGATATATTAGTGCCACTACCTCGACGTACAGACCTATCCTTCCGAAAAATGTTAAAGCTAGGCATGTTGACTAGCTGATCACTAAGATTAGGCGTTAACCACGTCTCCCCCACAAGAACTTACATCCGCACCACCATCACGAAAAATTTCACGTACCTCATCAATATTAGAAAGCATGTTTATTGCATTCATATGATAAACTTTCAAAACGGCGGCTTGTGAATTAAAGATGTTGCCCAAAATTCTACAAGCGGTAGCTCCCTCCAAGCCACTACTATAAGACATAAAATATGATCGAAAAGTATTCCATGTTAGGCACATAAGCATAATTTATTTTGGTGGTTGCAAACAAAATTAGTGAAATATCATAAACTCTGTCCAAAGGGAATTGAAATGTTAACAACTTAAGGCACATCAAAATCAAAGTATAACATACAAAAACAATTGAGAAGAATAAACAGCATATGAAGACAATTTTACTGCTATGACATATGTGTGCTTACAAATTCAAAATCACCAATACTACTTCAAAACAAAAACATAGCAAAAGTTCTAAATCCATATTTCTGTTAATAGTTACTATTAAATAAATTATCAAATTGTGAAAATTCATTACAAAGAAGTACATTTTTGCATGCAAGGGAAATAATATTTGAATATCAAAATTCAAGATAATACTAATAAGTTCTAAGCCTAAACATAAACACTCAAATAATTCAGTACTCATGCTATAAAAACAAGTACGATATCTATTAACTAACTATTGTAGATTACTTAGTAAGATGTATGTACATAATTTGTACTTGATTTACCATTACCGCCACAGTAGACTTATTACAGAACATCATCAGAAGTATTTTTTTCAGATTTGTCCACACCACTACGGTGGACATGAACGTACCCAGCATTTGTAAAAACGGACAGCAGCTTCTTTTCTTTTCTTAATCTCACCGCTTTGCGCAGAATTGTATAATTGCGACTCGATAGGCTTTTTCATTTATATAAATGGCAGTTGGCCTGCTTTGACTAATGCCAACGTTGGTAATACTAAGAGTTTTGATTATGCAATCAGAAAACAATTTTTATCGTTTGGAGTGTCGAACTTCATTATTATTGCTGATACCTTCGAGTTTTTGTTTCTTGGCCTCACCATGAAGATTCTGGGAAGATTAAAAGAAGAATTCATACTTGTAGATTCTATCAGTTTTGAATAAATATCGAGAAAATTCTCATTCTCCAATTGAGGAATCCCAGAATTAATAACATCACAGGCCTTATGACTGTGCTCCAGCATACCAAGCTTGTCTATAGTAAGGTTTATCTGAGATTCCAGAATATCAATTCGGGCACTTAGCTCATTGAATTTGTTATTAATAATTTCCATGAGCTTTCGTTCCAAGTCTCCCAGTGAGCTTTTACAATTCTTAATAACATTGGTGGCCTGTTCATGGAATTTATTAGACAGAGAAGATACCTAGTTGACATTCAAATTGTGATGCATAGGCGGGTAATTCCATTGTAATATCTGCTGTTGATGTTGAGGTAGAGCCAGATGTATGTGTAGCCTTTGTAGACCGCTGCGTCGTAGGTGGAGCCATTTAAATGTACTGGTATCGAATACAGTTAACTTCATTTTACTTGATGCAAATGCAAAATAAAATTTGATATAAAGTCAAGAATGATGACACAATTTTTTAAACCAACAATAGCCAGTGTTAATTATAACTAAATGTACTGCAAGACACACTTTTATTATTAATAATAAAAAACTGAGCAGAAAATCGGTCTAATGTGGAAGCAAAAGCGAAAGCTGCTAACTCGCACTAGGACATACTACTCTCTCCGGGATTTTTTAAAATTTTAATTGCCCTGTATTGCATTGTGCTCTAAATTTATCATATTTCTAATATGTCCTTGATTGCATCCACTTTATAAGCTTTATGGAAAATTGAAAATCCTAAATTTCAGACACATATTCCTCTAACATAATCTCGGATTTTCGTCCGATTAACATGCTGTGCTTCCTCGCAAGAGCTCTTGAAAAAAGGACGTGCGATAGTAGATATATATGAAAATCCACGAGCTCGATGTAATTCTGTGATAGCACTAATAATTCCATATCAAGATGGCTGTCAGTTTGCGGTTTTTTATCACGGCGAGGAACTTTTTTAGTTAAAGCATTTCAATTGTTTGGTATACCGTTAGAGTGAAGTGCTTTTCAGGGTTCTGTTTTAAGCCTGTTATTGTTCAGCTTATTTTTTTGCTGTTCATATGCTATTATACATATTTGTATGTGGGCATTGTGCAGTCACATTATTTACTGCAAGTCAATTGAAATCCTTGAAAGCTGGTTAACTTGAATCAACGAGGACTTCATACAAATACGATACGCAATCACATCATAATTATACCTAATGATTTATAAGTACCTACTATATACCAGTAATCCTTGGGAGTTGTTGGCTTTGTAAATGATATCATGTACACAGGTATGATAAATAATCTTATAGGTGCTGAAGATTTTTGGAGATTTTTAAATTCCATATGAAAAACTGTTGTAGATTTCTACATGATTTTCACAACCTTGAAAAATCTTAAGTGAATTATCGAAGAAGAATTTATAAACTTACAATTATTAGCCGAAATAAGGTCGACAAATAAAGTCGACTCGAAACAAAATTGCAGTGACGCCGCAGTACTGCAATGCTCGCTCAACTGTATACATTGATAAATGAAGAATGCGAGTTCTAAAAATGAAAGAACTAGACAAGAATTGAAACGCGGTAATAAGTTCACACGTCCGTCGAGCAAAGGACACATTTGGATTAATGAAGCTACGGATTTCTTTATATATGATTAACTGTCAAAAGGTGAGTAGAAAATTTGTTGTGGTGCCGGTTTAAAACTCGAGAAAGGAAAAGTATGAATAGATTGAAGTAGTAATGCATTTATTTCTGTTGATTTCGAAGTGTTTTCTAGAAATTGGTAGTTACGAAAAATATAGTAGACCTCGAGGCCATTTACTGAACGGACTATTTCATGAAAGTTATACAAAACTTTTAGGTAAGCTTTCCCAAAGCGGTTAGTAAAAGTATTACAGGAGCTATTAGGATCTTACCCTTTGGCTTACTTGTCAGAACTTATCGTAGTATTGGTTAAGATGAGGTTATGGAAAATTTTATAGAACTTTTCGTAGCCTTACTTTAGCAATTAGGGTTACATATACATATTTTACAGTGCCATAGATGTGAAGTCTGAGGTAACAAACATCATCTAAGCAAATGACCAAGTTTTAACTAATCATGATAATCAGTTTAACCACTCAAATGGAAACTTTTTTGCTCTTATTATTATGGACTAAACCCTTTAATGTAACATTTCCGGTATTTTTATTAAACCGGAAATAGGATATGTTACCGAAATTATAATAACACAAAAGTTTTAAGTACACTCAATATTTTCGTACAGGTCACCCTTTATATGAATATTCAAAAATATTTCTAAAAAGCTTATGGGACTGTAACTTTTAAGCAAATTACATTTGGCTTCAGGTTCCAACTTCCGGCCATACGTCTAAAGTAAATTTAAATTGTTTTACATAAAACATTTTGCTAATAAAACCAAATAAACCTTTGTAAGATATGGAATTTCTGATGATATGAAATTTAATTTGGTACCTACCATTAAAAAAGCGATGTTGATTAGACAATCAATAAGTTAAGTATTACTGATTATGTAAGAAGGCGTTTGTTTTATATAAATTATATGTAAAGTATGAAGAGTTTAAAGGAGATAAAAATTATTGTTCGGAAGTCTTACATTATCGACTGCACAGATTAAAGGTGTTTTTAGAAAACGTTATAATTGGAATGTTTGGAATAATATAAGTGCGGATATTGATTAGTAAATTGCTATGTGGATGACTAAGTAACGACTGAATGCGATTTTTTTACTGTGGTTAATTTGCATAGATACATGCAATATGCAAAATGTCTATCTAATGATCATAGTAGAACGTTTCTGCTTTGGAATTTTTACCTTTTTTGGCACCTTTAGAATTTTGACGACTTTGTAAATCATATTGAAAAATAACTTGAGCTTTGAAGATTAGAGGTACTTTGTTACTATCGCTGTGCCACCTGGTGGCTATATTCTGCGTATACCAGACAAATAGGGTCATGACAATGCTTCGATGTTCCTGGTTGTCGTATCATTCTTTTATATACCATGTATTGAAGATGTTTTCTATCATCCTCCATTAGCACTATTGGGCAGAGCTTCTTCCTGGTGTGTCATCACCTGGAACTTTTTTTAGAATAAATTTATTTTGCTTTCAAGGAAACTATCTTTTCTGAACAGAATAATTGTTTGTCTGGCTGTGAATGGGAGGAGTTTCTGTATTTAATTCAGGTGATATTAACAAAGCCGTTCAACATTATAAGAGTTCACTAAAGAAAACAGGGAAGAGAATTCAATCTGGGAGAGGACCTAAAGAGTATCCTTTAAATGAAGAGATGAAGAATAAAACAGGATCTTAAGCAGCAAGCTGACTATGCTAAAAACCATTTATTCTATTGTTCTGTTGCACTTTTTAAGGATAAAGGTTGCAACAAGGACCGTGATGTACTTTCCTCGAGAGGAGAAGTTCACTAGCCCTGAGAGATATTAATTCGTACTATCGTCTATCATACGGCAATTAATAGACCACTCCGTTTGTTTTAGCACTGGATTTTTATTATTTTAATACAACTTGATACACACGGCTTAAAATTAACTGGAAGTCTTAATTTAGTCAAACTGTTTCTATATCTGACCGTAATATCGGCCTTCACAATCTTATTGTCAAATTGATTACTGAACGTTGCATTTCAAACTTCACTGAACTTAACTGAATAACTATGCTTAACTGAAAAAACTAATCTTGTAAACTTAACTCAAATAACTTAAGAAACCGGACTTTAACTTAACCGATAACTTGATAATCTGAAGACTGTCTGTGTGGGCTCAGAATGCACCTCTTTTATATTTTGGGATGGTGCAATTTTTTAAGAGGCAACACCAAGGTTGCGAAGTATAAAAGAATCGGCATGATTGCCTAAGGGGCTGCATCATCATAATTAAACTTACCTTTTCCTAGGGTTGTGACACCTTTTGAAAATTTAATGGTGCCGCAACTCATAAGGTAAGTGTCATAACACGAAAAGGTGTCATAACATGAAAGAATATTTTTATTATGTATAACTAAAAGAATACGGCATGCAATGGGCATACGAAATATTCTTTATATATACTTCCGCGTATACATCACAGCATATCAACATGCCGCATGCGCAGTTGAATTTCCCAACATATGTATTGCAAGCGCCACTGCGGTTGCTTAAGGGAGTTCATACATATGTAAGTATGCTGATGGGTGCATGGGTGACGCGCAATAATTTGGCTTGTATAATGCCGGTATAATGTAGGTCAGTACATTATGTGTATGAAATCGTCGTGAGGGAATTCCATGGGGATTTCCTATTTTTGTATTTATATAGCCGTGAAGGCCAAGAGTATGCCGGCGGCGAATTATTGAGAAATTAATATTGCTGACTGGAGGGAATAAAAGTGTACAGTTTTTATGACTGTAAAATATGTAAAATATTGATTGTTTTTAGGTCATATGATATGGATGATTAATTATGCATGATAATGCATGATATGGTTGATTATGAGTATATGAGTGTGAACTCATTACACCTTTCCCCTTAAAAAAGAAAGTTCTAAGAGTGAAATGATTGGAACTTTCGTGAGTAATATGTTTTAAAAAGGAGAAAAAGAGGTTGCTTTCTTGCCCATATTTATGATATTTATGATATTACCTGCTAATTTTTATAATATGGTTAACTATTTTTATTGGTAATGCTATTCTCTATTTTCTAACTGTTATATTTTATTCGTAATTCATGTATTGCTTAATTTGTTTTGTATTTCTTAGCTAAGTTATTCGAATATTTATTATTAAACACACATATTTTGTATTTCTAAGTTAGTATATTTAGTTTCTAAGTTTTTCTTACGCTTATTTTGAAATCTAGTTACTTTATTCTATTTATGGTATGATTAATTGCATAATCTTAGGCGTAAAGTTATAATTTCTGACATGACTAACACGCTTAATTACATGTTTGTTTACATTATAGATATGAAGGTAAGCTTTACAAACAAAACAAAAAGTTTCCCCTGTTTTTTTTTTTTTTTTTTTTTTTTTTTTACTTATCTTGTACTGTTAAGCGATATTCAGAAGCTACGGCAAGAGGTTCTGAGATTTTTTTTATTTCTTCTTTTATTTTTCTTTTCATTAGGTTTTTTCTTTTTCAATTTCTGATCAATAATGTTAATGCTGTTGTGAGTATAAAAATAATTATCAAGTATAGCATAGAATAATGATGTATGGAGTGAGGTGTGAGTGTATTACTAGAGGTTTCCTCATGATATTTTTGTTCATTTATTGCCGTTCTGAGTTGCAGAAGGTCTTGGTCATCGTGAAATTTGATTACCTTTACATTTGCTTTGGCGATGCTATGTTTTTGTTGCGGGTATGATGGTATTTCGTAGGTAAGGTTTAGAGAAG
Organism: Dioctria linearis; assembly: GCA_963930735.1. Classification (NCBI taxonomy): domain Eukaryota; kingdom Metazoa; phylum Arthropoda; class Insecta; order Diptera; family Asilidae; genus Dioctria; species Dioctria linearis. The sequence continues at coordinate 335,217,140 of OZ005740.1, read as the reverse complement.
GTAGGTAGTGGTTGTTTAGCTTGATTTCTTTTACGTTATGAGCTTGAATTATGAGATCTTTGGTGCGTAAGTGGCATCCAATGGATAGTTCAATCACGCCTGTACTGTTCAGTTTATATGGCGTTATTACGTCATCACATACGGAGTCTACTGTTACGGGGTCTTTCATGGAAAACAGCCATTTATTTGGTTGTGAAAGTTGTATCCAGAAGTCCATTTTTGGTACTGTCTGAATGTCGCAATGAGAAGGAATTTTATCAGAGTGTTTTAACAGGTCTATTTCGCATAGATTATTTACTGAGTGTACGTTGAAAATTGGATGTAAGATTCGACAGAGATAGTGTACTAGATTGGATGTTTGGCAATTGTGTAAATCATAATTATTTAGCGAATAGTAATGTTCTCTATTGTAGTCTATCACTAAATATTCCAAAGAGGGTTTTATGTAGGCGAAATTGTTATTATGAAGGGTCGGAAATGGATAAACCTTTAGCAATTGGTAATTGTCTTTAAATGGTAGGGGAAGTTTGAGGTGAAAGATTATTTTATTAGATATTATTGCTGCGCTGACAGAACTGATTTGATAGATCTGTAGGAGATTACTTTGGGCTTTATTGATGGGGAGTGTTAAAGTGTTGGGTATTTCTTTCTGGATAATTTCTAGTAATTCTTTGATTTGTGGGGGAGTGACTATTGAGGGGTGTGGTCTTCCGTGTCGTACATCTGTTACGAGATCAATAAGGATGTTTTGTATATTGTTGTATCTAATCATCATTAATGTCGTCAATGATACCATTGTTTCAAGTTCTAGTGTTATGTTTTGTTTGAGTATTTCTGTGGACATATGGTTTCCAAGATTAACTAGTTTTCCTAATTTCTTTTCGATGTGTAAAAATTGTTCCTTTATAGTGTATTGTGTTTTGTTGAAAATGTTAACAGTTGTATCCATTATGAGAGTTTGATTTTTTATTAACTCTAGTAGATGATCTTCGTTACCTTTAAGTGCTTCAATTTGGTTGTTGAATTTTATAGCATCTTCCTCATCTAGAGTTCCGAATAATGTTTTGCTAAGTGTGCCTACGAAGTTGATAGTTCCTCTTTTATATCTGCCGCTTGTTGGTTTTAATAACTCATCATTCTGCTGTAGCACACGAGCTAGGGTGTGTAGCTGGTGAGTTATATCCGCACACAATGGTAGTCTGTTATAATTAGATTCCAAAATATCGCAAAGTTTTTGGGCGGTTTCCGTACAGTTTACCAGTTTTAAAAGCTCGAAACGAAAGTGTGTGAGGTCGTAGTATATGATCACCTTCCATTCATTGCTAAATAGACCTATTCGGCCTACTTCTTCGAAGAATATTCCTGGGTTGGAGCTCAGGGAAGTGATTCGGATAGCCTGACTTGATGTTGGCGCATTGATCAGAAGCAAAATAGTCGTCACAGTGGTGATGATGCTGTAGTTATTTAAGGTAATTAGGTTCAGTCCATAAATAATTTTAAATGGTTATTATGAACAGTTTTCATCCTATTGCCTATGTTAATGGTTGAGTTTTCGGTAGAACTAATCTTTACTATTTCGTATGGACCAGTCCACAAAGGTGAAAGCTTATTCTTTCGTGAATGGTTTTTTAACAGAACTTTATCACCGATACAAAAAATCTTAGTTTGAGCAGTTTTATCGTATACATTTTTCGATTTTTCCTTATTATTTATAATGTTTTCTTTAGCTATTTGATGACTATGCTGAAGTCTTGCTTTGAGCTCATTATTGTAATTGTCATAATTGTAATTTATCTTAGGATTATTTGTGACTAATGCCGGCAGTTTGGGTGTAAAACCATAGAGAAGCTCATAAGGGGGGAAATTAGTACTACTATGTATACTCGTATTATAGACGTAGATAGCGTATGGGATCCACGTATCCCATGTCAAGGGGTCGCGGTTGACATAATGTCGAAGATATTCCGCTAGGGTCCTGTGGCTTCTTTCTAAAGCTCCGTTGGTTTGCGGATGATAGGGAGTCGTCTGTAACTTCTTTATGTGAAGCATTTTACACATTTGAGAAAACAAGACACTCAAAAAGTTGGATCCTTGGTCTGACAAAATAGACTCTGGTATTCCATGTCTACAAATGATGTTAGTTACGAAGGCTTCGGCTACCGTTCTGGCTTCAGCATTGCTCAGAGGTATGGCCTCAGTATACTTAGTAAGATCGTCCTGGAATGTTAAGAGATATTTATGACCGTTGTGACTGACCGGCAAGGGGCCAACTACATCTAGCGCGATTCTTTCGAAAGGCTTAGAGCTGGTAGTAGTTATCTTCATGGGTATCCGAGGATTCTTGCTTAATTTATTTGACTGGCATGATTTACATATCTTGATGTAATTCTCGACATCACGAGTTATACCAGGCCAGTTATACGAGGTTTGAATTTTTTTTATGGTACGTGTAATACCTTGATGACCACCTAGAGGGGTGTCATGACACATACGTATGATTTCTTTTTGTTTTTCCTTATCGGTAATGGTGGTTATCGAAGAGAGATATAAGGTGACCGGTAATTTGTCGAAAACTAATGAGACTAGAATTTTAAACTCGAAATGTATGCTTGGGTCAACCTTTGGTACGTAAATATTAATTTCGGTTTGCTTGTTCTTTAAGCAGTGTTCTTTGAATTCCAACAAAGTTGTAATTACTTGTTTATAGTCATTCTCGTTCCTCATCGGGTAGGCTGTTTTAGATATTACGAACGTTTGCTTTTTTGCAGATAAGACTTCTATCTGTGAAGTTAACACGTTTAGATTTGGGAATATTTCCTTTAGGGAACCCTCAATGGGATTATATGTTTTAGATAGTATAAAATATTTGAAATAGATACCTTTCTTGTTAATCAGATTTTCTGGTTTTTCGTGGACGAGATCTATTCCAGCATGAGGAGAAGATATACATTTGTTATATACTCTGTCAAGTAAAGATAGATCCTGGGAATTCTTTTGCAATGCTTTTGCCTGATTACGAGTTACCGTATTCACGCATTTTTCTTCTTGTTCTGGGGGATTTAACCGGCTTAATGCATCAGCATTAGCGTTTAGTAATCCTGGTTTATGAAAGATTTTATAGTCGTATTCCTCCAATTTTATTCTCCAGCGCATAAGGCGGGAGGAGGAATCTTTCAGACTCATTAACCATACCAAGGGCTTGTGGTCTGTTATAATATTGAACTTTCTCCCGTACAAATATGGTCGAAATTGTTCTACTGCGTAGATGATAGCCAGGAGTTCTTTTTCTATTGTAGAATACCTAGTTTCTGCTTGATTCATCGTTCGACTAGCATAACATATAGGTCTGTCTTTTCCTATAGGTCCTTGCGACAAAATTGCGCCTAATGCAAACTCACTGGCGTCTGTAGTGACATTAAAATCTTGCGTGAAGTCGGGATATGCAAGAATAGGAGCTGTTATTAGTTTTTGTTTTAGCTCTCTGAATGATTCGTCACAAAAACTATCCCACTTAAATGGTATATCCTTTTTCAGTAGGTTAGTTAGAGGCTTGGCTAATTTAGAAAAATTAGGGATAAAACGCCTGTAGTAACCAGCAAAACCGAGAAAAGCTTTTATATCCTTAGGTTTTTTAGGTACTGGATAGGTTTTGACAGTTTTAATTTTGTTAGGATCAGGGAGAACGCCTTGTTCGCCAACTACGTGTCCTAGATAGGCTATTTCTTTTCGTAAGAAATGACACTTATCTGGCTGTAGTTTAAGTCTGTGATCTCTCAATCTTTGGAACACTTCTATAAGCTTGGTATTGTGATCGTGCAGATCATAGCCCTATACGACAATGTCGTCTAGGTATACGAAACATCTTAAGCCTTGAAGACCTGTTAAAGCTGTGTTCATCAGCCTTTGAAAGGTCGCTGGTGCACCTTTCAAACCGAAGGGCATTCGATTATAGTGAAAGTGTCCAAATGGAGTGCTGAAGGCAGTTTTCTCCTTATCATCTTCACACATCGGAATTTGGTGAAAACCACTTGCTAGATCTAACGTAGAGAAATATTTCGATCTACCCAGTTGGTCGAGTATTTCTGTTATATTTGGGAGAGGATAGGCATCGCCTATCGTGACTTCATTGAGTCTTCGAAAATCTATGACAACTCGCCAGCGTTTTTGACCGGATGGGTCTGGTTTCTTTGGAACTAATAAAAGAGGGGAGTTCCAAGGACTACGGCTTGGACTGATAATATCTTGTTCAAGCATGTCTAAAATCTGTTTGTTAATCTCTTCCTTTTGTGTTTCAGGTAACCGGTAAGGTTTTACGTGTATTGGCCCAGTGTTATTTAAGACTGGTATAGAATGTTTAGCTGCGTCAGTGCAGGTGAGATAATCTCCTTCAAAAAAAAATAAATCATTAAAATCACGACAGATTCTCAAGATTGAACTCCGTTCTTCTTTATTGCAATGTTCCAACTGCAAGTTATCTATTAGATTTTTTAATCGATTTTCTATGGGATCTTTTTTGTAATCAGTTTCTATCACCTGATATTCGTCTAAGTCTTCCCAAACAAGATTAATTTGCTGCGGATTAATGTCAACTTCTGCGTCTGTGGAATTTAATATTGAAATTGTCGCATAATCCTTATGTGCATTTACAAGGGTATTACCTACAAATACGCCAGGTAAAATTTCTGTTTTTACACAAAATGCTTCTTTATTTAATTGGACAGGTATAGATAAGATTTTCTCTGAGCGTTGAGGAATTATTATATTTTGGGGAATATTTGTGTTCTGAGGAATTGAAATTTTGTTTCTAGAGTGAGCCACTATATTGTTTTGCCTTTGTTTGGCTTTATCTTCTAACTTTGGGTTCTGCGGGGAACCAAGTTTGTCTGATGAGTGGTCGCAATCTTTCTGTTGCGTAGCCGATTCACCATTTAATTTATTAGCTGCTTCGTGAGCCAATTTCTTACTTACAAGTTGCGGGTTACTTGCTAAAATATTTTTATAACTTTCTTTAATTTCCTTTGTATTTAATTTTTTATTCTTCGTATCTTTGCTTATTAACGTTTCTTCATTTTCTTTGTGGCTTTCCTCTTTTATATTTCCTTGTTTTTTAAAGTTGCACAGAGTTGATTTTATTCCATTATACTCATGTAATTCATCCTCAATATTACCTGTATCATAATTTAGTGATTCTTTTAAGCACACCTCTAAACACATATCCAGGTAGTTAATTGCACAGCCATATTCTTTCAGGAAATCGTTCCCTAGAATTCCGTCGCATGGCAATTTACTACCTTCAGGTACTATGTGGAATGGCTGTTTCATAATCACTTCCTTTCCTTGTGAGTTCAACGCTATTAATCCATTGGTTACTCCGTATGAAGAGAAACTATCACCAGCTAGAGTAGTGATTATACATCGTTTATCCTCGAATACCAATGCCTCGTCATGAGTAGACTCAGCTTTAATTAAACTGATTTCAGCACCAGTATCGAGTAGAAATCTAGCTGATGTACCTTTGGAGAAATTTACGCGGAATGTCACAGTAGGAGAGTGATTCAGAGCCTCTAGAGGTACCCTGAATTTATTTGACTTTAATGATGTATGGACGCTTGAGTCTCTATTAAGCGAGAGGGGTCGTCCTCCACTGCCTCTCGCGGAAGATCGTTTCCCGAATTTTGCGAGTTTGACCATCTGACTTGCCTAAAATTCCTAGGCTGATGATACTCGTTCGAATCTTTCCGTATAGGGGGTTGAGAAGGGTTTGTGTTGGTTCTATAAGAAGAGTTCATGTTGGGTCTATAAGAAGAGGGGGACTGAAATTGTCTCGAATTTTGGGAGCGTTTTATCTGCTCGTTATAGATTAGGCTGCGGCATTCGTTTTGCCTGTGGTTAGGTTTATTGCAATAGTTGCAAATAATTCTGTTGACTTCTCTTTTTATATTTGGAAATTTGTGAGAAAAGGAAGGAAGCTGTCTTCGTTTAAAACACACATCCTTTGTATGCCCCTTCTTACCGCAATATTCGCAGGAAGGAATTGGACTTGGCCTATGCGTACTTGGTGCAATATCGTCGGCAATCCTATAAGAATGTTCGCTGGCAAAAGTAATCAGCTTTTGTAAATCGTTTTCTGAGCAGGCTTTTACTATTATACGTAAGTGTTCATTTTTTAAACCATCCTCGAATGCTCGAATGGCATTCTGCTCGTTTTCACGGAGCAAATATGCTCGAGAAGCCGTGTCTGTGGCATCATTAAAAGTGACTGCATTTAAATCAGCCAGCTTCTTGGTCACACGTTGAGCAAATTCGGCGAGAGTTTCTCGGGGACTTTGTTTAAGGCGGATTAGTTCGCCCTGAAGCGCCACTCTTAATCTTTTTTCTTGGAATTGAGCGTTTAATTCTGCTTTTAATTCATCCCACTTCGTGAATTGTTTGAACCTAATAATGTCGTATGCAGGACCAGTAAGTTTAGTTTTCACTAACGTGAAGAATAATTTATGGTCTGCTTCGGTTTTTGCCTGGGTGAATAACAAATCTCCACAGGTTAGAAAACGGTGTAGATTCTCGGTTCGGCCATCGAACTCGGGGATCATATTACGTGCATCCGTAATGGATATTTTTAAGTCAGTCATCTCGGATTCTGGACTGGGCTTAGTAATTATAATTTCAGCAACACTAGCTGGGCGAGTGGCTACGGGTATTTCGATACTTTCACCAGAGCCTCGCCGGCTATTAGAACGTGTTATCACCACAATTTTTACGGATCACTTTCACTTCTTTTCAGTTCACTACAGCTACGTAAAACAGCACAAAAAGAGTATTATCCTAGTAATGTTTTCACCCAAAAAAAAATGCTACACTTTCAAGGAAAAATTGATATCTTAGTTGAATACTTGTAAAAGAGCTTCATGTAAAACTCTCAATCTCAAATTGGAGGAAAAATTATGCACGATATTTTGTGTTAGCGCTAGTAAAATCTCGAAACAACATCTCGAATTGATAAAAAAAAAATAGAAGAAGAATGTTAACATGGTTCATGTTGTGTTTTCCTTTTTTTTTTCTCCAAAAAAAAAGTATCTCTATAGCAGAATGTGTGTATATATATAAAGATAAAAATTTTGTGTGTTTTTTTTTTTTTTTTTTTTTTTTATATAATAGTACGTAAAAAAAAAATTTAATAGGAAAATTTTAATAGTAATTTAAAATAAACGAAATTCATTTTTTTTTTGTAATTTAAATTAAGAGAGCTTACTGAAGGAGAGCCTTGAGTTCGATCATCCTCTTTTTCAATAGGAAGTGGAGCATGAAGTCGGCGGTGTCTTCGTCTTCGTCAGCTTCACGTGCGGCTTCGGCGTATAATTTCTCGGCAAGTTCGGCGACTTCCTCTTCAATTATCTTCCGGATTCTTTCCTCCATTAGTTGATTTCTTCGAGGTTATATATATATATATATATTTTTTCACTGTTTGGCTTTCCTTAGGTGCCAGATACCTTGTGTATAAAGATTTTCTTTGGATGCCTTCTAGGCTTCAAGCTGGGGTATTTTTTTTTTGATGGGGGAAGGATCTATTGTCCTTTTTACAATCCCACCGCTGCCACCAGTTGTTCTGTTGCACTTTTTAAGGATAAAGGTTGCAACAAGGACCGTGATGTACTTTCCTCGAGAGGAGAAGTTCACTAGCCCTGAGAGATATTAATTCGTACTATCGTCTATCATACGGCAATTAATAGACCACTCCGTTTGTTTTAGCACTGGATTTTTATTATTTTAATACAACTTGATACACACGGCTTAAAATTAACTGGAAGTCTTAATTTAGTCAAACTGTTTCTATATCTGACCGTAATATCGGCCTTCACAATCTTATTGTCAAATTGATTACTGAACGTTGCATTTCAAACTTCACTGAACTTAACTGAATAACTATGCTTAACTGAAAAAACTAATCTTGTAAACTTAACTCAAATAACTTAAGAAACCGGACTTTAACTTAACCGATAACTTGATAATCTGAAGACTGTCTGTGTGGGCTCAGAATGCACCTCTTTTATATTTTGGGATGGTGCAATTTTTTAAGAGGCAACACCAAGGTTGCGAAGTATAAAAGAATCGGCATGATTGCCTAAGGGGCTGCATCATCATAATTAAACTTACCTTTTCCTAGGGTTGTGACACCTTTTGAAAATTTAATGGTGCCGCAACTCATAAGGTAAGTGTCATAACACGAAAAGGTGTCATAACATGAAAGAATATTTTTATTATGTATAACTAAAAGAATACGGCATGCAATGGGCATACGAAATATTCTTTATATATACTTCCGCGTATACATCACAGCATATCAACATGCCGCATGCGCAGTTGAATTTCCCAACATATGTATTGCAAGCGCCACTGCGGTTGCTTAAGGGAGTTCATACATATGTAAGTATGCTGATGGGTGCATGGGTGACGCGCAATAATTTGGCTTGTATAATGCCGGTATAATGTAGGTCAGTACATTATGTGTATGAAATCGTCGTGAGGGAATTCCATGGGGATTTCCTATTTTTGTATTTATATAGCCGTGAAGGCCAAGAGTATGCCGGCGGCGAATTATTGAGAAATTAATATTGCTGACTGGAGGGAATAAAAGTGTACAGTTTTTATGACTGTAAAATATGTAAAATATTGATTGTTTTTAGGTCATATGATATGGATGATTAATTATGCATGATAATGCATGATATGGTTGATTATGAGTATATGAGTGTGAACTCATTACACTATGTGTAATTCCCTAGAGATTTGTGAAATTAAAAGCTATTCTAGGAATTTTTCATTGAATTAATAATTCTATAGTCATAACACAGATTTCTAAAATGACTAATTGTAAGACGTCGGCGATGCCGTTGTTATTTTAAATCTGTAGGAACAAACCAGAACTCAGGAGATACCGTACGATTGTAATCTATGTGTCATGTTATTTATTTAATTTATATATATATATATATATATCTCCATTTTACTTAAAATATTGTACCGCTAAAATTAAGACATGACATGTCGATGAAGGCAGTATTATCGACAACAGATCTCAAACTGTATAGATTCCCAATAGATTATATTAAATGGTGTTCCACAGGGGTCAGTGTTGAACCAATTGTTTTTAAGTTGAGTTATTGAACTGATAAAGAAAACGTACATTTCTACCATGTTTCCGTGTTGATAATGTATACAAGAATCTAAGAAAGCTTCAAGGATTTTCAAATTGAAGTAAATAGTGATTCAAATAGAACACATGCATTTTCTGCAACCAGTGAATTATTAGTTATCTCATCTAAATATGAGTGGACAACTTCTGTGTACATATTTTCTTGGTTTCTCCATTATTTTGTAATTGATTAAAATTCTGTGGGCCCCACTTATACAGGGCAGGTGTATCAAGTTTCCTGGCTTGACCCATGAGGTATAACACCAAAAAGTATTATTAATTAATCAATCACTACTCTGCAGTATTACAACTTTACAATAGCTTGACTTGTTCAGACTTGTTCGCACTTATTGCACAGTATACTATGTTAAGGCAGCCATTTTGAATTTAATCATTTATTTATTTGATTAGGATTAGTTATGAGAGGAAACACATTTTTAAAAAAACTATTCTGCTTCTTTAAGGTAGGATTTAAGTATTAGTTTTTAATTTTAGTACAGTTGTTACCATCTCAGGGGCTGGGACCGAAGTGAAATGTTATTTTTATGTCAAATATATTACAATTTTAATTTTATTTCTTCACTTCCTTAGCATGCCAGAATTTTTAATTTAAATTTCTGAGAATCATAATTGAATCCTTTTTGATAGGTATGTATAAAGGAGAAAATAGCGTATGCATGCAGAGATAGTTGAAAATAGATTTAGTAGAAAAAAATTCAATTACGAAGAGTGGTTCCCATTTCATTAAGTATAGTCGCCTGGTTTATGCGTGTAAATGAAATCCTCTCATCCTGGTATTTCTTCCACCTCGGCTGTTAGTATCAGAAAAAGTTAATATGAATTAGAGAGTTGAAATCGCCTTATTACAGACGTGTTCTTATTCATTTAAATATTTCAACGAGACGTCCGTATAAATTGGATTGAATGGCTGCATAAGGAGGGTTCTTTTTTGTTATTTTCTGTAACTTTTGAAATATGCAGAAATCTTTTCCAATCAGCTTTTCTCATTGCGTTTCCATACTTTGAAAGAAGGGAATAAAATTAAAATAAAAGCTTTAAAATGTGTAACATTTGAAAGTAGCGTAGGCGGCTAGTTATTTCCCTGTAATTTATAAATAGTAATGTGTAAATAGTGAACTCAAGCTACCTTGGTAAAGCCCCAATTAGCACTATTTAAAATGCTGATTTGATGTACATTTATGTCATTGAGACAGTCAAGGAGCTTTAGAACTTCATATATTTACACTATGCCGATTTCTATTAGGATTTTTTCGAGATTTGTTTAAAGTCATCGCAACGAAAGTAAAGTCATTTATTGCATTGTCTGTCATTATCAAATGCCGGGTATTCAGAGTATAAGTTTTGTCAGTAAAACTTTTGTTTAAGCTTAATTCAGGAGACGTAGTAAAACTATTGGAGGTTGAAGTCCCTTTGGTTGCCCAAACTGCCTTAGCATTCTAAAATTGACACTTCTTGAATTGACACACTCTTTTGCTACTCGTCAATGTTCGTCCAATGACCGGAGAATATTCTGTTAATATGCCTTATTGCGAATGTGAGGCCACTCACGTTGGCATATCCGGATGCACTTTTTATTCTCGGGACAAAAGGTCAAGCTTTTCAAGTCGTTCCGAAAGTTTTCCATCAGTACGAGCATATAGCAAGCGCAGAATTTAACCTTATTAAGAGTCAGGGCTTGTCGTGTGGAAGATGGAGATATGACTCAGATACTGGTTTGAATATCTAATGGAGTAATACTTGCCTGAAGTATTTAGGTATGTATATCGGACGAGAGAGTAATTTAAATAATAGTAGAATTGCTCTGGAGAAACTCTCTAGAGCAGTAAATTCATGTTGTAGTTGGAAAATTTCCATTTTCTTTAATGGGAAGGACAGACGTTTATTGAAGGCTTTTTAAGAGCTTTTCAAGCTAAATGACTTTTGGTGCGGAAGACAATGGGTTGCTGAAAGCGTGCTCTGTCTGTCAGTTAAGGTGGATTTGGTTTCACTAAGATCGTTGTGAAAACAAGCTGTCTTCAAGTGCGTGCATTTCATAGAGTATTTTGCCGGAGAGACACAATGATTTTTCAATTATAGGTGCATGTACTGGGAGCGATCGGATCAGGAGAGCGCAACTACCTGCCCTCTGCCCGATCTATTTATTATCGTGACTAGCCACAGGATCTTATCTCTACGAATCAGGGCAGAATCAGGCCAGCATTCCACCTTAAATGGGATGCACTATGTTGCACTCAAATCGCGGTATTTCCAGTAGAACGCAATCCTGATTTAAAAGGTTCAAAATTTTTGCCATGGCTTTTTATTTTTATAAATATTTCACTTTTATTTTGCTTAAGACACTATAATAAATTAGTAAAAAGATATTAAACTGACTTGAAGAATGCTTTCCCACGACAATAACGCCCGTGTGTTACAGCACCACTATATAGCGCACTTCATTACGATAATTTAAGACTCCCGAGTCTCGATTTTATAAAATATCGTTCACAAAAGCATATTTCGCAATTATGTCATACTTCTATTAAGTAAAAATCACATATAATTATTTATTTATCGCAATATCGCTAATTTAAATCCGAAGTTCTTTTCATAAAATATGAAAAGTCAGAAATGTTGAACTGACACACAATAGGCAGTAGGCCCTCTTGTCAGCCCCCCCCCCCCCATCACAGATCATACTCTCATTGAATTGCTTAAACACGTACACTGAATTCACACTGTACCCGCTGCCTTATTAGTTATTTATTCACTGGGTCAAACTTATCCTAATGTCGGTCGCAAGTGGATCTTACGCTGATTACTAACATTAATACCGGATACAGACTTGCAATTTCAATATTGATATATTGATATTGCAATTATGTCAACTCATATTAGATTTATCACTAGATTTCTCATTTAATTTGATACTTGACTTAAGAAAGTTTCGCGCACGTACAAAATGCGAGGAAGTATTGTGCAATTACTTGCGAATGTTGAAAATAAAAAGGAACTAGACACTTCCACTTGACAAGTACCAAATATTAAATGTCAGAAATAGTTGCAGCCAACATTGCAGTATAAAATCCGGTTCTAAAAGGTTCGTGTATTAAATGATTATGGTTTACAATTCAGCTCATGTTACAATTAACTCTGTATACCGTGTACATTTTTCGCAATTTCAATATTAAGTTGCAATGCAGTACAGAGTGAGTGTACACCGAGCATATACCGAGCTGTTTCTGAGTATATAGAGACAGGTCTGCGGTTCAGCGCAAATTTCAGTATTGAAACTGCAGGTCTGTCCCCGGTATATGTAAGTCGGCATATATCCGTTTAAAGATATCTTAAAGGTTTATAATACTTTAAAGTCGTCACAAATGTGGCTAATCATAATAATAAATAACTACAAAAAATTGTTATTCTTATTTCGTTCAGGCCACATGGTGGGCAAAATGAAACGAAAGATTCACAAATACAGCGTGAAGAGTTTAAAGGATGCACTACTGCTTGCCATACATCAGGGTGAAATATGTATAAGGGAGGCTATGGCAAAGTATAACATACAACGATTTTGGGAAGCGTTCCTAAGGCTTGTCAGAAAATTGGAAGAGAAACCATTTTAAAATGAGCTGAACAAAAGTGAACAGCAGAATAATGAACTTCGTTTATTCGCGGTGGCTTTCCATTTGAAACCAGGAGAGTTGCCAAATACAGTGGGAAAAATTGTTAATTCGGACAAAAGATCCCACTCCATTCAAGGATGGACATCAGGGAAAAAAATGTATTCTGGTTTCATGAGACGACATTGAAATTTAACTTGAAGAACTGTTGAATCTATCAGTCAATGTCTCGCTTTGGTAACAGAAAAGTATATAAGAAAGTGGTTTAATGAGTTTCGGGCTTACTTAACATTTCACCAGCACCGCGCCAAAAATTCAACGGCGATGAAACTGATTTTTCTATGTGCCCAAAAACTGCTAAGGTCATTTTGCCTAAAGGCCCCCGAAATGTTCACAAGTAAGTATGGGAATGAAAAGGAAAATAAAACGGTCCTATTAATTTTGAACGCAAATGTGGAAATTGCACCCTCATTTGTCGTATTTTCATACGTTAAACCGAAGAAAGATCTCGTAAACAGACGCCATATTGACGCTTCAGTAGTTATCGAGAAAATTCAAAAGGCATCACTACATAGCGATTGTAATTAATTCGCAAATACTACGCTAGTTTCCGTAAGTAATATATTTTTGACTTATCGAATGGTGTGTATGGTGTTATAGATGGATATTTAGAAAAATCGTACCCAACGTCGAAATAGATGGACTAGGAGGATCATCAACTACTCTACGCATAACTGATACATATGAAGAAAACTTTGCTAGTGGTTGCAACAAAAAAAATCGTGTGGATGTTCAAAGCCATGAACTTTTCATTACCAATAACATTATAAAGGAAAAGTGTTTCCCTGTTTAGTAAAACAAATAAAAGGAATCCAATTAAAAGATCGTCAAGTATGATTTCTTCTATAGAATTTCGAGAAGCTAATCGGTTAAAGGATATGACAAGGACAGAAGATTTAGATAGCTAGTGGAGAATGATGCACTGAACAACGTGGATTGTGACAACTGCCTGGTTGATTCCACTTGATATGTTGTGACCTAAAGAAATTTACTTACGAAGAATCGCCTTCAACGGACTTATTATTTTTTTAATTTTCAATTTTTTTTAAAGTAATTAGGAACTTGAAATTTTGATCCCATAGTTTATAATATATTTTTATATTTGTGTTGCTTATTTTTGTTGAACACAATAAGCTGCTGTGAGTACTGGTATGTTTTGAATTACTACACTAATCAACATGTACATGAATTAGAATGATGAACTTTTATGTAGTAGTAAGAGCACTAGCTCTGAAAAATTTTAAAATCAATAAATAAATATATAAATATTTCATTTTCTGAGTCTGTTAGTCCTCACATACTTACTATATATTTTATAGTCAGTCTTGCCGCAGCCGTACCTTTCCTCAGACAAAACAAATGGTGTGCGACCAGACCAGCCCCGGCCCAGATATGTGAATTGTATTCCATTCTAGATATGATATAGGACTGGTAGCGCAGCGTAAAGCTAGATGGGCTGAAATATTTCTTACATCTCTTCTGATGGATTTCGAGGAATTGTTAATGCTAAGAATACATTTAGACTATACATCGTAAATCAGTGCCCCATAAAAGGAATTTGGAATAGAAAAGTTAAGAAGAGACGAGACAGCTTTGGGACTTAGGTGCATTAAATTCGACGCGATTCGTTTTGCCCCAAGCAATGATACTATCGAGGTCATTAATGATCGGCAAAACTATAGATGGGATTGAAAGTATAGAAAAGTAGATTATCAAAGAAAATTAAGAACAGAGATGGAGAGATAACAGCACATCCGCATTTAACTATAGGGGAGGTTGTGCTGAAACGCCGTCTAATACAACCCATATTATGCGACCAGATAACAAACTTCCAATCCATAATAGAAGAGGACGGGAGAGACCAAGTGCTTTAAGTTTAGCTTAAAGAGCTGGATGCCAGACTCTACCAAAATCACTTGCAATATCTAGCGAAATGATTTTGAGCTCTTTAAAATGCTTCAGAGTTTTTTAGTTAGGACCGTTTTTGAAATAATCGAGTAGAAAGCGATGCCTTCTACTGCATGGAAGGACGAGTAAAGTATACAACGATTTCTCTATATAATGCAACATCAGTATGTGTATAAATAGCATTCAATAGAACTGATAATACTAACGATGCAATGGATACAAAAGCTTATGTAATATTTGTCAAATATACAAACAAGCCTATCTTGAAAAGCCAGAAATTTCACACATCATGAAAATTTGACTCATATTTGAAAAACTAATTTAACATTAACGGAAAATTGACAGGACCGCAAAGGCATTATCATGTAAAATAATTACAAGCGATAATGAGCATAGTAAAAGAAAATCGGTAAATATTTGAAACAATAACAAGAAGATTTTTATGTTTTACGTTCGATATAAAAAAAGTATTAAATGCTCCACATGGAGACAGAAGCTTGCTGTTATACCACACATAGTAATGAGACTAGAAAATTCTATATGACATCCTAAGTGTTTACGAAAGAACCTTCTATATACCATCAAGGATGGATTTACATTTCTATTGGGAGAATGTGAAATCTAAATGGATTCTGTTCAATTATTCTGAAATATTTTGGAAATTATTGAAAATCAGGAGACTATTGTGAGGATTAGTATTTTCTGCAATAGTTGCATTCAGCCAAAATAACAACGTCCTAATGCTTTCTATGATATTGCCTAGATGTTATGTGCATGACTAATTCTGTATGGCACACCGTGTAAATCAACAAAGTGCAAATTAATATTCTTCTTTCGTGGCATATATGTATGTACGAATGAATAATTTCTGATAGATATTTAAGCGAGACACGCTATTCTGGTCCCCATCAATACGAATGGAAACTCATTAGTGGAGTCGAGGCCATATCATTCCTCTTACAATGATTTTTTCTGATCATCTGTTTTTACCTATATCGTCTCTGGTTTATATGAAACTTTCAGATTTTATGCAGAATACTGTAGTTCACCCATAGGCATAGACTTAGATTATATTAGATTTGTAAAGGGGTGTGTAGACGTTAGCCTCGCTATCACTGCGACCTGAAAGATCTATTGTGAGTGGCCCGTTGCATTTACTCCCTTTTTGGTTCATATTAAAGTCTGTACCCCTTCTGGGATTGAAGTTCCACACGTAGGTTGGTGGAAGAAAAGCACGTTCGAGGTGGAGTAGTCTCCGCCTGGCCAAAGCTTTGCAGTTGAAGAGCAAGCGCTCCGAAGTTTCGTGAGCATCCTGACAGTAACGGCAGGATGAAGTATAAGCCAAGGATAAGCCAAGCCCAGGTTGTTTAGCTGATACGTCAAGGAGCAATGGCCTGAGGGGAGCTCAGTAGTCATTTTGAGCTCTGTTCTGCTAAGAAGTTGGAGTTCTTTCGTTTTACCGCCAGAGGTGTCGATAA
The DNA here is from genome assembly GCA_963930735.1 of Dioctria linearis. Lineage (NCBI taxonomy): Eukaryota > Metazoa > Arthropoda > Insecta > Diptera > Asilidae > Dioctria > Dioctria linearis. The sequence goes on along the minus strand of OZ005740.1, from coordinate 335,200,881 downwards.
ACGTTTTTGCCTGACGAAGTCCTTGTAAGGATTTTTGTTTATTCTCCCAGCCGTTTAAGGCAGCTCTAAGGAAATACTTTGATATGCCACAAAATGGCTCTGGTTCGACAAACTGAGCTTCTTCTCCTGTTTTGCCATCAGCAATTTCATTGCCTTTGTGGCCCTCATGTCCAGGTACCCACATGAAGATAACTTTGTTTATCCTTGATAAGTTTTTGACGGTTTGTAGACATTCCCAGGCTATCTCTGACTTAACAGTGTACAACTTTGAGGCCTTGAGGGCAGCTCTACTGTCCGAGAGTAGGTATAGACTTTGTTTGTTTCCCCTTACCAGTGAGGCTTGGTAATTAAGAAATATTTTACATTATTTTTATTTATAAAATCAAGCAGCTTTTACTTATACTGGTGGTGACATTGAAGTAGCATTTATTTCCGAAGTTAGCAAAGCGATTGGATCCTTAGGTTATGGGTATCATATAATTAAAAAAAAAACAAAAATCTTTCCAACGAAACGTAAAGCAGAATGTCTCGACATAGCCGATTCTTCATTCAATTCAGTTTGTAAAATCGATTCCTTCCAGCTCTAAACCAAAGTTGATTATGACATATTATAGGTTTTTCATCTATTAGTCTGTTCGGCAAATAAAATTAAAAGCGGAAATTTCATGACCAAAACTGATAGTCAAAATTTTTGAAAGAAGGCATTGGTGCACAAAACTTATACTAAATAATCCGTTATTCCATAATTTTTGTTCAAAAATTCATATCTGATAGTATTGTGGTTGATTGGTGTAGATATGTCTACTTTTTGAAAATGTAACTATTTAATGACTTGTTTCACCCATGTTTTAGTGATGTAGTCTACGTAGTTTTTAGAGATTTCTGATTTTTATACAATAACGAGAAACTAAACATCTTTGAACTGAAGAATTTCTAATATTTTGTCGGAGCTTTCAAATCAATATCATAAAGATGATGAAAAATTTAAGATGAACAAAATGCTTGCAAATTTATTCAACCTTAAGAACTGTACACAAAGTGGCACCAAGATTGTGTTTTCTGATAAGCTTTGACCTCAGCTGAGGATGATCACCACCCAATTTTTATGCGCAGAAAATTACTTGGGCCAATTTTTTATTTAATTTTTACTAATTATTTTTAATTACTTTTTAATTTTCTTTAACTTGATATATTTCTTTAACTTTATAATTTTTTCATTTATTGTTTCTCTTACATAGTTTCCTTTCGGATTTTTTATTGGATTATTTGATAGTAGTTTTCTTTGTAGCATAACAAATCTGCTGCCTTTCAAAATCTAACACCTTTCACAATTTGTCATCCTAAGATTCAGTCTAGTCAGCATGTATGTAGGTACCTATAAATCCACTTCCGGTTGGGGATACTCTTGAATCAATCATAAATGTGCATCATATCATGCCTTGAATTCAGTCTTGTTAGAAAGAGTTGTAATGTAAGGGACGTTAAGTAACGTTAAAGATACATTTTATTCTCAAAAAATATACCGCGATAATGGGCTAAGAAATTTTTCATACACAATCATTTTCTGTAACACCTAAATTACAGCACTAAAATAGCATACCCTGCACACGTTTGACTTACTCACTGTTTTCATGACTGCTAAATTGTTCGGAATTTAACAGACTTGAAGTTCACCTCTGGGCTCGTTGAGTTTCGCTTTTATCTAAGCATCCAGGTGTCACATATCCATTGTGAAAAAATCTTGACGCTGCAGGAGGTTATTAATAAACGAAAAAATTAATTAAACAGGTTTGAAACTCGCAAAAAGGTATTTACGATAAAGAAAGTGGACGTGTACGGGGTTCAATTCAATTCAATTCAATTCAATTCAATTCAATTCAATTTATTACGAGGATAATGCACAACAAGATACATACAATCTTTTCAATATGTACATATAAAAATTATAACGGGAAATGCTACTAAGAAGAAGAAAAAAAGAAAAAAGAAAAACAAAACAGTAAAATTAAATTAACGGAAAAATAAAGAAAATTAAATGATAATGATAATATAAAAATGAAAAATTTAGAACTAAAATAAAAATGGAGTGATGCATTATGTAAAAAAAGAAATAAAATATTAATACTAAACCAGTTACTGCTATATTATAAACAAACTTAAATAGACTACAGATTTCTCAAACTCACCGGACGAATGACTAATTCTCATTCATTAAACATTGAAAAAGAAGCCTCCTAAACATAACGGCTGACCCCGTGCGTTGTAAGTCCACAGGAAGAGAGTTCCACCTGCGAGGTATATGGACAAAGTAGGAACGCTGGCCCAATAGTGTACGGTAGCGGGGAATCAAAATATCCACGTGTCTGGTGGAACGCAAGAATCTTATACTATTGCAAAGATACGCAGGCTGATTGGAGTAAATAAGCCTATGAAGGAAAACTAGTGCTTTATGCAAAAGATATGTTTTAATGGAACAATTCAGGATTACGTTTCTATATTGGCTTATGTGGTCAAAACGTCGAAGTCCAAATGCGAATCTTATGCAATTGTTAAAAGCGATCTCTAATTTTCGCGAGCAGTTGGAATCTAGGGCAGGAAAGGCTAAACTTCCATAAGTAAAAAAAGGTACTAAAAGTGCTCTGACGATTTTAATTTTCACACTTACAGAAAGTAAACGTGCTGAGAGCCAAAGACGACGAAGTCCACCATACACTTTTCCCAACACGCTCTTCACATAATCACAGCAGCTCATCCGAGAGTTTAGTATTATACCTAGATTCCTTACACGCTCTAAATGGGGTAGCGGGGTGTTTCCAAGGACAATAGGAGAATAATTTAAAGGATCCAAACCTCTTCGGTGTACTAGCATATAATTTGACTTTTTAGCATTCAATGCAAGGTCGTTTAATGTTGACCAGTCATATATCTGCTCAAGATCACTATTGACTTTGAAAATGCAATCTTCAGACAAGCCAATAGGACAGCTCATAAAAATCTGCACGTCATCCGCATATAACTGTATATTAGTATGGCGTATAACATCCGGTAAGTCATTAATATAAAGGCTGAATAACAGGGGTCCTAGAATAGAGCCTTGGGGGATTCCACATGTCAAATTTATTACATTAGAAAGGCTATTATTAATTTTCACTTGCTGTGTTCGTCTAGATAAAAAGCTATTAATAGCTGAAAGTGCGGATGAGGTGAAGTTAAAATTCAAAGCTAACTTTTGCAATAATTTACGGTGATTGACACTGTCAAAAGCCTTAGAAAAGTCCAGTAGCACTAGAATTCCCATGTCATCCTTATCAAGCGCTTCACGAATATCGGTGGTAACTTTAAGCAAAACTGTTTCGCAGCTGTGTTTGGGACGAAAGCCGGATTGACAAGCAGATAATAATGAACGTTCCTCAAGATACTCGAACATCTGAGTTGATATGAGCTTTTCCAAGGCTTTCGCTAAAAAACATAATAGGCTGATAGGTCGGAAGTCAGACATGTTACTTGGGGAGTTATTTTTAGCAATGGGTAACACAACTGCCCTTTTCCACTTTGCTGGAAACTTTGACGTAGTTAAAGCAGTATTAAAGATATGCTTGACAACAGGTAATATAGCAGGCAAAAGTAATTTCACGAAAAGCGGAGGGATGTTATCCGGCCCGCTAGCGTTCGAACTGATAGAATTAATGGCATTATAAACCTCTAATGAATCGACGCAGCGGAAGCTAAAACCATCACCTGATGGTGATTGAGGAGTTGTATGCAAAAGCTCAGAAGCAGTTGGGAACACCACTGCTGAAGATGAAGTGAAATGCTCATTTAGATCATTTAGATCAAAATCACAAGTTGGGGAATGTTTACCATGAATGCCCAAGTATTTTAAATTAGACCAGAATTGTTTTGAAGTGAGACCAGGATCAAGCTTGTGACCCAAATAATAACGCTTTGCAGAACGTACTTTACGAGTTACCAAATTTCTAATAAGTTTATACCGTTGCTTGTCAATCTGACTTCTGGAATATTTATACCTCTGATAAAGGAACTCACGTTCTGCAATGAGGCTATTAATTTCTTCCGTAAACCATGGAATTCTGTGTGGAAAACTACGCCGTGAGCGAAGAGGAGCGTATTTATCATGAAGATATTGCATGATGGAATCAAACTTCTCTACTTGGTCATCCACGTCAGTGAAATCGTAAATTGAATTCCAGGGGAGAGTGGTGCATTCGTCCAACATACCAGTAATATCGATACGATTATAGTTACGACACAAAGTCGGCGTTTCAACCTCTCTCTCTACTAGGAACTCATATGTCAAGAATAATATATCGTGGTCCATGATACTTGGGGGGCTAAGCTGATTAAAGAACTTAACAGAACTTTCATCTGTAACAAGAAACAAATCAAGTAATGAGGGATTTTCCACACCGCAAAACGTGGGAAGCACATTTACCTGTTTCAAATCAAGAGACTGGATCAGGTGAATGAAATTTTCAGAAGTGGAGTTCTGTTGCAACAAGTTCACATTAAAGTCACCACCGACAATTACTTTATTATATCGCTGAATTATTGAGGCAATTCTATCCTCGAACTCAGAAGTATTATTTATAGAGAAACAATTTGGAGGACAGTAAACTGCTACTAAAGCGCATTTATCATAGCTAGATTGAATCTCAACGCATATGAACTCAAAAGGCTCACATGTCGATGAGTATAGAATGGAGGATTTTAAGCACTTTCTAATATAGATTGCCACACCACCACCAATGCGATCTTTCCTATCGTTACGATGTAGGGAATAACCTGGAATGTCCACCAAACGAGACGGAATGTCCCCATGTAACCAAGTCTCAGATACCATTATAATATCAACATTTGAGTGCGCAAATATTAATCCCAACTCATCAATCTTTGAACGAATGCTGCGTGCATTCATGTAACACACCTTGAGTCCCGGCGCTCTGGAACAAAACACATTTACCATGGTTCCCACTTGGTCCATATTATACAAATTTAACGACTGAACATACTAACACAGAGTCAGCGGCATGCTCAATAGGCAATAAGAAAACAAGAGACATAATGATGCAGGAGAGTACACACGTCCGATAGGTTGAGAAATCGAGGTACATAAAAAGTTCAAAAACAATCATGCAATAAGTTCTAATCAGGAATATGAAAAATCTACTATACAAAATAAGCAAGTAAATAGCAGCAAAATCTAAGTGTAAGGATCGATCGACTAAAGAGACTAATACTAGATTTATAAACAATAAAGAATTCATTATCAAATACTCCACAAAAATTAAAGAACTATACCTAAATCTAAGCAGGTGACAGAGAATGATTATGGTGACTTTGAGTTGCATGCAGGCCAACATATAAACTATTGATCACCATCAGCTGTCGATACTCCCGGCATTGAAGAGGCATCTACTAGTGTATGCAATTCTTTTATTGACGTCACACGCACCAGGTCATTATTACTTTTTAGACGAACGTAAACAAAACCATTTCGAGACCGTATGGTATGCAACTTCTGTATGGAGCGCAAGCGTCGTGCTTCATTAAATATGCCATGATTGCTTGGTGTAAGGCTATCATGGATGTAGATTAAACTATCAGACGTGAAGCCAGCATTTATCTGATTTAGCCTTAATTGTCCATGCGCTGATAGCGATTTGTAAAACGAGCTCTTCTCACTTTGTGACGAGAACCGTACTATTATGGAAGAATTTTTATTTGCCCCCTTCACAGATGACGTATTGCTTTTGAGTCTAAAAGTATCGGTGTAAGGCGTCACAGTATGTTTCAGGAGAGAAGCAATGCCCTTGAAAATGTGACGGGTGTTTTCATTTTGCTTTTTTGGTATACCAGTGATTATTACATCATTTAAACGTCGCAACCGTTGGGATTCCTCGAGCTCGCTCTGAATAAGAGAAAGTTTCTGCTCAAGCGCTTCATTTTTCGTTCTTAGATCGTTCACTTCCCTGCTGATCGGTGTTAACACATTTTCAATTTGGAATGAGATATCCTCCTTAAATTCTTTGAGCTTTTCAGTGAGCAGATTACTGAGACAGATCATCAATCTTTTTTCCATTGCATCTAAAGAATTATATAGCGATGGAGAGGTTGATGTCGAGGGGAATTTAGAGGCGACACTTCTCGCAGCACCTCTAGTTAGAGCTGGAGTGTTACTCGATGATCGTCTGTGTCCACTCGTTGAACTGTTTTTAACTTTGCTGTTTGTATTGGAGTTTTTACCGCTCATTATAAATAAGGCTGATAAGTCTTTGTATTGCGCAATGAATATAGTTATATGAGTAACAAGTATATGTATATAGCGCCACCAACAGAAAACACTAGCGAATGATCCAAAATCACGGATAAATAGCACACGAAACACAATCTTCACAAAAATGAGCCCACCACTATCTTACGTTAATGCCAACAATATAAATTTATAATTAAAACTTAAGGAAAAACGGCAATAAATCGGAAAACCGGGAGCTCTGATACAATACGTCTACTCAGTAGCAAGAATCATCATGCTCACAAACATTAAAAAGAACTGACAGTTTTCCATAGAAAAAATTTCATTTGAAGTTTTAACTTGTGGCGGATCTAACAGTCAAATTATTGGGAGGGGATCACCATACAGTACAGTACTTGCAGTACTGTGGTGAGCTACTAGGAAGGTTTCCACATTAAGCGGTGTGGATGTTGTGTCATTTTTTAGTATACAAACAGTAATTTTTAATGGAAGAGTGGTTTTGGGTGCAAACTGCAGGAGTCATTCAACCAACCTTATCTCAGTTTAACACACTGTCATACATAATATGGATATGCTATAGCATGCAGGTACAATTTCTTGTGTCAATAATAGCTCTTACGTCGGGGCCAACATTGAAAAACCAATGGCGGGGAGTTGAAAAGTGATTTTAATAAAACCTTTCGTATTTCTGTTGAGTATCTATGAATATATTGCCTTGGGTAAAACACCTTTTATCGCTAATTTACCCAAATATTTAATTTAAAAGCATTTATTTCGACGAACCCACTTATTTATTTGTTGCTTATAGTACTCTCTCAGTTGGTACTTGGTGTTTAGACCGACAGAGAACGCTACATAGAAATGATACCACTTTATGCAGTGTATATCTATGGACATAGTCAGTCCATATTATACATGTCAGTGGTTTTACATAAGAACGCTGCAAATATTTTAGAATGTTAGAAGTTAGAACTAACTTAGGGCTCTGAGGGAGTCTATTTCGTGGCTTGGGAAGTGTTTCTCGATGGTTTTGGATCACCCAAAGTTGGTATCCCAAATTCAAATTCTGAGAAGAACTTATACACATACATCACGTGCGTACAGCAATATTCATTGAAATGTATTTTTATTTTTTTAAGTTTTGGAATTAAAATATTTTGTATAATTTTTTGAAGTTGACTTACTTATATAAATAAAAACTATATTTTTCAAATAATTAAATTAACTAAATATTTTTTACTTTAATTTAGGGGGGGGGGTCATGACCCGTGACAAAATCTGCGAGTCTTCTTTTTTTTAATTTATTTCCTCCATTAACCTTCATATCTATTATGTAAAAAGAACCACGGTGTTGCTTGTAAAAGGTAGATATAGAGGTAAGCGTTCGTTATCCCACCAAGCCTGTATCGCAGAATTTCTCGTTCGTGACAAGGCACGTAAGAAAAATAGTTCCCGCGTTTGGAAAAGTATGAAAAATGTAATTGTGGTAATTATTGGCTTAGTGTAATGATTTGGTTTTCCTCCTTCGTTTAGCTAAATTTCGATTTCCGCGGGTAGTTGTAAAGGGCGAGTAGCAGCGTGATATTGACGTGAACTTCAAACATGTAAAGTTTTGGGCTGGTGTGGTAGTGCTTCGTGTGTGGCCTGTCCTCACCTATAGGAGACCCAGGGCAGGGATGGCTTGTGGGGCTCCGAGTCGGGAAAAGTTACAGTAGATCGACTTCCCTCTTTGTGTTTCACAAGCTGGTAATTTTCGTCGAGGGTGCGGCAGGTCGGAATTTATTCCACCGCGGAATTTCGGATAAGCCATAATGGCGCATAATCGGTGCGTATAACACTTTGTTTCCCCTTTTTATATCATTCTCACCTTTTTTTGCTCATGGATATGGGTGTATATGGCAGTATTGTGTTAGTGCGACTTTCGTGCTAACGTGGAGAAGTGGAAGCTCCAAACATTAAAGCTTTTGGGGCTCCAAAATTTATTCAACACCACCGCCCCAAAAATTAGAAATTTTACAATAAAACACACTTCTAGTAAAATTGAGAATGATTGATATTTTCCAATATTAGCTCACATGTTACAATATTATCCAAATTCGAGTGTTCAGCTTTCCAGCTTACAAAATTTACGCAAGTTACAAACTTAATTCGACTGGAACTATAGACATTTATTGGGTGCGATTAGCAATTCGGTACTGCAACTTGAATTATTTCTGTATTCGCAAGTGCCGAGATGAATTCAGTTCTCGACACTCCTTATAACCCTTGACCAGGTGTAAATGCGCAAAGGAGCACACCTGTGTTTTGTGATAAGATAATTCTGAACAGGTACTCACCGAAATCCGTAGCGATGGCGCCACGCAAAAAAAAAAAAAAAAAAAAACAGAATCTCTAAGTAAAAAAACCATTTTTCTCGGGTAAACAAACCGGTTTTAATTTCTTTTCCTTTTATTCACAGAAATTTACTACTTCTAGCTTCTTTCTACTGGCTAACTAGGGATGACAAGAAGAATGCGATCTCATCCCATTCTCTTTTTTATAGGACCATTGTCCTTCTAAAAACATCGCCGTCCCAGAAGGGGTTTGATCGTTTCCTTCTGACTGAGTTCTTCTAATTATTAGGTAAAATTTGCTTTAAAGTCTATTACAAAAATTTCATTTTAACAAATTCGTTAGACATAATTAAATAATTTTATAATTAAAATGGTTATTGACATTTAGCTTAATTAATCGCCGTTATTTCCTATTAATCTTCCTTTTTCTTTTCAGAGTCAAATTATTTTCGTCTGGAAAATGGACTCTCGATTGCCAGAGCTGTTAATCATTGACATCAGATAAGTTTCAACTGATGTTTATTGTTTTTGATTATACGTGTTTTTTCTTGGTTCGCTTACATATCTTTGAATTAATTTCAGCGCATTGCAACAATACTTTTTACATGTTACGACGCACGTTTCACTGTTAAATCCAGTTGATCTTCTGCATTACCGTGAGGTGACTTTGCTTCTATTATATCTTCATTATGTTCTTCGATTTAGTCATAAATGAGATCTTCATGAATCTGGATATTCACTGCTGGGAGGCTACGGAAAATTCAAACACCAACGTCAAGTTATTAAGTGGAAGTTTGTCATCGTCAACTTCATTTAATACCCATTTAATATTGAGTAATTTAAAATCACCAATAAGTAGTAATTCGTCAGTAGGTTTCGACCTAGTATAAAATTAGATGTTAAAGTAAGTAGGTCGTAAATATTCCTTTGTCATCGACAATATTTATGGAGTCTGGAGGAATATAGCAACAAATGATGTTTAAGCCATATTTTAGGAGAGACAGCTTAAGATCTATGAGTATATGGTATGCAATAATGATAAATACGAGTGCAGTACAGTCAACCTCATTAGTCAGTGGACAACCGTGAAGCGATCAAGGCCTACATTACACCTGCAAATACAGCATATTTACAATCGATAGGCTTAACGCTGAAACAATGGATGCCCGAATTCCTGATATAAGACGAGACACTCGCTTTGATAACAGTATTACTAAATTCGGGACTTGAACCCCCTATCCAGTAGGAAAACCGGAAAATTAGCTAAAAACACTCTACCTCTACCCCCTCTTTTTTTAGGAAATACGCTATGAATTGGATGCAGTGGAAATCTATCGTACAAGAAACCTTGGATTGCGGCAACATTAGAAAACTACGTATTGCTAATGCAAATAAATGCAAGCCGGATATTACTCTGCGGCAATTGGTCCCAGATTCATCCTTTATACCAACTAATGGACTCTTCAACTATTGTGTACCTCTGAAATATTTATCGGGATTCGCTGAATATTACAAGAAAATTTTTTTAAATTCCACATATGAACTAGATGAGAGTGCTACAGATGAGGTGAAAATTTCAATTACCAAATTCAATGGAGCATTCCACATATTACAGTGTCCGATGATGGAAAGCTACAACTATTTAAATATATAGAGAGAGGTCGCCCGATACAAGTACCATTCCGCAGCTCGGACATATATGAGTATCCAGTACTGCCGGAGTCTAGCCATCAAACGTGCTCAGAGAAACCCCGATTTATAATCTTAGCATTACAAGTGAATCGAAGGAATGATAAAGCCAAGGATGCTAGCAAGTTTTATCACTGCAAACTCACCGATGTTACAGTTCATTTGAACTCAGAATCATATCCTATGATAACTTGAACCTGAAATTTGATCAAAATAAATACGGCTGCATGATATGTATATAAAGTTTACACAATCATGCTATGATGATCAGTATCAACCGTTCCTCTCATGGGGGAAGTTAAAGACCGATGTTCCGATTGCTGTCATTGATTGCTCGCATAAAAATGAGACAATAAAAACTGGACCTGTTGACATAAGGCTTGTTGCGCGGCTGTTGGGCAACAGGACGAGGGCGTGCTTCTCCATAGTGAGGAAGATCACCTGCCCCTTTTTTATACCTTGCTGGGTTTAAAAAGGATTTTTAAAAGAAAAGAATTCACTCATTCGGCTCACGTTCTTCTTTATTAAAACTGCTCGCTTAAAATCTTCTTGACTATATTAATGTTTATTCTGCTCGGTACCTTCACAATCCCTTCACTTATTTTTTACTTGTGTTAATTAGCTGTAAGATTCCTTACTGTGGGTCGAGGAATCTTAGCAGTTATTAGTCACTTTTTACCTTTAAAAATTAGACTGCCTCGATCATACAATTGACCGAGAATTTATAGCAATTGGTTACGCCATCTTTCTTGTTCAGTAGGTGAGAAGCTCTTATTTACTGGAGACCACGCCGCTTTACGTTAAGTCTCCAGTGATTCTCAGACGCAGCAGGACTTTTTTAGGTTTCCTCTCCGGTCAATTCTTATAAGAATTAGCGAGTATCTCTTCGATACTTGTTCTTAATTCAAATTTATTCCTATATGTATTAAAACTTTCCCGCTCTGATTGCTTGAAAAATTCTCGAGTGCGGCAAAAAATATTATGTTCGTTGGCTTTTAAGACATTCCCTCTGAGAAGGCTTGAAATGTTCTTATGTAAACGATTTCACATACGCTCATATTGTACATGTTAATCATATGTTTGTAACTGAGAGTGTGAAATTGTTTTCGGCTCTCAGTGAAAGTGCTATACTTGCGATTTGATACGCTCGATTATTAGCAATAGCATTCTTACTTCCTATTTAGGAAGTAGAACAATTCAGTTTTGTCTTAGTTGCTTCATGGTACTCTAAGATTTTATTTTGGTTGCTTCATGGCAACAATTGTTAAGTAATTTTCACGGCCTCCTTTGGGAATATATATTATTGGCCTGGCTCGTAATTTATGACATGTATGGTCTTCTATGCGTCCTTTCAAAAATGTATCCTTTCTAGGAAAAGTAATGACTGGCCCTGTCATACTATTGGTATGTGAAAAAGGTGGGTTTTGGAGCCGCCACTCATTACAGGTAGGAATTCAAGACATCTGAAAATATTCCGGCGAATACAACAGCACTTTGTCTGCTTCTACACGATAGGATAGTAGAATACAGTCCGATGAGAAGTGAAGTGAGAAAGCTAAATTAAGAGAATGGCTATCATCGTAGACGTTCAAGGATTCAAGACAAACCTACACGAATTTTCCATTAAAGAACTAACAATTGTAACTAATGACAATCAGATGTAATATTTTATATTTCAACCTCTGTTCAGATACAAAGCTTTGACTACAGAAAAAAAAAACAACTGTAAAATGGCTTCAACTCAGTTTTCATGGATTCCGAGTAATACACTATAGATGAACAACTGCTGCGAAACAAGTTCATATATGTAAAAGAAGCTGAAAAAGTGCAATAGATGCAGAAGATGCTTGGTGAGGATGAAATCATTATCAACATTGAGGAGCAATACAATTGTGAAAAACTAGCAGAGGTTAACAACCGTCTTGCCTTGTTCATATCTATTTTATAATAAGAAATGTTATTGAAAATAAAAACAAACTTTTGTAAAAAGATATTTTATTGATAATAAAAAACTTTTCAATACACACACCGAAAATTTTGTGATAAGCCTTTAAATTCAATTATTTCATGTTTCTTACTACCCCAAGCAGCCGTGATCTATTTTTAGACATCGAATACCATAACAAGATCACTATTACTTATAAAAGCTTTTTAATGCACAACTCAAGTTCTAGTTGTTGTTATTTTTTCTACTTCCACTACTCATCTGCGACAACATATCCCACAGATTGATATCAGTTGTTGTTTTTAGGGTTCCGTACACAAAAGGTAACAACCGGAACCCTATTACTAAGACTTCGCTGTCCGTCCGTCCGTCACCAGATTTTATCTCATGAACAGAAATAGGTAGACAGTTATGTCGGGGAGAATATGCTATGCAGTGTTAGAAGTAGGAAAATTGAATGAAATTGTAATAATATGTGTTCATATACCTCGTAATGCTGAAACATCACTCCATCTGCTAGTGTATAACAGGGCCAATATGATAGTAAACAAGATGGGGCCGAGAAGAAAGATTGTAGTGCCAGGACAGTTATATATATGGATATGTCGGGAAAAACGAAGGTACTAGAAGGAATAACAACAATAATATTGGGCCAAACCTCCTGCACGAGGAGACTAACGTGGCAGGACAGAATATGTTGGACCTTACCCATCAACATAATTAACAATAGTCACTACATGGGCGAGACAATCCGCGCTAGTAACGTGCCAAAGAGAAAACTCGCGATCACAGCTAGACCATTTAATGGCTGGACCGGGGGAAGAAAGGAATTAGAAATACATCATATTAAAGGAACGTTCGGCCATCATGGGATCTCAGATCACAAGATTATCTGGGGGGAGATAAGGGAAAGACAAAGAGTGGAGGGCAAAGCGGACGTAAAAACCGGAGAAATTTATGACAACTCGTGCTCACTAAGAATCAAGGAGTGAAAGGACGAGAAAACAGATCGCCTATTCAAAGCGAATGTACAAAAATACCTTAATGAGCAAGAAAATAGACATAGAAGGCATGGCGAAGGAACAGGGATTGGATGGAAGGAATATATTCACGGAATTAGAGCTGCTGCCAGCAAAACATTAAAGAAACAGCCAGCATTAACACCGAGAAGGAGAAAAGCTCTGGCAGAATTCAAGTAAGCGGCTCTCAGAAGGAATAAAGGTAGGGGATCAGAAGATGAGGTAAGAAGGAAACGCGACAAATGGAACAAGGGTATCAATAGGCACAAGCTAGAAGAATGCAAGCTTTTTTTCGAGAAGTTAAACGACTATTATTACCAAGACAGAATACGAAAGACATACAAATTTATTCGAAAATACAAGTGGACAGAAAATAGTAAACGAGGAGCTTACATCCCGAAGTCAGCCTTGGACCAGAAGCTTCTAAAGAGCGAGGGGACAAAGACGGCACTAATCAAAGAAACGGATAATTGGCCGTTGGGGCCTCCTCCTACTTTAGAGGAAATTAGCCTGTATTCCAGTTTAGAAATGGAACAGCATCGGGTCTAGATCACATTTCGGTCGATCTAATTAAAGCTCTTCAGGATGAAGGGTGGAAGGCGCTTAGCAAAATAATCGAAAAAATATGGATCAAAAATGATCAACCTAACGAATGGACGGACACAATTCAGTTTCCAATTAGGAAAAAACCATTTCCAAAAGGGATTTCAGATTACAGGAGAATAACAATAGCTGACGTGGGTTACAGAATCTACGCGAAAATCAATCTGAGCAGGATAGACGACTACCTAGAAGACATAGGAAGCTACCAGGCAGCATTCCAGAAAAACCGTTCAACGGACGTTTACATGTTTGTCAGAAGGATCATGGAAGAGGAGTGGAATGCAGGAAGCAAACTCTACGTCTTAGCGATTGATCTGGGAAAAACTTTGATAGCGTGGACCTTGGACATTCTTAAGCAAACTAAAGCCAACAGAAGCCGAATCAGAAGGTACGAGAGGAAGATAATAAGGGAAATGCACCAGATTGCAAAAAGGAACCCAGCATACAAGAAAGTGCATAGGATACTAAATGAAAGGACGATTACAAAGAAAACAAGGGTATTTAGAATAGCATATTGGGGACATATCAAGAGAATACAGAGGGGGCATATGATGAACGCAACGTTAAACTATAAAAAGCCTAAAAAGAAGGTCGGAAGACCATCTTTCACTTGGTTGAATCGGTCAGTGAGGATTTTAACGGTATGATAAGTCGGAGCTTGAATTGGAGAGGTTGGTCGAAAACAAAATTGCACTAAAAAAGCAGCAGGGGAAATCTACGACCAAGATGAGTCTAGCTCTGAAAATACTGAAACAGAAGAAGAAGTATAACATTTAAATAAAAAAAAAAATAATGCAAAAAAAAATGCATGAATTAAAATCCTTCCTTTCCAGTTATTCCTTCCTGAATTATTTTATGACTTTATTTAATTTTACGTGTTGTCTTGTGTGATGTAGTAGTTAGATATGAGCTGCTGATGCGGTTATATGCCCAGCTTATTCAAATACCTTTTTCCTTATGTGATTAGAGTAGTTGGGGGGTATGGCGGGGCCTGGACGCTAAACCAGGATCGGTGTAACGCTGGGCCATATCTTCAATGCATACATACATACATGAACCGGAATTGGTAGACGTCACGGACTGTGTATTTCAATTGCGGCTATAACAACAAATAATAAAAATTAAATTAAATTAAATATTAAACGGACCCCATACAGGAAACGTGATATTTTCGGCGTTTTCTCCTCGTTTTATTCTCATTCATTATTATATCATAAGTAAGCATTTTTGTTTCATTTTTCACATGACGCCTACTTTAATTTGAAAAATTAAATAAGAAGTAGATGGTGCTAAATTCTATACGATGGTGCGGAGCACTTCATGCGCGAGTCCGATTTGCACTTGGCCGGTTATATCTTTTTTTTGCGGCGAAAGAAATTGGGAATCTCAATTTCTTTACATTATTCGACTGAGAATTTTTTAACTTTACCGGCTGTGCGAACTTGTTTATGCAACGAATCAAATTTGAAGCATTACACCTGAAGAGCATAAATTAGGCTTTTAATAATTTCTATTACTTATGTCAACATATCTACCTACATTAGTTGTTGACGTCAATAATTTTTCTTCGAGTTGAAGCATGAAACTCTCCAATATACGCAACTTTGCAATAAGAAAACTTCAAGCCAAATTGATGTCAGAGTGATTCAGAGTCCTTATATTTTCAGTATAAAAGCGACCTAAGAACCTCCCAGCACTCCTTTGGTCCAGAACACCTAATGGTCCAGAACTCCCCCAGTAGCCAAGAACCTACAGTACCCAGAACTCTAAAAAAAATTGGAAAAAATGGAACTGTTTTTCCACACATAAAGTGTCCCAGAGCGCGTATAGAACAACTACTTCTAATCCATAACCTGTCCAATAATTCTCGAATATGCAGTTAAAAATTTATATTTCAGGATATATGAAAGGAAATATGAAGACCATGAATTCGGTCCAAAGTACAACCTTGGACAGTGTGGTGTTGTGCCTCGGACATTTGAAATATACTAAGAAGAAATTATGGTATATCAACAGAGTTAAATTTATTCAACCAAGCCTAACAATATTCACAAAGCCGGTTACTAAACAGAAAATTTTTATAGCTATGCATATTTAATTTATTATTTATCTAAAGGCCGGTCTTAGGACTTTTTTTTACATGTCCATGGTACAAATGTTTGAAGTGTTAACCCATGATGTACGCATAGTAAATATAAAATTTTTAGCTGAGCAGGAATCTGAAGATATGGGAAGAATAGAATTCCAACACTTTCAATTCCTTATCACTGGAAAATATTACTTTTTTCACGAATTTTCTTTAAAGCGCGCAATAACTGCACATTTGTCCAACAAACTAATTCCCACACTAACTTAAGTGACATCTGTTGATTAGTAAAATCGGATAAAATAGCGTTCCTACAGGAAAATGAAAAGACCATGGTATACACATGCCTAAGGTACAGCATCTTCCCCTACATATGTTGAGAAAGTATGAAAATTAGAAGTCCGCCATGGTTAATGTTTCTAATGGAAACTGTTTGGGTCGGTGCCTGCTTGCGATGGAGAAAAACATTCAAAAATAACAACTGCATGATATAATTACTTATGAGGACGAATCTTGTTACCCTCCGGGGTTGACAAAAAAAAACAGCCAATAAAAATAAAATTAAATGAGGATAACGAGAACTTTCTGTGTAAAAAAAAGTTTAATTAGAAGAGGGAATTATGAAAACTTTGATAATTATCAACATAAAACTGTTATTTCCACTGTTTAATACTTTTGGAATTTTTAACTTTAAATTACCTATATACATACATACATGCATTTCAAAGCGACACGTAATGATGGCTCCTAACTTAGATATATTTATTTGTTTACTCTAGTCTACAGAAAGCTTTTTTGAGTTACGGAAAAAATCGGTAATTTTTAATTATTTCTTCTGAATATCAGTTTTTATTAGATATTTGTTTCACTTTGGCAGCTTTTGGAGATAAGGTATTTCGCGTTAGGAGAAAAGTCTCCTATGAAAAAATCGAAGGGGTGCAAATGAAGTGCAAAAGGAAAGAAGAAGTTCGAGTTAGAGAGGTTTGACTCTTTATTCGAATCTTCTTCACATAATAATTGAAGCAATCATTGTCGTCGATAGTAATTAAGTTGTAAAATTATATACAGGCCCGAACATGAAGACCCAGGGTACCTAGGCGGCTGACAGAGTCAGGGCGCCTGTTTTATTAATTGAATAAATAGTCCAGTCAAATAAGCCGAAAAAATGCAAAAGATCGTATTTAATTCCTTTCAGGCTGCAATTTGGAGGGTTGGTGTAGGGTGGTCCTGGGAGTATTGTCACAAAAATGCGGCGTCCCAGGGTCAAAACAAAGCGGTGAAAGATAACAAAAATATCCCCGAACGCGTGATAATCTATTTACCACGCGTGTGGACCGGAAGTGGTAAAATTTTTAAAAAAGTTGAAAATGCCATTTTATTCAAAATATGATTCTAATTAAAGAAGTCCATGGCGACCAACCCCTATCTCGTAAGAGCGCGACAGGAACAGCGAAAGAAGATAAGGGTGGACACATCGCTACATCCACTAACATGTGTCCGGTTATTTCAATTCTGCAACATTTTGGTTCAGGAGCTAGCAACCAAGAGAAGCGTGAATGTTTCGTTGACGGAGCAGGAAAACGGGTGGACGTGGAGTGAAGAATGTTATCAGATTACATGTTGCACAATATTTGCGTTCATGTTTTACTGTCGTGACGTGTTGGTTGTGCAATGCGAGACGACATATGATGACTTTTGCCTTAGAATTTTTACTTTTTAGTTCATTATGTCTGCAGTTTTGCACATTCGATGTTTTTTTGGGTTTTAGATGACTGCGATTGCGTAAGCGTGGGAAAGAATAAGCAGAGAGGATTGTGTGCGTGGAGTGCAGTTGCAAAAGCCGCTAGTTGCATATTAAGTGATCTTGAGAAAAACTGTAAAAACTTATAAGTCTTTTTGCATGAAATATGTTTTCAAATAGAAAACTAATAACGGTTACTTTAAGGTATGTTTAACTAAAGGTAGAAAAAATTCTCCTATACACTTCTCGTGTCCCTTAATATCTCAAAAACAAATTTTCAAAGAGTGAGTTTTGCTGCCAAACGTAAAATCTAATGAGTTTTGAAAATATAAGAAATAAAAAGAGCGTATTTTGAAAAAGAAAAGTTTTTAATTCACAAAGCTTAAAATGACAAAAATCACATTTTAATCACATAAAATAAAAATACTCTTCATGAGTAACTCACATAATTGGCAAAAAAATATTGTACATATGTGTATGTATTTATATTCTCAGCTCGGAACATTCTTCAAAAGAACATTCATCCATGGTGTTTTGTACTGGATTACTTATATCCCCTTCCGTTAATTCTCTATATAATTTTAAGTTCTCATTGTTCTTCCAATCAACCCCAAAATGTTTTTTCAGTAGCTTGTCTATATCTTTAATCTTTTCTGATTTTAATGGTAATCCCTTTTCATTTTCCTCTAACTTCAGTAACGAGAGTTTCTTTCCTTTTTTTAACAATGAACGGTACACATCAGTATCAGATCTATACGCTATTTCACCTTTTATGAGTATACTTCCCCGACGAGTTTTTATTAATTTTATTCTTTTGTATAAAGAAAACTTAAAGTGCCACTGAGCTGGTGGCTTCATTATTTTGTTCAGAGCTGATTTCCAATTGTAAGCCTTAACGTCATTTCCTAATTGCTTAACTGTTCCATAATCACGGAAAATCTCAAAATATTCATTTGGACATAAAATTACCTCTTTCTTCCTTACAATTTTTTCTATATGACCGAATATCCTGTCTGGAGTAAGATAGGAATGACCGACTATGGGATATATTATTTCTACAGAGCTAATGCTTTTAGGTGCCGAATGAAACCAATTCGTGAGCATACCGACCACTGCCATATTTTTATTTTGTGCTGGGCAGCCATCTGCATAAAGTTCAATGCTTGTTATGTCTTCAAAAGAAGAATTATTCAAATGAAAATAAATTGCTGACGCAATTTGTTCGGAACTTCGTGGGTATTCGTTTTCCATCCACGTATAAATAGATACATTGTCTTTGTTCTGCTCAGATCTTGAAGACCCCTCACATACTGTGAAGTTGAATAAATACATTTGTCGGGAGACGTAGGCTGATTGATCCGGTAGTTTCGGTAATATCAAATTTTTTTGACAATCGAAGCTCAATTTGTACACATTTTCTGCACTAGTTTTAAGTTTATCGTAAAACGCCTTAAAATTTAAACGATGCACTCGAAGTTGCGTCATGTCATTCGTCCTTCTCTGTCCGGAAGTTTGTTGAATACTAAGCCTAAGCTGTATGCACGTTGAGCATGCATCGGTAGATGGGGAGCAAAAGCTAATGTTATAATCATTTACAAAAATGCTCCTAAAGAACTGATATTTTACACGAAATCGATCATCTTCACAATTGTCGTTGTATATATTCCAAAGTTTTCGTATGCTGCAATCGCTGCTCATATACAATCTTTTTGATTTTTCCCTGGTATAATGTGATTCAACAACTTGTAGACTTTCAACGAATCGTTTAACATTTTGCCTCCTGCCACTATATATTGAAGATCTCCTATCGCCGCCCCTTCTTTCTTTCGGCATCTCATCACTTTGAACATACTTTCTGCTAACTAATTGAACTCGATCTTTGCTAATGTTCAAGATTCCCAAGAACGCTTTGCAACAAACACGTATAAAATCCTTGTTCCTGGGAACAAAGTATTTAATACTGACAGTCATTCTATTCTTTTCATTCTTTTTCGGCTTTTCCTGTCTGGTATATTTGAGTAGAAAGGCATCTTGGGTGTCTTTTGTTTTGTGTGTATAAAATTTTTCATAAAATTGTCGTACATCTACACATAAGAGTTGCACACTTGTATGCCTTCGTGTTGTGTTTGCATTCCGGCATTGTGGGTGGTGCGTGGGCCATGTATCTAACATTAAGTAATTATTATAATATTAATTTAAAACAGCAAGAACTAATTTTCAACAATTGCCTTGTACCTTAAGTTTTTCGTCTTTTCCCTTTTCCAGTTCTCCTTCTTTACTAATTTTTTTCGTCCCCTGCCTTCCTCGCACTCAACTATCTTGTTTTCCATATATTACCGTTAAAATTTACTGCATCTCAGGACATAAATCAACAGTATAAATTCTCTTTTAGCGCGAAACAATCCATCCATCCTCGGCGCAAGCTCAGCTGCAACTGAAGCATCTGGCATTTAAATGTCTTTATAACTATACAAAAGCAGCGGGTTTTGCAATAACACTTCTAGCCGTTTAATATTAACTTAACTAAAGCCAAAGAGTTTTGCTATAAAAGAATCTGATTTAGTAGTGGATTTTGGAACATAAGCAACATTAGTTTAAGACGATTTTGAAAATCAATGAGTTTTCTACAACGAAAATTACTATGATTTTAAGCACTTTTGAAACAACATTTTGGCCTAATAGATGACATTCTGTACTACAAATGCCATGGTATTGCCAACTCATTTTTTTAACTTTGGCATTTAGCGGGTTTTGCAACTGCACTCCTCATTTCTTGTTTGTTTTTAATTTTTGTAATGTTTCTTGACGGAAGGGGTAGGATATGGCATTACATGATACACGGGAAGAATGGGATGTAATATATTAATGGTATAGACTAGATGGGTGGGATCTGGAATATTTATATGGTTAAAAATAGAAGCGTTACATTATTTAAAAATTTAAATCAAAGTAGTAATGTATTTTTGCGTATGTTCTTTTTCAGCAATTGTTTTTTAGCACGAATCTAATTGCTTCAATCATATGATAAACATTTTAATTTGATCTGCTCAATGAGGCTATATTGTTGTATTGTATATGTGCAATGTGTTATGTAGATGACAAATACATGGCTTTGTTAGGTTGTGTACCTGTCTTTTGATTACGAGTAATCAAATTAGATTTAATTTTCCTAAAAATTTGATGCCTTGTATTCAGGATGTTTTCCTTTTAAAGTAATCGGTAAAGCCAAAATATATTCGAACCGATTTGGTTCGAACATTTGCAGATGTTTTCTTTTTTAAAAATAACAACAACAAAAGTTTTACGAATTCCCAATACGATTTACTGCAACAAATGTCTCTTAAGATTAGCAAATCAGAAAAGTAAACAATATGCGACAACTAGAATACATATACCAAAGAGCAAATAAGATAATATTAAGAGCAATTTAAGACTATGAGCTGCACTCAGGGTGTTCTATGAATTGTTGACAAGCTATGAATACGTCCCAGTTAGAAAAGCAAAAAATTGTTTCCAAGGGGTAGTAAATCCTAAATATTTGGGATAGGAGGGGGTACCTTCAAATGTTATGAATCAATCACACTGTAACTTCTGAACAATATATCCTATTAAGATGCCTTTCAGCCCAGACTAAACCGTCCAAGCATTCCAATAAATATTCAACCACATCCCGCGCAGCAACTATAGGTACATGCGAGGAACAATTGATGACCTGTAATACTCTGAGGTTTCCAAATATTGCAAGAAAGTATTTTGGGGTGAAAATCGTTCAGAATTATTCTAATTGTGGTCGAAGCTGACTTAGGTGGCTAGAAATTGGAAAGTCTGAACGGCTTACTATCATCTGAGATAAAAGTATTTTTATTAGGGTGTTTTGCTCAGTAGCTATAATAGTTCATAAAATTTGAAGTATACAATTTTCACTCAAATTGTTAGGACTACCCGCCCCCCCCCCCCCACCTTACCATCCCACCGCTTCTTTGCATTTCAATATTGCTTGTCTAACCGAGACCTGTCCATAGCTGGGCGGTTGACAACTATTCGTGGAACACCACTACCAACCACAATTAAACTGTAAAACTAAATTTCTAAATACCCACATTTAATATTATTAATATATTACATCCCATTCTTCCCGTGTATCCTGCAATGCCATATCCTACCCCTTCCGACAAGAAACATTACAAAAATTAAAAACAAACAAGAAATCCACACAATCCTATCTGCTTACTTTTTCCCACGCATACGCAATCGCAGTTAACTTAAACCCTAAAAAATATCGAATGTGCAAAACTGCAGACATAATGAACTAAAAAGTAAAAATTCTAAGGCAAAAGTCATCATATGTCGTCTCGCATTGCACAACCAACACGTCACGACAGTAAAACATGAACGCAAATATTGTGCAACATGTAATCTGATAACATTCTTCACTCCACGTCCACCCGTTTTCCTGCTCCGTCAACGAAACATTCACGCTTCTCTTGGTTGCTAGCTCCTGAACCAAAATGTTGCAGAATTGAAATAACCGGACACATATTAGTGGATGTAGCGAAGTGTCCACCCTTAGCTTCTTTCGCTGTTCCTGTCGCGCCCTTACGAGATAGGGGTTGGTCGCCATGGACTTCTTTAATTAGAATCATATTTGGAATAAAATGGCATTTTCAACTTTTTTAAAAATTTTACGACTTCCGGTCCACACGCATGATAAATAGATTATCACGCGTTCGGGGATGTTTTTGTTATCTTTCACCCCTTTGTTTTGGCCCTGGGACGCCGCATTTTTGTGACAATACTCCCAGGACCACCCTACACCAACCCTCCAAATTGCAGCCTGAAAGGAATTAAATACGATCTTTTGCATTTTTTCAGCTTATTTGACTGGACTAAAAACACTTACTTTTCATTTCTTTAACTTACATCGACATTAGAAAATAAACGTGGGGACAAATGCCACAAGTAAGTACGAAATTATGTGATAAATAAGATAGTTCGTTGCATGTAAGCGTATGCTTAGATTGCCATGTGACGAACTTCCTTCTCTGAGAAGGAACAGATTACCTCATTATAGTGCAGACTGTATTATTTCTGACTCTATGTGCAGCACACAGAGTAAATTGAAACTGATCTCCTCTGTGAAGGATCTCAAATAGTTCTGCGCTCGTTTTAACGCTGAAGATGACCGTTTTACCACTGGTTTGATACTGGGGTACACAACAACATCCACATGTACATTCGGGTAAATGTCCAGCAAAAGCCTTTTTCACAAGAAATAAAAAAAAACTTTTTCTTTAAATATCTACATAAAGGAAACAAGAGAAGCGCTATAACAATATGTAAAGATTTGTAAGAAATTGTCTAATTTCATTACATCCGTCAATAAAATTATTTCTTCAGGCTTTTTAATTTTTAACTTTATTTTATTTTCATTATTTAGCGGAAATAGAAATACAAACTCTGAGAAAACTTCAACTGTCTATTTATTACAGTTTATGAGATACTGCTTAGTAATTGGGTACTTTGGATATGGAACCCTAATAATCATTATTTTCGGTCCCTAGAGTAAATAATTCTTGACTTGATTTGTTAGTTTGTTATTTCATACATAATCACAAAATATTTTCATAGAATAATTTCATTGAATTCAAGTGAATGAAAGTGAATGCAAATAAATTCATACGGACTTCAATTCCAGAGTAATGCAGCTCAAATAATGCATTTTCTTTTCAAAAGATAAAAGAATGCATTGGGCAGTACTTTTTTGAGGAAAGGAATTCAGTTAATTCCATTCCAAGTCTTTAAAAATATTTTTACTGCAGCTTCCAATTAATTCATTTTAATGAAAAAATATATAGGAATGCAGCTCAAATATAATGCATTCTTTAACTGCCCTGGTCTGGATCCGCCGTTGTCTGCAATCAATCTGTCGATAATAACGTTGAAAACCGTTACTCTTCTATCGGTCCTTGAAGGATAGTAGGACTTTGATATCGTTTCCTTTTACTTCATCAATTGATAATTTGCCGCCCTGCTCTGCCTATTGGTAAACTCGGCCCTGTATGCAATAAAGTGAATTAATTTTATTTAAGTGTCGTATGTCCTCCGTGTATACCACTTCCGTCCTTGGCAGGGCCCTCCACAAGGTTGGGTCCCTAGCCAACTGCCTAGTTGGCCTACACATAAGTTCACCACTGAATATATATTATTAATATATACTCAATCAATATATATTATTAATATAAACTTAATCAATGAGACCAAGATGAAGTGGAATCATACTGATCATAAAAAAGTTACAAGCATTTGGTCTCGTTATCTAGTCAATTCTCTTTCTCATCGTCAGATGTTAAGCTCATTCGAAGCCTTGTAAATAGACGTAGCCAAGCTCTAAGACCACATGACCAATTCTCGGATATTATACTTCCCAAGAAAATTTTTTTTTTATAGTAGTAAACGTGAGGTTACCATTACCAAATTAATAACATAGACTAGTACGCGAAACTTCTTTGTAACCACTATAAACTCCTTATAGAGCTTAAATGGAGGATTATTTAAAGGGTACAGTAACTTGATTTAGGTAACGTTATATAACTAAAAGTTTTATAAAATGAGTAACAAAAATATGCTAATTACCTCAATTTAACTTCTTATATAACCCATAGTGTTCTGAATTAATTTATTTTCGTCATAGCAGTGGTTGCAGTAATGTTTCGGTTACCTTTATAAACTTTGTAACTTTGTCTATAATAGTGATTGTAACGTTTCCACAACGCAGGGAATTTTCTCAGACTGATTACTTTTAGTGATTGAAATGATAGGAAAATTACATTTCATTATCTTTCTAAAACAATATAAGGCAAATATTTACGAAACCTACCTTGACATAGAATTTCGATAATAATTTTATATTTTTAATCTTTTTACATTTTATAATTACAATTTTTTGACATGTACGTCGTGAAATTTAGCTGCAATTAAAATTTTACTGTGAATATCATTAGATACTTCTAAAAAACACAGGCTGCTCCATAATTAAGCAATATTTCATAATTTTAATTAAATATGACAACATTTTAAATTTTCACTTGGGTGATATTCATTCATAAAAATAAGATAACGTAAATTAGAAATGTTATTTGCCTAAAAGAATGTATTTTCTTCAAATAAACAAAAATGGAAGCTATATATATGCAATTTAAAAAATTGGCTTAACCGAAATTTTCTTCTTTATTTGCTATGAACAGATGAAAAAATGGCGGCTTGTACTTAAATGAACAAATTACCATTATAATATTTCAAGGAGTTTTATATAAACTCTGGCTCTATTATATAAACCGAATGACCCTTACAGAACTTCTAGATATATTATACAAACTACAGGAACTACCATGCCTCGAAAATGGTCCTTATATACCCTTTAGTCATAATATGTAACCTTTGGTAATGCTATATATCTTATAGTGACAAAAAACGGAAGTTAGTGTTCTTAGTTATATTAGGGGTATTCACTCTTTAATGTATCAGTATAACCGAAGTAAAAATACAACAAGAATTTGCAAAAAAGAGTGAACACACCCTTTAGCCTTTAGCTTACTTCGAAATGTAAGAGGGTGATAAAATGGCCCCGTTGCAGCTCTCCCCAGCCCCGGAGAAAATTGAAAAAATCCCCAAGATTCCCAGGAGTCATAGTTATTATAAAAAACAAAAATTATGAAGATCCGGTTAAAAATAGGTGAGATAAAAACAAAAGTATCTCAACATAACGGCTTAATTTTAGGAAATGCCGCTTTTCGTGGCGTTTTCTGACCGTTTTGGTCGTTATCATAGTTTTTATTTCTACTATTACTACTTAATTATGCACTTTTTCAGTATAATGTCATCGGATACAATGAAGCCTGTTTTATTTGGAACGTTTACTTCCAATTAGTTTTCCGCTCGGACTGATAGTTTAGGAGTAAACTTAATAATAGTAGAACAACATCCTTTCACGACGGCTGTTTGCCGTGAGATGATGTAAAAATTTACAATTTCTCTTTACGGAATAACGGTGCCTCTGAAGAATTTTTTTGAAAAGATGAAAAAGTTTTGTAATCGAACACAATTGAAAAATAACTCATATGTAGCAATGGAGTATATGGGACCCAGATGAGGAAAAACTTTGAATTTCGGGAGGAAAAGCTCAGTGAGATAATGTGTCGAATTGAAAATAATATATATATAGTAATATAATAATAATATCCGTTATGATGCAGGGTCCGACAAAGTGAAAAGTGGCTTTCAGGTAAAATGTAAGAGGGTGGAAAAAATACACTACGAAGTATACCGGATTGAAAATTTTAAAACGTCATTCGATAGAGCTCGGCGGGGCTTTACTTGGACACCTCACATGCCATATTTGGGGCTTAAGGGAGGGTGGGGTAACAACCCCCACCCCAACTTTTTTTTCATAACTTTAATCCCTTCACCGAACTAAAGGCGAACCAAAAGTTGGTTTTTTGATCCGCCCCTCCCTCTCCCCGCAAAAAAATTTCGAATATTGAAAATAATTAAAGCAAATTTCTGAACTCCAAATGCTATTGTTAAGTAATTTAGGAGCGAAAAAGTAAATCGATCACACCAATTTGTTTTTCGGTGATGTTTTATTAAGATTTCCAGAAAGTTTCATCCTGTTTGATGCGCCATTAATTATATTTTGGGTTCACAAATTTGCAATACCTTTTTTTGTGGGGGAAAACCGTGATGCAAGTAGATGTAAATTGAACACCCTGCTAAATCAACCCAGTACCACCTAGAAAAGAATAAATGCACCAGTCGGTAATCCTAAAAAGGAGCTTTTATTTGGCGCACTGGAAATTTTCCTAGGACACTCCCCTCACCCTCTGCACAACCTAACATTTGACGTTCATTCTGACCTCCTTAGTCCACACTATATACAAGCCGGTTTACACTGCCAATTTGTGAATGTAAAAATACAAAACCCTTGTATTGCATTTTATATGCATAGGCCTTGTATTACTTAACTGTGTTGTGATCAAATACACCTTTTACAACGATACACTCTATGATACAATATTGCGTGAATACCCCTATTGTCTTCTACAAATAAGACAGTTTTATAATGGCTCCATTCGACACTAAAAGTTATTTGTGTTTATAACGATCACCGTAGATACTAAAGGGCTACCAACAAATTTTACGATATTTTGTTGTATATGTATTACCGAAAGTTCCCAATTTTTATTAAAGTCATAGACAGAATGATATTGGTGGTACCTATACATATAAGTACTTATAAGTAATTCTACAAGCTTGTCTTATTTTTAAGAGAAAAAACAAACAAAAGAAAAATAAATATTGCTAATCAGCGTATTTATTATAACAATCGGGAACTGGATGAAAACAGCACCTGTTGGAGGAGATTTCCTGTGGGAGGAGAATACCTGCTGAGAGAGAATTAAATTTGAGTCGGATTTTCGAAAACAAATGAAATACGAACTTGTATTGCTACAAAGTTTAATAACAATTAAACCCATTTATTATGGGCTGCGGCGTGTTGTTGTGGTGTTATAAGACAATGACGGGCAAACTGAATGCAGCATAAACAGAATGCACGAATTTCGGAAATTCCATAAAGAAGTTGTTAATTACGCATCATACAGATGTAGGTAAATTCATAAGACCAGCTTAAACTTGTGTACATATACATATACGTACTACACGTTGTGAGAAAACATCACATGGCGAAAAGTATTATGTGCCTACAACTATAGATTTAACCAGCAATGTGAAGAGCTACATAGGTGGAAAATATAATCCTCTTTGATAGATGGACGGTTTCAAGCATATGCAACCACATTCATTATTTTTCGCCTTACTTGTCTCTATTTTGGTCAGTTATGGTTCATTGCATTTAATCAGATAAAAATTCGAGAGAAAAATATTATCTGTTGACGAAATGCCCTTGGCTTAGTTTTCCAGGTTTTCTGCAAGTTGATAGAAATGGATCTCAGCTCAGATTACGAGTTTTATTTGAAAAGTTCGTGCACTTCATTCATGATGTATTATTCTGGTACAACAATTTTATCCCCCTTAAAAGTATCTACTGGTCTCTATTTTAATGCGATTTCTATTGTTTGCAGCAGTGCTGGAAGTCATTGTTTTATAGGCCCTTCAGGGATTCATTGATGCACGTTGCTGATCTCCAAATTTCCAAATTGTTCTCCCTGCATAAAAGTTCCCTAACACGAAGGGAGGAAGCAGTTGAACAAAATTGGCATATTTTTATTGTTTTCAATAAATAAATCAAATATATGTATGTCATATACTTTGGTCGTTTGTATGAACGTGGAAAATCATTTGGCTATGCATTATTGTAGAGCGACTGAAACAATGAGTTAAAAACAAAAATTGAGAGATCGTAGGATTGCACGAATCATAAAATCTTCTTCAATAACTCCAAAATCCTTTCATAATAATAAATTTCTCGTACATCGGGTCAAAATACCTCAATATTTTAAGAAAAATGTATATTTCGCTTTAGCCAAAGTACCAAAATGAGATGTAAAATTTTGGTAAAATAAAATTATGATTTTCCCAAAAAAAATATCAGAGAATCCAGCATGAGTAACACCCACACTCAGCAAATCGAATGTTAACAGAATAACGTTCCAAAAACATCTGGCTCCCAGATCAAGTGTGTATAACCATAGATGACACAAGAACTAGATGTCGCATGCAGTACCAAAAAAGTATACAAAATTTATATGGCTGGGTGGTCCATTCCGGAATGGATGTGTACGTCGCGAGATTCATATTTTTTCGTATCTGAAGTATTGAGGAGGTCGATCAAGCGAATACCAAATGGCTGTTAAATAAACATTTGCTCGCGGCATACTCTAAACCGTGTTGTGGCCCATTCCAGAATGCACTACCCATTTCACAATTTGTATACTCTGCTCTAGTACGCCATGCGGCATCTAGTTCTTGTGCCATCTATGGTATAACACATCGAACCCCCCTTTTCCTGAACTAACCTTTTTACTCCACGAGGGTAGTAGCAACTTGTCTATGAGAATTTTACTCGCAGGTAACAGTGATTTCCCTTTATAATTTACGTGGAAATCATTTTAGCCTTGATTCTAGTATATGTATATGATTTGATTTGAGATTTATATACGTATTGTATCACAAGATATCTACATCTAGGATAAAATAGGTAAAAATTTAGGCGGATGAGTTCAATTATCTAACAGAAACGTGAGCAATTAAGAAAAGCTCACACTCGCCAGAATAATGCCTTATCGGGTAACATCATAACGGACAAAATTTTTGGAAGAGGCGATATTTTGAAATTTTTCGAAGAAGTTCACTCTTAACATTTATTAGTCGTCGTATTTGAGGTATGAGTCAATGTTGCGAACGATTTTCAACATTGAATTTCAGCTCAGCAGTTCATTTCTATAATCCCAATTGAGAACATTCTATACTCGCTGACGCTAAGTAAATTCACCATTCTTAACTCTACTAGTTGACCTTATTCGTGTCTATATATTCTAGTTGAAAAAGGAATGGTAAGCTGTATGATAAGAAACCTTTGTCAATGTCAAATGTCAAATGTTCATGGTTATTATTGTGAACAATATTCTTCGTATCTACTGTGAAGTAATAGAATATAGGAATAACTTAAGCATTGATTTTTTCTTCTTCTTCTTCTTCTTTTTAACTAATGAAATACATAGTAGAAGTAGTTCTTAAGTAAATCAAAGTAAAGCAATTCAATTTTCCTTTAATTTCACCCACGTCTTTTAAAATATTTAACATATTTTCTCAGTTTTGCTAAAATCATATTATTCTGTTGGTCCACACACTACTTTTCTTTTCAATGACGTTGATGGTTTTTCCTTAGGCATTTTTGTGACTTGTTTGGTTTCTCTTGGTGGAGCTTAAGGAGCTGTTGGTTCCTTTAACGGTTGTAATCTCTCCTCTATGATTTCTGAAAGCTCCTCTATGGTACGAGATGTCTCAGTTAAATTCTGTTCACTTTTTGTAAAATTGACATAAGTCAGCAAATTGAAAAATGAATCTTAGATTATAGTTATATGTATGTCTTTTAACCATTTTTTCATAAAATCCTGCTTCCGGGGAGCTCCATCCCTTTCAACAAAATCTTCAGATAGTATCGAATGGTATCATCATCCATTTTTCATTTTAATATTCGCTTTCCATTCAAGCCAGGATTAAAACAAGTATTTTAAAAATAAGTATTCTGTTTTCAATTCTGTGGAATTTTTCTTTCTTCCACTCATTAAGTTTAAACCCAGCAGCAAAAATTTTCTAGCAGTAAAAGTGTCACACCGTAAAGGAGATATCCAATTTTACAGATATCTTTAAAGTGCCGTCACCCAAATGATTAATAATTCTATACAGTTTAATAATTACGCAAATATTTTGCAAGAAGTAAATATAAAGTTTTCAGTACTATACTTCATAGATGTGTTTTCCTTTGAATTCTTCTGCACGTTTATACAAATAACTTAAGTCCTTTGTACGTAGGTGTAGCAAACAAATTTTCTATTCTTTTTCATTTGTTGCTTTTCACCTTACTTGCTTGAAAAGTCAATGGCGACGAAGTTTGGATTTTTTTCTGAAAAGTGTTGCAATCAAAAGTAAAAAAGAAACTATTCATGTTTTAAAATGGATTAAATCCACCGGTAAGTAAGCGAATTTGAAAAGCAAAGTAGAGAGATTTTTGGTAGTAAACACCACTCACGGATTGAGCGAATTTTCAGACTGCTACATACATACCTGCATACATACATATATATATTTTGCGTCATCCTTTAAGCTGAACATTTGGCAAAATTTGTCGGCTAATAACTTCATATTTCGATCATTCATCAATTGGATTTTCACTTGCTTGTCTAGTGTGTGAGTTTTGTACCTGCATAGTGTTGTGTTTGTTAATTAATGATTAGAAAAGCCGCTTTGAGAGTTAAACTTTAGTGTTGACGACCAAGGTAGGTAGGGAAACCTACAAATTTAATTATTTGTCAGATTTTCCATTTACATCGTTGCACATTCTTGCAATTAGCCGTATATTCAAAATAACGCAGAATGCGAAAGGGATTTTGTATGTTGCACATCAAATAATGAGAATATTTTCTGAAAGTTGTCAGTATCAAACATAATGGAAAAAATGTGACTATTGTATAATTTTACGTCATTATTTTAATTGTATTTTTTTTCATCAAAGAGAGAAATATTTTCACACTCCCTGGGTATTTATTTTGTTCTTAACTCATCACGGTATGGAAATTAAACAAAAATAAGTTATAATTAACGTAGCCTTTATAAAGTTTTATCAGCCCAACTTTTTTAATGAGTACGTACGCTTGAAGCAGCAGTTTCAAAAACATGAATGTTATATGATATACCATAAAAGTGAAATTTTTATTATGAAATATGAAAAGTATATTATGCGTTACCTTTGGCGTAACTAGATAGAGGCCTGTATGCCCCCCCTCCCGGAATACAGACTGGACCTCACCAGGAAATTATTAAAATTCCCAAAAAAAAATCGATAACTTGTTACGTTGCCCTTTACGACACAACTGGAGACTCAACTGGCCTGTTAGGTAGCTCAGTGGGAAGTGGGGTTACTTTTCTATAGAGTGTTCGATTTAGTATGCGCGCCATATGTTTTTTTTTTTTAATTAGGAGGGAAACCAGGAAACTTAACAAATATTTAAGTAATTGGTAACTTTATTTGAACAAATAGAATATTAGCACAGTAAAAAAAAATCTTGTAAAAGGAATTTAGAAACACTCGAACACTTTGGGGGAAGCAGTACCGTCAATCACATTCAAAAATTGAATAATAACATAGAATCACGAATTTAACTATCACTGAAAAATATGATAGAACATCACCTGATTTTCTTTTTTTTTCAGCTGTTAATCTGTCCCACGATGGTAAGCCTTCACAGAATAACCAAACTAATTTTTAATGCTCGATGTCTTGGATTATAAACGATAATCTATAACCCAAAATAAAAGTTCCAAAAACTGTCTGCTTAGACGTGCTCTCTGGTCTCTAACATGAAAAACGAAGGGCGATCTTAAAAACCAAAAATTACGCGTCTGCCACTTCCGGCTCATTGATCGCAAGTCTGTCCAAAACTGATCAAAGTTTATTCGGCTTTCGTCAAGTTCCGACTTATCGAAAGGAGCATTTACATATAGTGTTTCCCAATTCAGACACGAATACTTCAGACATCAAATTGACGAGCTACCAGCATCGTTCTCTCTGACAATTTCATTTTTTTTTTTTTTGCAAAACGGAAGTTGATTACGTTTAGAAAACTTACAGAGAATCGGTATAGCAGCTCTATAAAAAATGGAAAATGCTATAGTACTGACAAAGTTATTTCAAAAGGCACTGCTTGATCCCATAATGCTCTTACAAATTTATAGTTATCATATGATTATTTCAGGATGTATTACTTAGCAATTTAGCTATTCAAACGGAGATTGTTGACCCCATAGTAAGTACTATTTCAATTTACAAAAACTATTTTACAATTCGTGAAATAATTAACAGCAAAGAGCAAAATTCCTTATATATAATGTTGAGCTCTTTCGAATTCGCCGAGAGGCGTAATTAACTCGTACAATATTAGGCTTAATTAAATTGAATCCGTTCGGACCGGAATCGAACTGGCTTTGACGAGTTCTTTTCTTTAAGAAACCTTATTAAAACATTTCTAAAAAAATTTTAAAACTATTGAGATTGCTCTGATCCCACTGAATTTTCAAGTACCAGTCCAGATACTGATACTTAAAGGACTTATTACAAATACCGCCATAACGCGAAGTACTTTAGCTCTTGTAGGTTATTTAAATACGTCTTCTAATAACGGAGGTCATCTGCATCTCGGCAGTGTCTCAAGAAATCTTACCACCTTCAGTCAAATATAAAGACAATTAGTGCAATATATCAGTAATTGACATTCTAAATCGATTTTCTTTGTTGAGTAATTTGGCAAAATATAGTGCCACAATCCGCTCTCTTCCACCGCACAGCGTTGATTTTCATTTGTAGGTCTTATAAATGGTACACAAATGCAATCATTATCTGATGTGACAATTGCTTTGCTAAAGGCAAACTCAAATGCAGTATGGACAACTTCCAAAATTATGTAGGAATTAAAACAGCAAAAGCTTATACGATATTTTATGATATTTCGTAAGTGGAAATCTCATCCGGTTATTTAACTGGCTATTGATTTTTCAATCTTTCTGATTTGACTTTTCGAAAGCTCTTGAACCTTATAAGTACCAGTATCACTACCTGGACTTGTACTTGAACATTTTTAAGTACCAGTACCGGAACTTGTACTTAAAGGATTTGAAGTATGAGTCCTGGGGTACTGGTACTTGGAAGAAATATTGGGCATAAGGCAGGGCGTCACTATCATATAAGTTTCGTGTATGGAACTTGAGTATTTTAATTTATTTTCCTTAATTCGTGAGAGGAGCAAAGGAGGGGATGTGGAAGACAAAAGTCTCTGTTAATTAAACGACACCACTTTCTTTTATTTTTCCTTTAAATTTTATTTTATTTGTCATTTATACACTACTTCCAATGATTTAAGAAAAATTTAAATCGCGTCTGATGTTTGGGGAGTGGACTGTAAGGAATAGATGAGTGTCATTTGGGTTCATTGGGATTAAAGAAAAGAAAGCGCTTTCACTCAATTCGCGAACTACATTATGTACTAATTGGTTTTCACAGTAATTTAAATGTCCGACTGAAACCACGCCGTTAGTCTCGATAAGCATTAAAATTTGCTCGAACGCCGAATGATGACTGAATAGTTATCCAAAAATTGATTGAAGCTGATGAGTCATACTAAGTGATAGGCGATGTGCCATGCTTTTCTCACTCAGGGTGCTCAAAATAACATTCAACGAGATTACAATAAACAATGGGTAACAATTGAAAATTGTTCGTTGTTCTTCTGACCTTAACATCGCAATGTCGACAAAGACTTATTTTTTTTCTTATTTTTATGAGAATTATTTTATTTTTTGTGTGCAGCGGAAAATATGTTCTAGAATTTGGACTATAGCAGAACAAAAGATACACAAAAGAGCGCCTCATACATTTTCATCCAAGATTTATAACTGAAGCGAACAGAACAAATAGTTCGGCTAAATCGACAGAACAATTTGTTTTCTTCAGTTTATGGGAGTTCTGGAACAAAGTACACAAAAAACACAGCTTATGTTTCTTGTTAGTTCTGTAACTTTGGACTCTCTGTAACTTTAGAAACTTTTTGTTTTTTTTTAATAAATGCAATTTCATTGGCTCTAGGCATTATATCAATATCTTGTAAATACTCAGAGCAATGCATAAAAAATGTCGGTCAAAATCTGGGAATACTCATGAGGTAAATAGTATACTTGGCAAACAAAATGTTTGTTAAAATCTATGTACGAAAGATGGGGGACCTGACCCACCCCAGAAAAAAGTCCTAGTTACGCCAATCTTCGTTACCTATATAGTCTTTATGTTGCTAGGATCCCCAAGCACTAAAAAAATTTGCTTATGATCTTAAGGCTTAAGGAAATCGGGCTTGGTTTGTCCACTTTTTAAATAACTTTTATCTACCCACTAACGCCTGACTAAATAACTTTATAACTTTGTGTATAGGGGATGTTCATGACGAAAATGTGAAATTATTCGAGTAGTTTTAGGATAGTAAACGTGGATAGATTTACATGGGGTGTTTTGATTTAGAATGAGTGAATCGGGAGCCTTCCGTTGGACTAACCTGTTTTAAAGTTTTTGGGGTTTCGGGGTGGGGGTAGTCCAATTTGGGCAGTGTGTGATATCAAATTAAAGCTCGTGTTGAGTACTACGAAATGGTATATATTCTTTTCTTGTGTAAGTACCTTTATAACAAACTTTTTTCACGCAAATATCGTTAAAATGCGTGATTTTCGAATTTGTGTACAGAGAGGGTGTAGGTTGGCGCGGTGGGGCTGACTTTTCTCTTGAACGCTTTAGCATAAAGCTTTGTTCATTCATTAAAGTACGATAATCCTCCAAACAACTTATCGCAGAGAACACAAAAAAATACACCACACCGTTCGCAAGAGAACATGGATACGATTTAATACATAGGCATATGTCCGATAACTTATGTACCGTTATATCAGTTTTAACGAAAATGTAATGACTAAAAAGTAGAAAATAAAATATATTAAAAAAACTGTTCAAATAAATTGCACTAAACGGTAGAAAATATTTTTTTCTTTCCCAGTGATATACACAAATGAAGTTTCATTGCAAAATAAGAAATGCTAGAACTCAAACTAAGTATTAACATTGAATGTATTAACAATATTTATAAATTATATTATCTCCTTTGACTTTAAACGTTTGAATTTTTGCAATAAAACTGTTTTTGTGTATATATCAATGGGATAGAAAAAAGTACTTTTATCTTTTTAGTGAAAGCTATTTATTTTAAAACTTTTTTGAATGTATTTTATACTCTATTTATTTAGTTTTTATTTGTTATATTTCTTATTTTAATATAACAATAATATACACAAGAACAATGGTTTAAATTTTTTAATATGGGTTCGAAATAATAGATGTATCTAACAAAAAAGAAGCCTTCCATTGATTATGGTTTAATAACGTAAGAAATATGACAGAAGAAATTTTGCAAGATCACATAAAATATTTCTTAAGATTGGGTTTTCTTCTTACACTTTTCGTACACTTATGAAAATAGGTAGACAATATAACAGTTTTATTTTACATAAAATATCATATGTGCAGACGCGTGGAGGAAATATGGGCGACACCATAGACTTTGCCGAGGTGGAATCTTTTGAAAGGTCATCAACTTTTTGTCAAAATGCAAACAAAAAATTAAAAAACTATATAAAATTTTCGAAAATTTCCACTCACAGAAATATATTTAAAATTGTACAGTAGATAAAAACAAAAATTATATTTAGAACGTACTGATCAGGGCTGTGTTCAACATTACAGCTATAGCTGCTTTTAGCTGCTTTCGTATGCTTTTGCCTGCCCAAAGTACCTTTGAAAGCTGCTTTCTCTTACTTGCTTTTTAATATTTATTCTGGCCACGATCTTATGATACCTACTATCATAGCAGCTTTATTTTGCTGAACTATCTCGTCTAACCCCCGGGTACATAGCTTGCATGCAATCATGGCACCAGAGGTGATAGTTGCTTGACATTATATAGTTTTCAAGATGGCGGAAAAGAAATGCTTGAGAGAAATTAATAAATTTATACCGGGAAAATGAAATTTTCTGGGATCATTTATATTACATCATTTACCATCCTCTTCCTTTTTTATCTGTTTTTCCGATTCTGCTTCTTCCTTAATTGCTAATATTTTCGACATACACAAAACTAAACGTATTAAATGAACTTGCATGCAAGATAATAAGACATCAAGGGAACTGCCTTCTGCTGTCAAATTTTAAAATCGTGTTGGAAGGAAGGCTTGCATGCAAACTGTACTATCTCATGTAACCACCCCCGGGTTGGCACTGGAAAATAATAATAAATTTAAAACTTCTTAAAGTGGTAACCATTCGCAATAGAGACAAAATTAATACTTCTGGTCGTTCATTATAATTTGGGTAGCAATTCAATATAAAAATTCATAATTAAATGCAAAGAGCTTTTGATAATTCACACAAAATCTCCCAGCTGCTTCTTCTTGCTATGCCTAAATTTGACAGTTCTCAAGGTGTTACTCTACTGTGCAATCAAAGCAGCTATAGCTATAATACTGAAGATATCACAGGTTAATTTATTCGTTGAATATAGAAATGTGCCTGCGCGAGCTAAGTGACGTAGAAAGAGTACAATGAACGAAAAACGATTGTAAATCAACTTACTAAGGAAAGATTTTCCCCGCATTAGAACGAAATGCACCACTAAAAAAACCTCTACCAAGATCGAATTTAGGTAGGTACATTTAAACCTAACCCAAATTTGCGTGAGATTAATGAACAGTGAATAAATTATGCAACATTGTTCTGGAACATTAGTAAATCCGTTACCGATTATTGTAGTACCCCATTAAAGCTCATATTTCTTTTATTTTAAATACTAGGGGAAGATGCTTACCTTGTTACCTTGGTCATTTCATTTTCCACATGGATTATAGCTACCCCCTACATAAACGCACTTTTATCCGATTTGACTTATCAACAGATGACACTTAAGCTATTCTGGAAATTAGTTTGTCGGACAAATGTGCAGTTATTGCGTTTTAAAGATCCGACGTGTAAAAAGTAAATATTTTCCAGTTATAAGGAATTGTAAGTATTGGAATTCTATTCTTCTTATATCTTTAGATTCCAGCTCAGGTAAAACTTGTTTAAATTTACTATTATAAATCGTGCATCATATGGTGAATTGTGCATGTTAAAATGGTTCACAGAAGGTTTTGTTTCTTTTGCAAGGGGTATGTATACCTTGGGCACTTCAAACATTTGCAAAAAATAATTTTTTTTTGTCGCAAATTTTAAATATGCCGAGGATTGCCAAAAAAGCCATAGTTTAAAAATAAATTAAAGATGCATATCTACAGTAATTTTCTGTTTAGTAAATTGCTTTGCAAATATTGTTATTCTTGGTTGAATAAAGAGTGTTATTTAATTTAACTTTGTTGATATCCCATCATTTCTTCTTTGTAAATTACAAATATTCAAAGTACAATACCCCACTGTTTATGGTATAGCTGTCTGTTGTACCTTGGACAGAAAAAAGGACCCTCGTATTTCCTTTCATATAACCTGAAATTTCAATTTTTAACTGCATATTCGACAATTATTGGAAAGGTTATGGGTTAGACAGGCTATAATAATCGGTTGCCCATTAGTTTTGTCAAAAAACAGACTATTTCAATAAAGCTACCAGGGTACAACACCTTCCCCTATATTGTAAAATTTCAATAATATTCGAACAGACGGTCGTCATAGTGGGCTTATACTAGGAGTTGATAGCATCAAGGTTAAAAGCATCCCGCCGAATGTGGATAAATTGTTCGTCAGCCCATAGAAAATGATAGGAAGCTGACATTAAAATCTCCTTCCATAATCACATTTTTGTGAGTTTAGATATACATATATGTAAGTGTTGGACTGCCCGTCAGAGCGAATACGTTATAAATGAGTAAATGTAGTGAAAATTATGCCACTGGGTTAAAATTATTAATTCCACGATTTTATTCGTTTGTTCTGCAAATCTACACTTCAATCTCAAATTAAATTTTCAAAATTTAATCAATAAATATATAAATATAAATTTATGTAAGATTTAGTAGTATATTCAGGCCTTCTTTGGATGTTGATTATCCCAATTCACCTGGTGAGATATCTTAGCCAATATTACGTTGAGATTACGTTTGGCGTCTGAGACTGCCTAAGTGTGGTTGAGTGCAGGCGAGTTAACTCAGCCGATGTTTTGCACCAAAAATATTGCGTCAATCACTGCCCGAGTTTTCTTAGAGAGAGAGAGAGAGTGTCCTAAGGCAACACCTCAGCTCTATCAATAACGTACTATTATATTCTGTATGGCATTTATTTATAAATTCTATCACTATCCCTACTTAGTATACAAAATTAAGGAACATACATGTCATCAATTAATTGCACAAGTTATTAGTGTATGAGTTGTTGACCTGAATTATCACAAACAATTCATTGTTACACATTCCAAGCATTCGAAACATGCGAGTTCACCAAGCTCATTACAGCACTGATTATCCTTCGTTTAATGAGCTTGCATGTTTGAATGAATTTATGTTCTTTTACTTTTTTTTTTTTTAAGAATTTGCTTCTTACATCGTTTGGGATGCATTACAGTAGTATAATAATATTAAACCACAATTCAATAAATGACGAAAATTAAAATTAATTTAAAATTATTGGAAAAACACAATTGACGTTGTACTTATTTACCAGCTCAATGTTTGGCAGTTGATTCACTTGGCTTTCCATCTTATTGAGGTTTGGGATTGGGATATTCTTTATTCCAGTTTATGCTCAAAATAAAGGGAGGTTAGTAATTCTTATTGCAGTCGATTCCCACAGAAAGAATTTCTATTACAGTCGCAATACACAATAAAATGTTTTTTGTTAGTAATTGTCTTATTACAGTCAATACATGCAATAAGATTCTTTATTACAGTCGATACCCGCATTAAGAATCTTTACTACAGTCGATACCAGAAATAAAGTGTATTGTGTTATTTTGTTGTATTATAAGCTCATTAAAAATTTTTCAGCTCAGAAGTAATTATTATGTGCGAATGTAGGGAACTGTCCATGTGCAGGTGGTGCTATCTGGGGTATATGTGCGAAGCGCACAACCCAAAATTAATCTAGTCAAAAATAGTTTGCGAAGCGCACACCTATTGTTAAGGGATTACGCATTGTTTTAGGTCGTATCTTTACCTGCCCTAAGTAATATACCCACGTAGGGTGTATTTGCCAAGCGCAAAGAAACACACTCACAGGCAGGTAGGCACACACACACACTCATACAGGCAGGCAGGCCAACACATACGCACACACAAACAGGCAAGCTGCCAGGAGCACACACAAACAAGCGCGCTCTGCGCGTGTGTGCGTGTGCCCCTGGCAGCCTACCTGTGTGTGTGTGTGTGTGTGTGTGTGTCGAGAGTGTGTTGGCTTGCCTGCCTGTTCGTGGGTTTCTTTGCGCTTGGCGCGGAGCGTACTCCTCATATTGATATTAGTGGTTTAAAAAACTTAATTTAACTTACATAGATCAGGTAAAGATACGTGCTATAATAATGCGTTGACCTTAACCATAGCCGCGCGTTTCCAAAACAATGCGTAATCCCTTAACAATTGTGCGCTTCGCAAACTCCTGCTTGTGCGCTAGGAGAAGTGTTGTTTTATGGCTTGTGCGCTTCGCAAATACACCCATATAGCAAGTTTTTGGTTTTGCTAATATTCAGGATTCTTATGAATCCTGAACAAGTATCATTTATTTATTTATTTCGTTTTTCTGACCATTTACTGGGCAATTTAATTGCAGAATTCGTAAATCATGAAGATAGAATCTGAAAAACTAATCGTTGCTATAGCCTCGATGTTCTGGCTCTGACATAAAATTGTCTAATAATTTTTGGAGAAAATTTAAAATAGACGGAGCAACTCTCGGCTGCCTGTTATTATGCTCCCGTTTTCCGCTGGGAAGTTCATTGAAGTGTAGTAAGACATATGATGAGCAATGATGAGAAGCCACAAATAAGATTCAAAATAAATTTAAAATTTACTGTACGACAGCAGCAATAGCAACTTCAATTCCATAAAATTAATTTCACACTAACTTACTACAATATCAATAATTTTCGTTAACTCGCAGAGAGCATCCATATTGTAAATTGTGGTTGGTAAGATGTTCCAGATACAAAAAACAGGAAAAAAAAGCACGCAGAGGATATGATTAGGTGTCACAGCAAAAGCCCCGAGAGATATGTTCTAACAAGCCGTAAAGTTCAAATTATAGATGTAGAAAAGCGGTTAAATATCTCCTTAAGATTATCTATCAAAATCAAAACATTGCCTTTAATACGTCTTAACTGCTGGTACAAATCCGTAATTTTTTAGTATTCTCCTTCAGCTGTGGTCTTGGTAAATTATGATGAGTCGTACTCTACTTTCCGGAAGCTTTTCACTTTTCGGAAGCTTACCTCAGCCACTTGGGCGACTGTTATTAAATTTAACAATAAAAATAATCTGAAACTTTGCTTCGAACTGACTCTCGTAAATTAGAATTTTTAATTCCGCACAGATTTTCGACGATTTAGTAAATAGGTTGCAGCACATAGATGATCTGTTGCTGAGTAATCGTGTATAATCGAAATCCTGCTTATCCTTTCTCCTTTTGAACATTTGGTCTCGATTTATTAATTTTTTTTTTAGGATTTTTGGAAAGTTTTAAATGCAAGTTCCATAACAAACGTGCACAAACCTACATACACAGGTATATTAATAATGGCTTTGCAAAATTTATAATTCACTCTTAATCCTATAGTTGCCAGCACCTATCTAATACTTTGGTTCTGCTATCGAGTTTTCTATTTCATGTAAAAGAAAGGGCGGACAAGTGCATGTAGGTCTCTCTAATTGCACGCTCTTCACAATTTTGCTCTAGCAATAGTTTCGTCTTGGTTTGTTTTTAGTAGGTACAGTAGGAGTTACATACGTGTTGTCTTTATTTGTGGATTATGTTTCCTTATAGTGATTAGTTTGTCTGAACAGAGATTTTACTGCATTTAGGGATGAGTCCTTTAATAATTCATAACAGATTTTGTTGCCGCCCTCTTCACCGGCATTATGCTAAGCATAAGTTTAAAATCCTTTCATTTAATTCGGTTTTGGTTTATTTCTCTCTTTAGTTCATGAATAATGTGTTCCATCTAGTTTTGCTTAGCTAACTTAAATATTGAGCACTCGCTGAAACGCTAATTGCCCAATCAACACTTAAGAGTGCCATTTTCTTGCCAGCAGCCATGTGTGGATTAGCTGCAGGTTTTAATAGAAATTTTAGTCCTTCTAATCGAAATTTTTCAATACGAAGAAACATATTGAAATCAATTGAAATTCGGCTAGTCGAACTTAAGAAGTATGTGGCTGTATGGCTTGACGTTATCATAAACAACATTTCTATAGGTTATCGAAAA
The DNA here is from genome assembly GCA_963930735.1 of Dioctria linearis. NCBI lineage: Eukaryota > Metazoa > Arthropoda > Insecta > Diptera > Asilidae > Dioctria > Dioctria linearis. Next base: position 335,159,413 of record OZ005740.1, on the reverse strand, counting down.
AAATTGTTTGCATACGGCGCTATGTCTTTTCCCAGCAAGTGTCAAATTTCACAAATAAATTTAAGGAGAACGTTTTTTGTTTTTTTTTTTTTTTTTTATTCACATAGATATGCGAATTGGGAGGTGAACTTTGTGATGAAGATATTTATAATACTCGATTTAGAGTTTGTATGAGATGTGCGTAATCGCATACTCCTTCAGGATGGAGACAAAGTTTTATTGACCGACAAAAAAGCAAGTTAACTAAAGTAAAAAAAAAACAAGTTTTTTTGAATACCATTTTTTAAATTAAGCAAATCCATGAATTTGCAAATCATTCATTTATTTAATTAAAATATTATTCGGATATGCGATCAATATTTTTTCGAATCGAATTGTTATTCAAAATGAGTTTGATGCATCATTCAATGAATATTTCATTCAATATTGTCAAACGTTATTCGAATAATGCAAAGAATCCATTTCTATCGATATAGGGTAACCCGAACTGGATTATTCATAGTATTTGAATAAAACGTCCCCTAGCATACAAAATATGTATTGTAAAAAAAAATATTATAACTTCATTATATTTTTCTGAATGACCCTGTTAATTGATAAGGTCACATCCGAAGGGAGAAATTATTTGGCGAAATATCAATTTTAGCACTACGGATACTTTCTTATGAAGAAGGAAATGAATTCAAACCGTTCGCTTTCTGCGTTTGTTGTTTTAAATCATTTTGTTCATTGGTAATAAATCATTCCATATAGTAAAAGTTCAAGCTTTCACTTAACTGCACAAAGGTGTACCCAACCAGTTACTTGCCAATGCATGTAATATGTAGGAAGAAATCTCTATACGATTTTTTTTTATTTTTTTATAGAACATTGAATTAAATTAGTTATTTGAAAATTACAACGATAGCACTTATTGCAGTTTTCTAAGATTCACACAAAATCACCAGCCACACTTACGAGCTGTCGTTTCTTGTACATATCTTGTCAGGAGGAAAGACGAGAAATCTTACGTTAAATAAATAGACAGGACAGCATTTCTGTTTATTACTGCAAATAAGGATGCTGTAGGAGAAACTTGAGTTCTTATGACACCCACTGAGGTATTAATTTCGATTTAAGTTGGAAATTTAATATTGATTTTGTACCTTGTTCATTGCAGGTTGAATTGATGGTGTTTTTTTTTTTATTGCCTGTAGCATTTATGGCTTTGGTTTTATTTACATACACGCATGTATTGTCTATTGCCTATTTGGCAGTGTCGTTTTGACAGTTTTGAGTTGAAAAATAATCTGATCACCTGAGGCTAAGTAACCGAGCATGCTTTTAATAATATCAATATAGTATACATGCGAGCATCAATCTCACTGTTTGTTCTAATAATGAAAAAAATAATCTTTCTTTGGTAGAATATATTTTTTTACATGAGCCCTCTTTTTTCATGCTTTATATTGGAAATTTTTATGACATAGAATATATTTTGGAAATTACCGCAGATATATATTTTTGGTAAGAATGCACGAACACATATTTTATAATCTTTATAATTCTTACGAATTATAGCCACTAATAATTTATTCGTTCAATAATATGAGCTTTTTAAAAATTAAGGGTAGTTTTGAATGCAAATTATCAAGCATAAACAATGAAATAATAATAATAATTTTGTTAAAGATAAATGCTTAATGTAATTCTTATAAGAAAAGTTTTTGTCTCAATAAAAGGCTTAGAAATTTCAAAACTATTTTTAATTCTCTTTGAATTAGTTTCGACTCTTTAGTAATTTGGCACTCGTTGCTTGTCAGCTTATCAACGCCGGTAAAAATATGATTTTATTCGAAGTGGTACATTGCGCGTGAAGAAATTTACCGGTGGTATAAAGTGTGATACGAGTTTATCATTAAAATAATCCTATCAAGGATAAATTTCAAGTCCACCCTAAGTATAACATATTAATATATGTTCGAGTTAAAATTTATGTAATACATACTTGCATTAAGTTTTATACCAAAAATTCGTAAAAGTAACACTTTTAAACATACATTTAACATATTCACTGACTGAACCGTGATATTTTTATTAATGGTTATAAAGAGAAGTTAATAGAGAAATTGATAGGGAAAAAATGTAAGCTACTAGCCCTAAATTCTATATACGATAAACAAAAAGAAGATTATTGTAAGAGATGGATAAAGTTAAAATATGTTGGAAAAATAAGTGAAAAAGTCAACAAGATTATACAAAAGCACTTAGATGTTAATATAGGATTTTATAATAATAATATATTAAGGACACATGTACGTAAAAGTAATCATAAACCAGATAAACTACAGAACTCGGGAGTATACAAAATAAGTTGAATTGACTGTGATAGCATTTACGTGGGATAAACTGGACGTAATTTTAAAATTAGATTTAAAGAACATCTAAATTCATTTAAATACAATAAATTGGACTAAATGGTAGCAAAACATATGAGTGACACTGCGATATCAATAGCTTAAAGGTTTTACAAGTACAAAAAAAAGATTAAAAACTTAATATTCTGGAATCATGTTAATAAAAAAAGCCTCACAAGAGCACTACAGTCTCTTAAATGAACACATAGACTTTTTACATTCACCATTGAATTATTTTATTGTTAAAAATCTCCACATGTAAATGCTACCACTGGTCTTTTATTAGTCTAATGGTATTGGACTGCAATATTTGATATTGTACTTTAGTTTTATTTAGAAACTCCTTGAAAATGGCCTCATAAGCCGAAATACGCGTATCGGAAAAGAAAAAATAAATAAAACAATTGAAACAAGTATATAAAAAAGATTTTCTAATTTTTAATACCTTTAACACCTTTCCTTCAAATTATCATAGTCTCATTTTTCAGAGTGTTGAATGTCACATTTAATGTTTTGAGAAACTTAAAATTTAATATGGACAACAATCGGTTATATATTAATTTATCTTGTTTTTTCCATTATTTTTTATTAAAAGTTAACCCAAAAGTTTTGTGTGCACTGAGAAAAATTTGTCCACTTAAAAGGTAAACGTAATAACTGAAGAAATTTGTCAAACCTCTGATATGATATTTGTGTGAAAAGTTTTTTTCAAATGTTTAGTTTTAAAAAAGTTTTCTCCAAGTCAAATAACGCGCATTGCAGCATCTTTCGTCGTACTTGCCTCAAACGTTTGAGGAAAATTTGCTAAAACGGAGATGGTGGAACCGATTTTTTATAGACAGAAGATTAGAGTATAGTGGTCGGGATTAATTAAATGATTTAAAAATTGACATCTTTCTGGTTTTCAAAATTTCGCAAGGATCTCTTCAAGTGACTTCGAAATTCTAGTTAATATAATCGGGCCAAAAATAAGAAGATGAAATGCAAACTGGCTAAATAGTGTATGTGGAGATGAACGGCTGGTCATTGCTCTGAGGTTTCTTCCAATGGGTGATTCTTATTATTCTATAATGTACTTGTTTAATGTCTCAAAATGGTTGATTTCAAAAATTGTTCCTGAAATAGTTGAGGCACTAATAGTTGTATTACCTTTACCATATACGTCCGTAAGTATTAACATAGCAAAAAATCACTTTACTGGCCCATTGTGCTTGTTTTTACGCCATTATGGAGTAAGCAATGTGATTAGATTTTTGTTTGTTTCACCTGCAGCCAAAGGTAGCTCACTTCCAATTCATATGAAGGAGTGATTACCTTTTAATTTGTCTTTATACTCTTAACTCGATTTGTTCAGCAAATTTCGGTATGTATAATCCCTTTTTTACTCATAAAAAAATTCCTAAATTAATACTCACTTCTGTTTTCCACAGCTTTTGAAAACTGACTGAAAGTACTGTACAAACTTTAACAGACATAATGTGTTCCATTTCATTTGGATGAAATTAAAACTAATTTAAGAACCCAAAACTGTAAAATTGGCGCGCACACTCATCAATCATTACACAAATGTTTGACAAATATTTAACAAATGTTTAACAAACGTTTGTCGAATGTTTGTTAGACATTTGCCCATATCTAAGTGCATACGTAAGAAGAAAAAAAGATCCCATGAAATATATTACAGCATTTAGAGAAGTGTAGCGATGTTGATGTTCTTTCTGTGCCAATTTTTTGGAATTGTTTTTATTTCCATGAAGAATTCGGCGTAAATTACTGCACGGTCATATACAGTATTATCTTTTCTTATATATACTGTATAGACTTTCTACAACACATGCGATTAAGTGATATCACATTGAATCAAAATGAACTATTTCAAAGATATTTGTACATTGTGTTCTTTGAATCGAACATCGGGTTATTTTAAGCGAAATTGCATTGGAAAGTTATTGAGTTAAACTATTTATGGCTAAAAATAGCTATAATCCTGTTGAAAAATATAAACAGGAAGCTGATAATTCGTCATGTACTGTAGTGAACTAAAGTGAATTTATGATTTTCGATTGACGGTATTACGTGGACCGGCAACGAAATATGCTTCCGATTTAATCAGCGCGGGTGCAATTTGCGAACCAGAACATGATGACGGCAAGAAATTTCATGCTTTATTGAAAGAATTCGGCCTACTTGCTTACTACCTCAGTTAAAAGGAAATAATATTTATAAAATATATGTAAGTATATGGTTCTTCAGATTCTAATATAACATATCGCAGCTTAAAGTATCTGTCAAAAGAAGATGTTGCTGAGGTGATTCCGAATATAGCATTATGGCCAGAATTTGCGAAAAACTCTGTTTGTGGAAAACCATACAGTGCGATTCATTTGATCCAGTTTAATATCAATGAAGGAACGTTCGCCGCTTATTCCATAATATCAAATTGGTTACTTGTTAGATAAGAAGTCATTCACTTTTGTACGTTGTGTCCTTCGGCTTAGATAGCTCTTCAACCACTTGTGTTCCTTTCCTCTAAACCCATATTTTCATAGTTTTTTTAATAATATATCATGGTCCACTGTCTCAAAAGCTATTCTCAGATCTAAGAATTCCGCAGCAACGACGTTGCCTTTATCGATTTCTTCTTTCCACTTCTGGATAGTAAAGTTTAATGCCGTATCACAAGAATCTATTTTCCTGAATCCTGATTGATATTCATTTATAATGTTATATTTTTCAATATAATCTTCCATTTGTATTTTGGCTGCTTTTTCTAAAATCTTATCATATATGTCCATCATATTTATAGGTCTAAAATTTTCACATCTATTTGTATTTTTAACTTTCTTAATTGGTAACACAACAGATTACAAAAGAATGATCTATTAATAATATGCAAAAGCGCTGGTCCTAAACTGTCAACATTTTCCTTCAGTACTTTAACTTTCAGTAGATTGTCATCTCTTTTCTTATTCATTTTATACAAAATTCCATTTAATTCAGTGAAATTCACATCTCTAAATCTAAATGTACATAGATTCTACGCATTATATTGTACGTAACTAATCGATGCAATGATTTCCTGAACAAGAAATGTGTTGAATTTTTCTGCTATATCTTCTGTATTTTTATAACATTCACCATTAAACATTACTGATGATATTTCTTCTTTATCTGTTTTTAGTACAAATTTTTTAATCTTTTTCCACATTTCTTTCTAGTCGAACGTACTGCAAATTTGTATTTTCACATATTCTGATTTTTTTGTTTTATATTGGCTTTATACATATTTCGTAACTCTTTATATATATTTATTCCAGATATCTTCCCTACTAGTTGTTTTTGCTACTTCGTATAGTTGTATTATTTTAGCCTTCATTGATCGTAATTCTTCACAATACCAATTATTACCTATACCAATATTGATGTTCTTTTCGTGAAAGAAATTTGTTACTATGTTCATTAATTTATATGAAAACTCCTCGGCACTTACTTTGACAGATCTGGAGCATAGTATCGAGTTAAAGTTACTTTCTCTAATAGCATTTCTGAATCTTTCGTTTTTATATTTCAAACACTTAATCTTCTTTTTAGTTTCTTTAATGTTAGACTTACTTTTGTACGTTATTTGGATAGTTTCATGACCACTTAATTTTAGATCACCCTGTATGCTAGCTTCCACCTTATCTGTGCTCACTGCAACATAGTCAATCAATGTTTTAGACCTATCCGTAATTCTAGTCGGTTCCCGAACTATTTGATATGCTGAATTATCCCTCATAACTTGTTCTATTTTTTTTTTTTATAAAGTTCATCATGCAGCCAATTGATATTGAAATCTCCAGCTATTATGAAGTCTCTATTACTCGCACTCATTTCTTCTACAATTTCTTAATATAGTTCACAAAAGTCACTCATATTATCACTTGGAGATCTATACAATGCACCAATCACAACTCAATACTCATTGAAGATAACCATTCTTCAAGTATATAGCAACACCACCTGCTCTTTTTTTGTCACTATCGCATCTGTAAAGTTTATATCCCTCTAAACCTATTTCCGCGTCATCGATAGCTAGAGTCAAGTGCATTTACGAAAGTACAGTTAACTCGATTTTTTTATTTGAAATTACTTTCCTTAATTCATCGTAATTATTAAAAAACCCTTGTATATTAAAGTAGACTATCTAGATATCCCCTAATTGCTAATACTGAATCCTTTTCATATGAGTTTTTGAATAACGCAGATAAACTGGACATTTTACATCATGGTCACAATTTATATCTATATTTAACCTATTTTTCGCATTCACTCAATTCACGATTTTTTTTGATACACTCTTACAGTCGTTTATATCATGATTTTCACTAGATTTCGGACAAGCTATATTGTTTTTACTGTCCTTGCTCTTATGCTTGTATCCATGACATTTAAAACATCTCAAAATGTCGAACTCTTCATAAACTACACATCTATCCCAACCAATATTTATTTTACCCATTTTCATAACATTATTGACCATATCCACCTCTATGATAGCATTATATGGATTATACTTCTTATTTGTTTTGTAAATCATAATAACTTTTATCATTCTTCCAACAATAACATCATTTTGTTTCTCAAGTTGTTTTTTAAAATCATTTTCACTCAAAAGCTCACTCATTCCTCAAACTATAATTTTTGGTTTTTTTCAATATTGCCAACTAAGTCCCATACCCTCCCATTGTCTTCTCAACTGTATTTCTAATTACTTCTTTGGATTCCTCATTCTCACACACAATTGCTACAGCTCCATTCTGACGACTTTGCATTGCACTTACCTTGACTGATGTCGTGTCTATATTTCTTTTGATAACTTGTTTTGTTTTTCGTGATTTTTTTTTTCTTTCAGTTTCACTATAACAGTAGGATCAACCTTTCTTAATTTCTCCGCATAAGTTTTCCGATTTTTTCCAACACTATCCGATAGAACCCCCTTTCTCATCTCACTTAATATATTTTTCTCACTCTCTCTTATTTCGGTTACCGTTTTAAACATATTTTTAATTTCAGTTTTTTGCATTTCCCTATATTTTACATTTTGTGATATGCACTCCATTAAATTACCCATTTTACCTTCTAAACTTTCTCTAAGCTTATCGACAAACTTTTTGTTTTCGTTAATCCTCATTAACGCCTTTGTTTGAAACTTCCTGAGCACCTCAACAAAATTACCACATTCTTCTTACAGTGTTTATGAAATTGTTTACCACAAAAGCCTCTGCAATTGATAAACAAGTCCGGCGAACTGCCACTTCTTTCTTTGGTCTTGCAATTAATTGCGGCACACTGATTCATTTTTCATGCACTTCACTCATCGATTTAAAGCAAGAAAAGATATCTACTCCATGGACGGAAATGGATTAAACGGGTACTGCAGTACGTTTGAGTGATATCAGATACATTGCATTTTGGAAGCATTAAACAAGACCCGATTCGCTTTGCCCCAAGCGAGTATTGTTGAAAGGTCATGGGTTAGTGAACTGAATATGCGGCTTCATTTTTCATTTATAGAATTCCCACGGGAATCAGCTATAGATTCGAACGAGTTCACGAAATCAAGGGTGCTGTCACCTGCAAAACTATGAATAGAATTTAAAGTGAGAGCTACTAGATCATTAATAAATAATATTGAAGAGTGTAGGTGAGAGCACAGAACCTTGTGGTACACCGGCATGGATTATAAAACGGTCCGAGGTAATACCGTCCAATAAAACTTGAATTGAACGGCGGAGAGAAATCTTTCAATCCCATTTTAAGGAGTATAAAAGGGTTCGCAATATGGTTACCACCAAAATCCGATCTGCAAAAGGAATATACTACAATTCCACATTAAACTCAGACTTACCCAGCAGGAAACTCTAGAATAACATTCGCAAGATGGGTATTGTGAGCAGATAAAAACGCGTCAGTGTGACGCTGATCCTAATACTTTGAATGAATTTTTCATAGCTCCAACTCGCAGTAATTCATCCTTATAAGAATTAAATGACATTGAGAACGTTGATTGCTTTGCATTTCGTTGCACTGTCTACTTAGAGACATGCAAATCAATCGCGATATGATTCTTTAATCAAAATAATAACACTGTACCTACCTTGACTTACGCCATATTACAGTTGCACTGATTTTGAATTTTTTAACAAAAAACTGGTTTTGAAATTTTTTAACACAATAACACAACGGCGCTGGATAAATAACTGACCTTGATTCATGGATTGCCGTTTTAGATACTAACAAAGTAACAACTTAAACCTTAAATTTCGATGGGGAAATATATGAATGTGTGGGTACTTAGTACTAAATTTGAGATTTTGCGTAGATGTTAATATGGGCTGGAGGGGAGAGGCATATATATGAAAGGGAGCCACAAGGAGAAAATGTATACTACAAACATAAGAGTGAATGCTTTAAAGAAAATATACAGAGAAAGAGAGTAAACAATATCCTGATATGCTGGTGTAGCACCAATCAAATGATGGAAAAGCTTATTTTTGGAAAATACATCTTCGCAGGGCTCGCTTCACTCTTTCTCATTCAACGTATATACAAAAAAATAATTCCTGCATTTCTCCATCCATCGAGAAAAAAGAGCAAAACGATCCAGAAGAGAAATTTTAAAATACCTCTTGTATCTATGTACATATGTATGTACATAAATAAATTATAGGTAGATTGGTATATATATATTTAATTTTAATTGTGGATAACTGTAAATTATACCTAAGTTGATTTATAGAGTAATTTCTCATGTTAAAATTTGTGAAATAGAAGAGGAATCAGCCGAAACTGTGAAAGTGATATTTTTAACAATAGAAATAAATAATAAATTAATGAATAATTAATAACTGCAGCTTGTATTCTGCACAATATTTTGAGAAATTCAAAAATACCATATCCTTGTGAAAACTATTTAACAAATTCAAAATCTGACAAATATGAACCTACGCAACCAGCGTGGCTCTTTGCCATAGAAACAAAAATATTTAACCAGAGTAATGGAATAAACTGCAATAAAAACGCCTTTATCTGTTTTTATAACCTAAACGAAATCTATAGGGCATACAAAGTTTGTCATTCCATTTGTAACGCACAGAAATAATGATGGTTGAGCAAAACGGATTGGGCACCCAAGTATAAAAGTTGTCTTGATTTTTGCATGTACGTCAGTCCGCCCGTCCGTCTGTCTGCCTGCGCGCACAATAATTGGAGAACGCGTATACTAAAAGAGCTGAAATTTTGTACCCTGACCTTAAAAAAGCAAACAAAAAAGCTAGAATTTTTATAAGAACAATTCTTATGATACTCTAGATGAATGCCCTTGTAAACTGTGCCAACTAATAGTCCCCAATTACCAAAGAAAATTACTAAAAAAATGAAAAATAATCGCGGATTCATTAATCTGACAGCCGACACTTACTTTTCTTCTTCTTACCTTAAGAATAAATATATTTCTTAAGCCAGCTTTTAAAAAGTAGGAGAAATATAAATATTTTTACCAATTTCCCATAAGTACCGCGAGTAGTAGATCTCGTAGAAATATGGCCTGGAAATTTCCAAATAAGGTGCCTTTATCAATGAAAAGGGAAGAACAGGTAGGCGAAGTAGACAACTCAGGCCATATTGACGCAACACAAAGTTCACGCAATTGGAAATCAAAATCTGTTGAAGACAGAATGAAAAAAAAGACTCATTTTAAAGTATCAGTTATAGGCAATGCAGTCGGAAGAAGAAGAGTTATAATGATCTGAGCGATGGAAGTTATTAAATTCTGCGTAGGTAGATGTACTATAAATTTACAAAGCCTCTACTAACTGACGTTGTTATGTGCATACATGTATATAAATTTGGGTCGGCTCGTACCACTGGGACCGGCCCAACTAAGAAGTTTAAAGAGTACCTAATAAATGGGGCTCCAAAACATTTTAACATTTCAAAATACATTTTCACAAACATTTTGTAAGGCACGATGACAAAACACAACTTGGCTTGGTAGACAAGTTTGAGATTGACGTTAGGAAACGGAACAAGAAAAGTTGCCTGACATGAAGTTAAGCCTGAAATACAATGAATACGATACGAAATTCTGGTTGTTTGTCGCAGACGTAATGAAATAATTGCGACATTGTCGTTGTCATTTAATGGCAGTTGGGTTGCATCTTATGTTTTACAATGTCTACGGAAATAGTTTTATTTATTTTAAGAACAAGGATAGTTGCATATAAAGATTATATGCGGTTATGCCAGACTAAGAAACACATGAACTGACAAACTCAAATGTCACATTGGGACAGCGAAAATTTTAGAATTTTGCTCTAACTTTAGCCGACGACTATATCTCGCCGCTTTGGCCGATTGTCGTTACATGTACTCGAAAATTATGTGGTCGCCATCAGTGGATGAAATACAATGAATGCAGCATCATTGTATTTCAGGCTTTAGAGTCACTGCAAGCAAACGACTACACCTAACTACTGTCATGTAACTAAGGAGATGAGGTGATTTCGGTGACTACCTGTAGGGCCTCGGGTTGGGCCTTGGGCCAGATTAAATTGGCCCCAGAAGTGGAAGTTATATGAGAACAAGTGAAAAAGCTAGAATTGGTCTTAGGACCAATTCTTCTGATACCCTAGATGAATGCCCGTATGAAATTTCGTATGGTCACCCATTTGAGCAATTTTGATTTTTTGCATTGGTTTCTCGCATATATTTCTAGAATGGCTCGTCGGACAGAAAAAATGATTATAACCAATTTTATAGGATTTCTTATACTGAAGAAGTTTCTGGTACAATAAAAATGTCTAGCACTGATCGTTTTCAAAGTATATGTAAAAAAGCAAAATTTTTATATGGCAACACCAAGAAGGGGTTGCCCCATTTAGTCCATTTTTGAAACTTAATTTTCTATTACTATGAAAACACAATGTAGCAAATGTCAACTTTCTATGTCGACGTGTTCTCAGGTAGTGTCCAAATATATAGCGGAAAATGAAATTTTTGTATGGCAACCTCACGAAGGAGTTGCTTGATTTGTCTCATTTTCGAACTTAATTTTACTTTTTTTTTTTAATGTGCGTGTACAAAATTTCAGCTTTCTAAGTGAATGCGCTCTCGCTCGGACGGACAGACGGACATGCAAAAATCAAAATAACTTTTAATTTTATGCGGGGGTGTCCAATCCATTTTGCTCTACCATCATTATTTCTGGCCGTTACAAACGGAATGACAAACTTAGTATACCCTATAGTTTTCATCTAGGGTATAAAAAAGAAGAGAAAGAAAGTGCAAAATTTCTTATTTTATTGTAGACAAAATTTTTAGTCATAGCACCAGCCATGTGGGGTGCCTGATTACACATTTTTATATGCTACATTGGCATGTAATATAACTTAATGTCAGAGGTTTATGGTTTGTCTTTTACGTCTTAATTATTTGAACCTAAATCTCTAGGCATTAAATACCTACAACTTTGGATTTGTAAATAAAAAATCTTGCTATTAGTTAGTAATTGTTATCAATATTTCTTCCTGCCTCCACTTGCTTATTTTATCACAAAGCCGCCACTGTGCATTTTTATTATACTGAGACTGATAATATATTTTCCGTAAAAAGTATTTTTTTGGTTATATCTGCACTACTGCAGATCCCCATATACGTATACAGATACATACATAATTTGTTTTTATCCTGATGTTTTTTTTTTTATATAAAAACTTTCGCCATATTTCGAGCCCTTGTAAACTTGCTGCCTAATTTTGAACACTTCTCGACTTGTTATTGTGCGATCCCTGTTATACTGAAATATATTCTTATATACGTATGTATTTTAACATTTAGATGAAAATATCTTTGAATTATATTATTTATCAAATTAAGGTAAAGTAATCAGCGATTGCTAAACTATTACCTCGCATGGAATTGTTCTGCAGTCAGCTGTTATTTTGCTGATTAGCCCAACAGCTGGCTGCGATGAGCGCTTAGTGGAGTAATCGATGATTACGATAAAAATTAACCTCGCATGGTAATTTGTATGTAATGCGATTGTATAGCGTAACACAAAATTTCCGAAATCTCGACCGCGATTCCGAGGAGATCAGCTCTTTTCCATGCTCTACCAAAATCTAATTCTTGGCCTGACAGATGGAACAAACGCAAACCTATTTTTAATATTTCCGGTACCTCATCTACGGAAACTACATCCTCTTTAAAACAATATTGGCTTGTTCAGGTCTTAAGGCTTAAGCAGAAAACGGTAATAAACAGGCACTTGGAGGTTTCTTGTTCATTCAAAGCTACTTTATTTAAGTTAAGGGACATCCCGCATCTGTATTTCGGTTTTCATGACTTTATTATATATGGGGAACGAAGACAATGCAGGTGACGCAGCCCTCATCCATTCCACCCACTTATTTAATTATTTGGTGTAGGCAGGTAAAAGAACACGACTGCATCCTTTCGTTCTGCTCGGCATATTTTGTAATTATTAAGTTAATTCCGTTTTGTAATAATAAAAAAATTGTATGTAGTAACCTATTTCAGGAACTTTATTCGTTTTGGTTAATTGATATTTTTTGGGTTCCGTATCCAAACAGTGCCAACGGGACCCTATTACTGAGCCTCCGCTGTCCGTCCGTCTGCCTGTCAATTGAAATTTTCACAGCGTGTGTATTTCTGTTGCCGCTATAACAACAAATAATAAAAACGAATAAAGTTAAAAAACCCCATACAAGAGACGTGTTTTTTTTTCGTTTTTTGCTCGATTTTAATAATGCCAATACATACAAATATCTAACCAGCAAAATATACCTACTTCAGACTATACTAGTCAATATACTCTTAACTAAAACAATAAATAATAATTGTAATATAGAGACGTCAAACTTAATCTGATCTTTGTGCATATACTATTGAGTATGAATACTTACGATGGTACGAAACTCTATAATATTTAAAATTATTCATAAAATATAGATAAATAAATATATAAAAATACAACTTATCGACGCACTCGATCAGGTTCGCAATGTTGGAAGCCTTTCTTCTTTTATCGCTACTTGGATGGTCAATGCTCTGATGAATATCTAGTCTGATTCGTTCTAGATTTACTCCTGCAGGCAATACTCGTGTTCCAAACCGCATACATCCTTGAACTCTCCGAACAATTTTCAGCCATACCATACCGCGGAGTGGGGTGGTAAGAAAAAAAAAAGCAAATTCGGTATTCCCTACAAATTTCATCCAAATCGGAGATGGTCGGATCCAGAATAAGCATTTTTTGATCGGTTTCGTTATGAGGAATGAAGAATTGTGGTTTTGATGTGAACGATCATATTGACCAAGAATTATTGTTACCAAGATGTAAAACAAGCAGATTCCAATAGGAGTGGCAACACTTTCTGTTATCGAAAACTTTGTACCTGTTCGTTGTTGCTCGACTAATAATTGTGCATTACAATGTTAAAAAAAAAACATTTATACAGTTCCATAGCGTTATAGATCTAATTAAAGCAACAAATGATAGTTATGCTATATTTATGTTCCTTCATAGCGTGAGTAATATTTTTTCTGTAAAAATGCAGAAAATCAAAAATTATTATAATTATATTCTACAAATACATAAATAATTTAAAATTCACACAAGTGAGACAAATTTGATCTGTATAATCCAAGATGAGAAGAGCACAACAACACCAAGTCCTCTTTTACCATAATAAGGTCATTGGGCCCTATTCTGTCGGCAAAATTTTATCATTTTATGTTATGTTATGCCTTAAAATAAAATATTTCCCTAAAATCCTATTCTGTACCAGATATTTTATTTTATTTTATGCATCGTAACATAAAATATTTCCTGTTATGAGCATAACATAAAAGAACCTAAGCAGAACATTTTAAAGGTATTTTGACACATTTTATGTGTTAAAGCCCACAAATAGAGTGCGCTATTTGCTATTGATGAACGCACCTAGTGAAATTAACATACGTCAAAAAGGGCCAGCTGGCCTCCTTCCTGTCTAAACAGCCGCCCGGATTGTACGCCATACAAGACACTACATTTATACTTATATTTAATAAAGTAAGTAATCAATCATCATAGCGTGTTATTCTTTCAATTTATAACATTATGAAAATTACATGCGTCAATTAACCGCCATACATAAAAACTACAATTTTGTCAGAAATTGTAGAAATTTGCACTGCTGCGGTATGGTAAAATATTTAAAGTTAATTATATTTGCTTAGGTTTTAATTTTATGCAGAAGAGATCATAAGATACGATATCCTCGCGATTCCTACGATCCTTGTGAGTTGCCCAACCTTAGGCTTCAAAAGTTCTTCCAGCTCGATAATTAATAAACTTCTTATATTGTGATTTGTAAACTTATTTTGCAAACTTATGAATAATTCTAATTTATACCCAAAATGTTTCGTTTTAAGAAAACAAATTCAAATACTTATAGAGTTACTATAGCCTCATACCGGAAAGACATCTATTCCGTTCACTTTGAGTTAGGAATCTAAAATTGAACGGAATGGATGTGTTTCTGCTGCTTTGCATTTCTACGGACATGGTTCGTATCAAACTCCAGTCAGGAGTTGTCATAGTTTAGCACTTTTACACTCAAAGTACCTCAAGAGCTATTAAGAAAGCAGCTGCTTTCATAAATGATTATTTAGTGGGTGATTTTGATAGAGTATCACGCAAATGTCAATTGACCAGCTGTTCAAAGAGTAATAAAAAAAATAGCGGAATGTACTAAATATTTTATGTTACGTGTTCATAAAATAATTTTATGGAACCACGACAGAATACGAATTTTTAAAATATTTTATTTTCATTTTATGAAGAAGGGATTTTTTCGCCATAAAAAAACAAAATATTATTTTATGAAATTTACAGAATAGGGCCCGTTATATGTTAACAGACTCCTTGCCTTTTCTATTCCTTTCCGCTTCTATCCGCCAGCCCTCAGTAAGATCAAAAAGGACAAGACAAGAATTTCTTATAATGTACATATACTGCAGTTTTTTTTAACTCACCCCAGGCTAGAAGACGAGTGCAAGAATGTCGGTCCGGCGAAACTGATTACCAATATCCTTTTTGAGAGGTTGTGGGAGCTGCCGTTGATGCTACTAATTTTGTTTAAGTTTTTCCTGAATACTTAAAACCGAGCTTATAATACAAAAACTAATCCAATAAAGAAAAAATAACTTTAAACAATTTTACTGTTTTCGTATTCTGTAAACTTAAATTGCATATTTCCAACAGGAGTAATTATCAAGGTACTGTCATATTGCATGTCAGGGTGATGCCAGGAAACATGATAGTTTCTAACAATTCTAGAAATCATAACTTCTATCTCCATTTCGGCGATACGTTTTCCAACACAAGAGCGAGGTCCAAAACCAAAAGGCAAGTAAACGAATGGATGATTTGTTCGGGCTGCAGGACAAGCATCTTCTCCCTGCTTCAACCATCTCTCTGGAAAGAATTCACGGCTTTTCGGGAAATACTTTTCATCGTTGGAAAGCATCATAACACCCATGATAACTCTAGTATCCTTAGGTACTCGATATCCTGACAAGACTAAATCTTGTACTGTACCTCTAAAATTTCCTGGAGTAATTGCTTTTATCCGTAACGATTCCTTGAAGCAGGCTCGCAAATAAGGCATATTTTTAGTATTTTCCGCTGTCAGAGGACTATCTGTTTCCGGTAAGATTTTCATAATTTCTTTTCGAAGTTTTTCTTGCTTTTCCGGATTTTTTGCTAGGAGATATAGAAGAGTCGTGAAAGCTGATGATGTCTGAAAATGTAGAAGAAAAAAATAATACTAATTTATTGATAATAGTTTTGTGACATGTAAATCTTACTGAATCAATGCCAACCATTAACATATCAATTGCCATTACGACTGCAACTCTTTGGTCTATAATTAAAAGTTTTTCTAATACACTTGTAGCCTGCCTCATTGCCCCTTTGGATTGTAATTTTTCCTTCGCTTGAAGTATATAATTTACTATTATGTTAGTAATTTCGTCAGCAGTAGAGAGCAATTTTTTGAATTTCGCTGATTCATAATATTTCCAAAATGGCGGAAATAGCTCGAATTCATAACTTAGCTGAAGTAATGTATTCATTGCGCGTGTGAATTTCAGTGCTTCTGGGTTAGGATTGTCCGAAAGTAATAGATTTAACCGTGTGTCTAATGTTATCACACATATGGACTCAAATGACCATTTTTGAATTTCATCACCGAAATTGGTTGGCATTTCTAATGTTTCAGCATCACGAATTTTCGATATCCTGCAATGTTTTTTTTTTTTTTCTGAAATTTGTATATGGAGATTATGATCCGGACTTACCTAATGAGAAATTCCTTAGCTATTATATCTATTTTTGGCAAATCGTGTCTAACTATTTGCGTTTTCATTAAAATAGGATTTACTTTGTTTCTTAATTCGGCCCAGTTTTTACCTTGACTTAAAAAAAAAACAGATTTTTACAACGTTTCTGAAAGAAATTTTTCAAGTGCTCAAAAACCTACTCAATTGCCAGACCTCCAAGTCCATGAAAGACATCAGGTCGTAACACTTTTCGATAGTATTCAAAAAATGTTAGAGAAATTCTTTGCGGCCAAATACCATCATTGCGATAAACTGTCTCAAAATCTGCAACATTGTAGGTAAATACGATATCCTGCATATCAATGATTCCATGAATTTTAAATATGGGACCATATTTTTCACGCAATCTTTTGTGCAATGCTTCCAGTCCACATCCATAGTATTTGCCTGTAAATGAAATGGATTAAAGCATACTACACAATTTTTGTTTGGATACAAATATTTTCGGTAATATTTTACATACCACCCGGAAGGACGGAAATTGGAAATGTCCATTTGCCCGACCCTGGAATATCTTCGTATGGTTTTGCATTTAACCACTCTTCATCAGTTCTTTGCACTGCAGATGAAAATCGATCATCTTGTAACTATAATAGGAAAATAATACAAAATAAGTCATAAAGTTCTACTAAAACTACAAAAACATTAGCTTTGAAATAATTTATTAAACAGAGTTGTGCAAAGCGTTGCCTTCGGGCTTGATTATTTTATACCCACATTTTTTATGATATAACTGCAAAAATCGCAATGAATGGTACATAAACATAATGTATAACGATTTAAACAGCCATATGATGCCTATTGATATAAGCATAATCTTTCACTTGTAAAGCAACCAGTAAGATATATTCATATAATAGGAGTAGAGCAGATAAATATAGGTGTCTGCAATTGTAAGTAAACTTTTATGAAAGCTATGGGCTTGCAAGTTCAACGGTAATGAAATGGAATGGATTTGCTGCAACATTATTCCATTATATTAAAGCCTCGTTTCTACTAATCACAATTATACCAACTTGTTCGGCAATATGTTGTGAGCTTTTCTGGTAGCTAAACTTAACATGTTGAATTAACATTTTGCATTCTATACTTGAGAATCGAATCGCAATGGCTAAGCAGGTGTTATTAGCGTCGTGTTTTGCGTTTGGTATTTATACCGGAAGTTATTTGAGTTAAGTAAAATGAAAAAAAGGACAATGTAAATGATAGAGGTTGTGAGTTCTTAGCTTTACGCGGAGCGTGAAATGGAAGCAGTTTATCACCCTTAATGACATACTTGCGACATCAAATTGACTTTGAAAACCTTTTCCGAATGTTAGTAATGGAGTCTCAAAATTTATTATAGCTGGTTGCACCTATTAGCAAGAAAGTTTCTGAAATTTGTATCACCAGCAGCGAGCAGATGGATACAACCTTAAAATTGTTAGCGACTTGTTGGCGAATTTCTAAATCTACTACATATATTCAGATCTATACCCTGCTTGCAGTAGTTTTTGCCCTCTCCAGTATCTCTAACTTACTGAAAAGATCGATGGAATCAATAGTTAGCCAAGACAACAAATCGAGTTCTACTTAAATGAAAAATTTCAACCAACAAATTTTGCGGCTTTTACAGCCAGGATTTTCACATAGCCAACTTGTTTCAAAATTTGTTGGGTAAGAAAATTTGTATTAATTGAAACGATGCTTAAGAAAGAAATGTGCAATAAGAAAAAAAAACAACCATCCATTACGAACAAATAGTACCCATGAATGCAAAACTAAATTTCTTCAAAAAATGTTTCTAAATCCATCCAAGTTGTAACACTCGTTGTGCAGCATTAAACATTTTTGTTTCACCGATAGCCGGGGCAGCTTACACATTTATAGTAATATTAAAGATGAAAGATTATTGTTGCTGCAATGGATTAGAAGTCTGAAACTTTTTAGTTAATAAGAAATAATACTATAAAGCTCACCATCGCAAGCATTCACGGTAAACCGATCGATCTTGTAAGTAATGCTATAAAGATTTCTGGAACGTCCATTTAAAAATAAAAATTTTTTTTATATAAAATGTTAAAATAATGAATTAGTGTTTTCGGTATATGTATACTGCTGCCATATAAGCCTATATGATTATTGCGTTATAATGTTATCTTTCTCACATCAGCTCCTTCCAGTTCCTCCGCGGCATAAATCGCATATCAGCAACCGTTTGTTTTTCGGCCACAGTGTTTACGTGCGGAATAGCCTTCACAATTGAAATTAGAACAACCCGTGTCCTGTTAGCTTGAAGAGATTGCCATTTAATCACTTTCCGGGAATGTATGTCTATTTCATTATTATTCGCTATTGAACATTATTACTTAATTTTTCTAAATTCACTTTTAATTTGCTTAGCTCTATCTTTAGTTTTTAATTAGTAGGTATATCCAAAGAACATATAACTCAACAAGAAGCTTCATCTGACCTCTTAAAGTGCACAACAGATGGGAAAAAGCAAAGAATTAAGACTTAAGGCTGAGTTACAATTTGACGCTGTCGCGAGAAGCAGTCGCGAATTATGTTGCTTATGCTGACGCGGAAGCAGTGCCTGCTGCTTATGCTGTTCTAATGATGACGCTCTAACATGTGTTGAATTTTCGTTCCATTATTAAATAAAATCAATAAATTGTAAATAAATGAATTAACTAATTATTAAATACCGTGGCATTACTTAAAACTTCCACTTTTCACTCACAATTCCAATGTTATGCAAAAATAAATTGCCTCAACTGCACCTGTCAAGGTGTTGCGCGTCTCAAGTAAAAATATTTTCAACTTTAAGCAACGCGACCAGCGTCAGCATCATCCTTAGGGATCACACTGTACCTGCGCTTGAGTATTTTCATACATTTTAACTTTTGAGCCTTGAGAGAATATTTTTTTGTCCTCTGATCCGCGACCCCATGCTGTACATGTACAAACGGCGATGCCAGTCATGCACAAAGTTTCATATTTCACGTTGCTACTTGACTGCATGTCGGCCATCAACAATTCCTATCCCAATCGCTCATCTTATTATTGTCTCTCTTTTCTGCTGCACTGCAATCAGTGATAGGACTTTTGGTACAATTGTACAAGTTCTTGTACACATTTACCATTTTAGTACTTAAGTACGTACTAACTAAAATCTAGTAC
The DNA here is from genome assembly GCA_963930735.1 of Dioctria linearis. Lineage (NCBI taxonomy): Eukaryota > Metazoa > Arthropoda > Insecta > Diptera > Asilidae > Dioctria > Dioctria linearis. The sequence continues at coordinate 335,139,404 of OZ005740.1, read as the reverse complement.
AATTTATCTTTAATTTAATTTTAATTTATAATTTTATCGATTTTAAAAGAATCTTTGTAAACGTAGCTCCGACTTTCCATTCAATTTAATTCTCGCTAATTCGTAATACGAGTTTTTTAAAGGACAAGATTATTGTCAGCTTTCGAGACTACGAATAAAGATCAAAAAGGATTGGCAACAAGCAGAAGTCATCACTGACAGTCAGATTAGACTGCACGTTGTTGTTGTTAAGTTTGTTTAATTCTAATGACAATGAAAGTGCGCTTTGTTTATATGTAGTTTGACAATATTAACAATGATACCACGTAATAAATTGTTCCAGTTATGTATTGCATTCAAAATAGTTTAACTTTTTGCTGTATGAATTCGCTTCCTAATCTCATTAAGTTTTTTGCTCCCGAATATAAATATATTCGCTGTGAAGCCAAAAACGCATCTGAAATGACGACTAAAATTCGTGAATCTTTTACAAAAAATAACATCGTTGATGGTTTTAAAAACCAAATGTTTTCCTTAGTAATTGACGAAACTACGGATATCACAGTACGAAAATGTTTAGTGCTAGTTATAAGATTCTTTGATTAAAGATTGTGTTAAAGATAATATGTTTGATATTATAGAATTAGAGGCCGCGACCTCTGAGGCAATTTATGGAAAAATAATAGAAGATTTAAACGCAAATAATGTCCTCTTACAAATTTTGTGCGCTTTGCAACAGATAATGCCTCAGTAATGGGAGGAAGTATAAAGGGCGTCAAAACTAAATTTCAGCAATTAAATCCAAATTTATTTTACCTTGGATAAACATGCCACAGCTTACACCTTTGTAGCTCAGCTTCTTCCAAGCATTTACCGCAAGAGATCGAGCTGTTATGTAGGAATATATATTTACATTTTAAAAAGAGTTCAAAACACCAAAAAGAATTTTATAAATTTGAAGAGTATTTCAACCTACCTTTTCATAAAATTCTAAAACCAAGCATTACAAGATAGTTAGTGGAATTCCAGAGCTGTGGTCGGCACTTTTACATTTTTTTTACTTTAGAATAATTCGAAAATGTAAAAGCGTCGAATTTTCCCTCGATAGTTGCAAGGCCACAAAACAAAACTATATTTCATATTCCTACAATATTTTCTTAAAATTATGTGTAATATAAACAAGAACTTTCAGTCGGAAAAAACACAAATACATCTACGGTATAAAGAGTACTTACCTATATGAATATTTTAAAACACTTTGATCAACCTGATCTTGTTGGCCTGAATATTGATTTTTCAAATTCCATTAAACATATCTCAATTCAAGACATATTTTGTGGTGTGCAGTTTGAGACTTTTATTAAAGATAATAATTTGCAATTGCAGGACATTTTAAAAGTTAAGGGAATTATCCTTGTTTATTACCAGGAAATGTGCAAGCAAATTTGATTTTGATGATGAGAAAGTTATTCTTTTAAAATAATTATTTACTTTAGAAATAAAAAAGGGTAAAATTAGTAGTATTTTACCTGTTTTGCTAACCTTTGCATTTTATAATGGGGATGTTGAAGACATAAATAATCAAATTCGGTTGCTAATTGGCGAAAATCAATATTTGGAAAATTATGACAATTCCAGAGATGTTGTAAAATGTTGGTCGAATTTAAACAAATCGAAAAATGCTTTTGATGAGCCTATATTTAAAGACTCAGCACCTTTTATGCTAAGTCTATCTATTTTGCCACATAGTTCTGCAAGTTCAATAAACTGCAAACCAATAAACTGAACATTAAACTGTGAGAAATATGATTCTCGCAAAGGAGTTGGCAGAGAAAAAATGTTGTAATGAAAATCTGTGGAAACCTAGTAAAGAACTACTGAAATGCTTTTCAAATTTTAAATTTGTCGATGGACAATATGTATCTAAATGTTAACCTGCGTCTTAGAGACGCATGCGTGAATAATTTATTTCGTTATTTTTACTTCAGAGGTCTACTCATTCAGTTTTAAATTTATAAAATAAACAAATATATCATACAATTGCATTTTAATTGTAAAACTAAACCTATGATTTTAAAATAATAAGATATATTTTTAAAAAACATAACTAAATAGGATAAATATACTCATTTGAGGCGCACATCTGAAGCGTATGGTTATCTTTTACGTAAGTTTTAATACGGTTATCTTTCTAGGGTTAAGATAGTTACTATCACTAAGCATATACATGCAGTGTATAGAAAAGTCGTCTCGAAAAAAAAATCGTCGAAAACTATGTCTTCTTGAATTCTCTCGGTCCAACAGTGAATTTCTTCCTGAAAGCTTTAATTTGCTCTTTGAATTCAACTTCAGCCTTTTATTTTATGGCAATGAAACTATTAAAAAGAAAAAACTTAAAATTTCACAACTATAAGGAGAGTTTCCGGGTGGGGCCTAATGTATTGAGGAAAAGAAATTTTTCTCCTGAATGAATTCTCTATTTACTGTATGCTTATTGGTAGGTACTACTCACTATTTTCCTAACGAAACATTTTTTTTTTGTGCAATTGTGACGACTGAAGATTTTTATGTTCCTTATTAAGAATAAGTACAGCAAATATGTGAATAAAAATTTATTAAAATGAAAATAATATTTTAGTACACAACATACTGATTTAGTGCAATTTTCAGATAAACTTTAGTACAAAATAATTTGCAGAAGTCCGATCACTGACTGCAATGCAATGTATATATAAAAATAATAATAAATTATTGTTGATGAAAATGGTTTCCTAGGAAAGAGGTAAAAGAATCAAAGATAACACGCAATGGAATGCATGGGCATGATGCGCTGTGCTAGTACAGGCTCTGGCTCGGGTGCTGTGATGAGTGCTGGTGATTCCACGAACCGCCGTTCGCCACTCACCACTGGTGAGAGGCGGCAGCAAAGATAAGTTAGTAAGAAGATAGAACACAGCCGCACAAAATTGGAAATTTTTCATGTTTTTTAGACGGAAACAAGTAAGGTCATATAGTCTGGTCTTTTGCATGAATGAGGGGAAACAACTTGTCTATGCACTATTGTAGTGCGATTGAGATAATGAGCTAAAAACAAAAATCGAGAGAAGTTAGGATTACCCGAACGACAAAATCATATTGAAGCCCTCAAAATCCTATCAAACTATTCATCACTATCATAATAATGCTCTTCGGGTCACACTACATAACTTTTCTTAAGAAAAAGATAAATTTCGCTTTGACCAAGGTGCTGAAAGGAGATGTAAAGTTCCTCTCAAATAAAATTCTCATTTTTCTCGAAAATATCAGAGAATCCAGCATGAGTTTCTCCCAATTAATCTCTTCACAGCAAAACGAATGTAAACAGAAGCACGTGCTGTTCAAATATCATAGGAATGACACCAACACACATTGGTTTTACTATAAAAAAAACATTGGATAATTCTCAGAACATTTCAGAAAATCGGTTTACACAGAATCCACAGAATCGCGGGAACATTTTATGAGAGTACTGAAAACCCCGCCCCTTCTCCTTTATGTACGAAAATGAATCATTTGCCTTTCAGTTTCGTTGCATGCGCTTTCACACTTTTATCTTTATTCATAAAAGTTTTAGAGATAGTTTCATTTATTATTTATTTTTTTATTTTATTTTTCTTCTTCCTTTTCTTGCCGTGTACATTTTAACTGTAAAACAATCGGAACACTGAGTTAACTTTGGCGGCAGGTATTCAAAGCTGAGGGTTTTCGTAAAATTTGTAAGAGTGGGTCCTAAAATCACCACCGAAGTGAAGCAGAAAGTTTTCACAGATTTTGTGAGAGCGGGTCGTAATAGAATTGTAAACTAAAACTAATTAGTGAACTCGTCGCCGCGCCCCATGTGAAATCCCATTTCGAATGTACTGTCACTACACTTCACTTATTACCTGGCTTCCTTCTCGAAGGAGAGATAATAACTGACTGACTGATGATCTTTTCTTTAAATTATTAGGTGCAGGTAACAGGGATGCGAACTGTATTCCACCGAGACGACGAGCTGCCAGGTGGCAGGGATATTATCTATGTATTGACTACTATTCAAAGGGGGTTTTGTGCTACTTAAGCTTACAGAATGACCCGGCATATAAAACTTTTCAATATACGAGATGCGTATTCTTTCTGTTAGATGCTATTTCGTACAACATAAATTAACGTAGCACAAATTTTTGGCAGACTCGTAATTTACTATAAGTACTGAACTTAGTTACACTTGAGTAGGCGCAAGTTAATGAGCTTGATCTCACTTGTTCTCCTATACTTAAGATTAAATATTTATTTATTATTTATTAATTTAGTTGTTAATTTTATGTTGTGCATTTATTATTCGGATACATAACAGAATGTGTATTAAAGAAAAATATGACAAAATTAAAAATGTTAATAGGAAATATAACAGTAGAAAATGAATCAAAATTTCAAGAAATATTCGTTATGTTGTGCTACCCCCTTTCATACACAACAGTGTCGTATCTGAGTTGATCATAACACCAAGATTCCTGACACAATTAAAATTTGGTTATCCAAGGGCTCCAATTCCCTCGTGTGAATGATTCTATATTTACTAGTATTTAATTAAAGATTATTTGCAAAAGACCACTCAGATATACGATCAAGGTGCACATTTAAGCGAAAATATGGACTTAGCAATGCAACAACTTAGGAAAATTTGCACATTATCGGCATACAGATGAACTCTTACATCATGTACAACATTAGGGAAGCCATTTATGTACAGACTAAATAATAACGAACCCAAAATTGAGCATTGTGGTATACCGCACCCAAACTGTGTCGAATCAGTTTAGCCTGCTGTGTATCCTCAATCAGGAACTAATTGATAGTGTGGTAAGGAAAAAAAAGTTCATTACCTGAATTCTAGATACTAAGATTTACACTATCAAATGCTTACTAAAAGTTTAGTAGGACAAGATTGCTCATATCCGCTTCATCAAACGGGATATGTATATCTGGGCTCACTTTTAATAAATCAGTTTCCCAACTGTGATATCGTCGAACGCCAGATTGCCGGGCTCATAATTACCGTTCGTCAATATAAGTACGCATTTGGAAAGCACTACGTTCCCATTGCTTCGGAAAAGTGAACACACCAAATGCAAAAATTGACATGAAAACACAACAAAGAACTGTAATCAGGTAAACTACTCGGAGAGTTATGTTTCTTTAATAGAAATAGCTGAAGCTAGAATTGTGTTGAAGATATAGGCGCCATATGTACGTTTAGTGACGGGTAATGTCATCTGGACAGATAGCACTCGACTAAGTTGAATTAATGACGATCCATATCTGTATGTTACTAACACAACAATATGCAAGACGCCCAGCGGGAATTGGAAGCATCACAGGATGCAAGCGGTAGCTCTACTCAGAAGGCATAGATGCATGGCTTTTCGTTGGACATCTCATTTATTTTTAACATTACATGTCATTAGGAGGAAGCAATAGAAATGCTTTTCTACCGATTCCTCCAAGCTTCCATTGGAAGGCCAGATAATTTTTTCCGCTGTGTTCTCTTCCACCAAACTTCAATGCGACTCACATGGAAGCAATTGAGAAAAGGTACTTTGCTTCCACAAGGGTTCCATTAGAAGGCGTGGCAATTTTTCCCGCTGATATCAGCTAGAAATTGCTGAATATCACCACTGCTACAACCAGTCAGCTTCCAAGCATAAGAAGTAGATAGAAAATATGTATGGAGTTCATCAGGAATCAGCGCTTCCCTACCATGTATGATCAGCAGACTCAAATTATTGCAAACCAGTAAAAAAGCTAGAATTAGTCTAAGACCAATTCTTATTATACCCCACATGAATACTCGTATGTCATTTCGTATAGTCACCCATCGGTGCAAGTTTGATTTTTGAAGCTGGTTTTCTTTCGCATATATTTCTATAACGGTTCGTCGGACAGAAAAAATTGTTATATCCAATTTTATAGAATTTCCTATTCTGAAGAACATTTGGACTAATCGCTTCATTTCACAGTATACGTAAAAAATTAAGATTTTTATATAGCAACACCAGGAAGGGTTTGCCCGTCCACGAGTTTTCAGGCAGTGTGAAAAACGAACTTTTTGTATGGCAACTCTACGAAGAAGTTGTCCGATTGGTCCCTAATTCGAACTTAAAATTTGAATTCTTTTTTAAATCTGTGTGCAAAATTGCAGCTCTCGTCGTGAACGAATTCTCGAGTTATCGTGAGGATGTTTGCATATGCAAAAATCAAAATAACTTTCAATATTATGCTTGGGTGTCCAATCCATTTTGGTCTACCGTCATTATTTCTAGATCATACAAATGGAATGACAAGCTTAGTATACCCACTGAATTCATCTAGAGTACCTATATAAAAATTAATTAGAAGGCAAGTAATGATTAATCCGTCTATAGAGATATGTACTGTCGTTTAGCCTTCCATATTTTTAGTATTACAATATTTCGTAATAGATTATAGAATCGGTGTGACTCCTCAGTTATTATCCCACTGTATCTTCGAAATAAAAACTCCCGTTCCACACTTAGAATCTTAATATCTTTAGAAAATAATGTAAATTGTTTACACAGGCTGCGCAGAGGCGTATGCTTGCTTATCATGGAGGTGGATTGGTGTATCGAAAATTTCCACCTGAACATTAACATTAGTTAACCCAAAAACTAGTTGAGTCATAATTAAGATAAATATAACTGTTAACAGTCACGACTACCTAAAATTATATGAGGATGATAACGTGCTATACCCTAAATAATTTCATTATAAGGTATACTAAGTTTGTTATTCCGTTTGTATCACATAGAAACAATGCTGGTAGAGCAAAAAGGATTAGACACCCACTCGAGAGCACGTTCACTTAGAGATCTGGAATTTTGCACGATGACTTTAAAAAAAAAAGTAAACATAATTTCAAAAATGGACTAAATCGGGCAGCCCCTTTTTGGTATTGCCGTATAAAAATTTAGACTTTTTCCGTATACTGAGAAAACGATCTGTCCTAGTCGTTTTTATTGTACTGAATGTTCTTCGGACTATGGAAACCTGATATTGGTTATAATAATTTTAACCGTCCGAAAAACTGTCCTGGAAATATATATAAAAGACCACTTCGAAAATTAAACTTGTACAGATGGGTGAACAACCATATGAAATTACATACGGGCGTTCACCTAGCTAGGGTATCAAAATCTTTCAGAGCAATTGTACATTTTTTATTGGTTTTTGATTTTTATTTGAAGACTGCTTGTTTATTCGACGGATATGAAATCAGGTTTAATTTATCCAGAATATTTGCACGTATTATTAAGAAGTTATATTATTATCACAACGCGATAAAAATTTTTCTAGACAAAATCCAAAGTCCAAAATCAATAAAAATTTAAATTACTAATTAGTTGCAAGAAAATAATTTTAGTCGAAAGCATGGCAGTGACAGGGTAATAAAACCAGAAATGATCTCAGCATACGTGTTTTGAAATACTTTTTGCTTCCAGATCTAAAATCTTAGGTGGAATCAAGTTAAGGCTGATAGCATAATATCTCGACATTTACTGCCGTTCGGCTTAAATTATCGTGGACAGATATAGTTCTTGCCATAAATCTAACAAATTATAAGAGTTCTCTCGATGTAATATTGACAATTAAAAAAAAGCCATGATAGAATTGCCAAATAACTAAATTTTAATTTGTAGCAGATAGAGAAAGTTACCTAGTTACTTCTATATAATTTATATAGAATGATGAAAAACTGATGATTTTTTTTTTAATTTATTTACTTTATATAATTTACATATATCAGTACATCTCGCCGGTATACGGAATATATAGCCTTTGAGCTTGTTCTCACATTAATATGGAATCGAGGCTTACCGGCAAAGAAAATTAGCCAAGTGTCCTACAAAAAATAAAATAAGCTCTATATCTAATGAAGAAAACAAAATTTTGAATCAGAAACGATAGTTAATCTTTCGTGCTCCGAGTTTCTATGTTCGCGAGAAAGACCCAGGCACACAAATCATAGACTGTCCGACACTTCGAGTAGATATTCTTACCAGTCTAAAAAAACCTACTAGAAATTCAAATCTGCTCCAGGTAGAGTTTTTAACCCTTAAGTAGGTGCATGGGGTCAGAACAATTTAAACCGCGCAAAAAATGTAGAACGCATTCTCTCTCGACCTTGCATCATCCAGTAGCTTTTCTCCTTAGAAAACTATTTTCAAGTTCGTCATACTGGAACCAGTGCAACGTACGCATGCTTTTGTAATATAGTGAACTGTGACCCCATGCGACCACTTACATAATTTTTTGCCTGATGTAATTCAGCAAACATTTCCTCGTACTCTCGCATTTGCGAGAAATTCTCGAAGAAATATTAAGTTTCAATATTTTTAACCCTCCATAGTTTCAGAACCTTCGACATCTCAGAATTGTGAACACTCTCCCTCACTAATGAAACAAGGTCCTTCGAGAAGTATCAATAATTCGGAAACGGGAAATATCTATTTTTCTCTACAGAATGCATAGCTTATAAGCTTTGAAGAGTCTGCATATGTATGAATATAGCACACATTTTTGATATGTATTATGTTTTTTTTTCTAGCAGAGACTACAGAACCGATAAACACCAGTTCACCGAAAGTATGCAAATCCCATGAGGATGTATTAGGAGAGATCAAACATCTGAAGTCTGAAATGACCATAATATTTACAGAATTTACCAGCACCAGAGTTCAACTGAGGAAAGAGGTTAGATCTGTGAAAAGTAATATATAAAGTGATCAAAATGATCATTTCGAAAATAACCTTTTTCCTTTTGTAACACTGACAGAATTTTTGGATTTTGAGGACAAGATTGCAAAAGATCCTAAAATGTTCGATGAGTTGTGCCAGCAACAAGCTTTTAAGAAAAAGGGATATGGTGACCCCATAAAATTTATAATGAGTTCATTAAAATTTGTATTTAGCGATGAAGTGGGTGAAGAGTTCTTCTGGATTGGAAAAAAAAACAAAATCTGCTCGAACTCTGCGAGTAGTTTAGTTTAGTTTTAATCACTTTATTTATAACTAAATATGTTAAGATGCATTTCACAACAATTTCCCACAAACTACAAAAGAAGTTTTTGATAAATTCGTAATGCGTCACTTCCAGTATGCAACCGATCGCATAACGAAAGAAGCAAAATATCAGGCATATACGACCTCAATTCATAATCCTAATTAATGATAAGATTAGGTTTTATTATGTTTATTATGTTATTTTTATTTATACTTAAGTGTACTCCTTCATTCGCAAAAGAAACCAAAAAGTGAGTTAATATATTATTTAATTTTAAATGTTTCTCGCTGGTTACTCAGGTCTTCAGTTTGATATCAAGGAGTTTTTCCGATGCGTAGTTTAGTTGGTTATCCAACTCGAAATCGAGCAGCTTTTATGGAGAACTCTCAAATACATGTAACCCTTACATATAACACCAATACAAGAAAACTCTTCGTCGACGACTACGTTTACCAGTGAACAACTAGATAATTGCAAACTGTACAATCTGCAGAAGGTAACTCAGTTATATCAAGAGGAGCAATATCCCGAAGATCAGCTGTGCTACATCAGAGAGTAAAATGGGTAGTGAAATAGCGATTGTCATAACGATTGCCGGCAATCTACGCTGCAAGCGAATAAGAAAAAATAATTCTATCGGAGTGTTGGTATAAAACAAGCCTCTTTTAGATTAAATATGTGGAGATGGTTAGGGCACAGATATGAATACTGCGACCAAACTTGGGTTACTGGAAATAATATACTCAAGGAATGCCAATTAGAGCTTACTTCATTCCCAATAGAGTTCTATTCAAAGTACAATTGATGAGGCAGAATGATGGGGAATGCGCATATCTAAAATTATTATGTTAAGGACAGCTCAGGAGGATTCGTTTATTTAAATATATGTACATATTGGCTACCTCTGGGAAAGCTAAAATGGCTTTTATATAGCAACAATTTATACCAAAGTTACGTGCTGATCAGAGTTTTTCGGGCGGCTGGAATAATAAAAATTAATTATCTTGCCACTACATATTAGGAACTCTCCAATTCCAATACATGAAAACTGCTAAAATTAAAATCAATATCGCCCTTATGAAAACCAATCAATCACCACTAATTATTGCCCTGGGACATCTTGTAAAATTAAGAGACGCTGTGCCATAGACACCTAAGTAAGCTTAGCTGGCAGACCTATATCAAAACTTGTACAGCGTATTGGGTTGAAGGAAGTAGCAACCAGATGAGCCTATTTAAAAGAGCGATGAATGCTAGGAACCAGAAAATACCACTATTAAAATACAATAAAAATTGGGGAAACTGATATCATCAACCAGTTGAACGATGACATTGTTAATTCTAAAGACCCCAATACTTTAAGGGTATCTTGAGAAAAGATGAGTAAACCCTAACCTCTGCAGCCATTCGTAGAAGAATCGATTCTAAATTACCGACATTTAGGGATCTTGGCATTAATAATATTTCCATTTATTCGACGTATTATATAACTTCTCTCAACTGTTATAAAGTAAGCGTTATGGAGACTTTGCTTTCCGAATGTGCATTTTTTTATATGATCCAATTAGATTATTATCCAATTATGATGCATTTCCATGGAAGGACCATGGCATGAATAAACTTATGATGAGGCGAAAGGGGATAAGCTCATTCAGAGCTGCCGTAACTGAGAGTTGGTCACTTGTTATGAGCACAATGAAACATACCAAGAGTAGGGTAGTGTTATGCCAGATTGCTGTCCGCGAAGCATCACATGTGAATTTAGAACATTTTTAGGAAAAATGTTTTTGGAACAGTAAACTTTGTCCAAGATTGTATTCGCTACTGCTGTGATAATAGAAATCTTCGGAACTACGGTTGTACCAACTGGGCTAGAGAAATATTTCAACCCATCGAACCAATCACTTTCTCCATGTGATGGAACAAAATGGATTAGCACTCTCAAATGCGAGCAGGGTATAAGATTACATTCAAAATTAATTACCGGAGTTTTAAAATATTTCAGCCTTTTATATTTTATATAAAAACGGTTTGTTGTCCTGAATAAAGATGTAATTATAAAAAGAGTCTACAAGATGTAAAATATCAGGATGTAGTTTAAACGAGTTTCTGTAAAAACAAACAAGAAATACTTTTCTCAATTTTATTTAATTTTGCATTAAAACCCATTATTTCCGGTTATACTTGTTATAAAACAAAACTGGAACAAAAAGCATACCAAGACATATGTTTACCTTATGGATTCCGAAAATCAAAGCGGTAATTCCCTTCAATCCCTTAATGAGACAAGCAGAAATATTCATGCAGAGCAGAATCGTGAAAAGTATTAGCTAGTTTAATATGAATTTCACCATTAGTTTTTGCTTAGTAACCAACCAATAAGAAAAACCTTAAAGTTGGCACGACTCACTGACTTCTATGAAAATAATTAGCCCATATATTTTAGAAAGTGTGCACACTTCAGAAAATCGACAAATATTGTATAAATTTGTGCATTGACCAACTCCGATTTTGATAAAATTTGATAAGTAAGTTTGTCTTGTTGTTAGTAGTACTTTGCTGAAATATTTTTTGTTTTGTCCATTTTTGACGGCGATATGTTATTTTGAAATTTGGAAAAAGTGGCAAATTTTGCTTGGAAGCTGTAAATTCAAAACTTTATATCTTAGGATGTATGCATCGTAAGCCCATGAAACAAACTCCATTTGTTTAAGGAAGCTTTAAAGCTCCTGAAAAAAAATAGCTGAGGTACTTTTTCTGAAAATTTGTTTCAAGGATAATGGATATGTTCGTTATCCTTGAATATCTCAAAATACGCACTCTCGATTTCTTTTATTTTTTTTAATTTAATCCTTAATGGCTTTTGAGGATACTGTAGAAAGGAGAAAATAGAACTCCTTGAAGTTTGGATGGAGTTATATTTTAAATATATGTAGTTCAGAAAACTTCGAACGAAAATTGATGAAGTGTGCTGAGTACTCAGATTTAATATAATATATCTACATAATATAGCTAGGATTATATCCTGAAATAGTCAACTACCGTAAAAATATTAAAAGAAACGTATTGGTAATAATATAATATGTTTAATTAACTTTTATATATATATAAAGTATATAAGTATCTTCCCCAGTTTTCCGGTTGGAGGGTTTCGCGAGAGGAGTCTCTCTCTGATCACCGCTACATTGAGTTCCCTGAGATGTGGAGGAAGGTGAGGGTTGCCTTCGTTCCGAAGCCTGGTAAGGCTTCCTACATGGACCCGGCGAGTTTTCGAACCATAAACCTCTCCTCATTTCTTTTGAAATGCCTGGAGAGGCTGGTAGATGAATATATTAAGGAAGTACCCTTAAAGGCTTCTCTCTTAAACACCTCACAGCACGCTTACTGGAGGGGCAGATCTACGGAGACGGCTCTCCACTCAATGGTAACTGTCATTGAACGGGGACTGGATCGTGGACTGTTTACCTTGGGATATGATATGACAGTGAACCCTACAAAGTGCAACTGGGTGCTCTTCTCCAGAAGACGTAAGCTGGGGTACTTTGTTCTTCCAAAGCTTTTTGGACACACTCTGCAACTCTCTCCTCATGTCAAGCACCTTGGAGTCTTCCTTGACTCGAAGCTGACATGGGGAATACACGTAGAGGAAAAAGTTAATGCGGCTATGAGGGTCTTCGATCAATTCAGGATAACCCCTTGGCTGCACATGGTGCATGAGACCGAGGGTTGTGCATTGGATGTACACTCCGATCGTCAGACCCATGCTCACATATGCCTCCTATGTATGGTGGCCGAGGACGCTTGTGGGGACTGCGATCTGGAAGCTGGCAGGCCTGCAGAGGCTTGCCTGCTTGGGAATTACGGGCTCCATGCGATCTGCGGCTACTGCGGATCTTCAGGTCTTACTCAATCTGGTACCCCTGGAGCTTGTCATTCAGGCAGAGGCCAAAAGGGCTGTGCGCAGATTGCGCTTATGGGGATATTGGGAGGGCGGCTGGACTGGCTCTTCTCATTGCTCTATGGCATATCGGCTGGACTTGGAAAACCCTCTGGCCGGTATGCCACAGGATGCGATGATACCAGAGCTTCGTTTCGGGCGTCGCTTCTCTGTAAGCTTTCCTGCAAGGGAATCGTGGACTGAGAGAGGTGCCTTATCGTGCCTTCCCCGGTCTGCTCTAAAAATCTTCACCGACGGCTCTCTCACTAATGAGGGAGCTGGGGCAGGTGTCTACTTTCCTGAGGCTGATTTTTGAATGGAGTACTCACTTGGAAAACACACCACTGTCTTCCAGGCTGAAGTCTTCACCATCTCAATGGCAGCGAAGTTAGCCCTTGATATGCAAATCAAGGGGAGAGATACCGCTATCGTTTCGGATAGTCAGGCAGCCTTGATGGCTCTGAATGGCCCTCGGATAACGTCTAGGTTACTGGGGGACTGCAGGTCGTCAGTGGATAAGTTGTGTTATCACAACAATGTGTCCCTTCTGTGGGTTCCTGGTCACATGGGGATCATGGGGAATGAAAGGGCTGACCTTTTAGCTAGGGCTGGCTCCGATTCTCCGTTTATCAGACCGGAGCCCGCCGAAGGCGTTGCCACCACGAAAATCGGGTCTCTCATCAAAGCGGATGTTCATAGGAAATATCAGCAGAGATGGGAGAACCTGACTGCTTGTAGGTGTACAAAACTGTTTCTTGATGGGCCCAATGGGAATATCTCCGATTTTCTCATGGGACTCGGAAGGAAACAATGTAGAACCGTGGTTGGCATCATCACCAGCTACAGCTCACTTCACGCTCATCTAACAAGGATGGGAGTTGTTGACAGCCCTGAGTGTCTGTCCTGCATGGAGGGAGAGCCTGAGACAACCGAACACTTTATGTGTGAGTGGCCGGCCTTCGCCTGGAGCAGACTGGATACTCTAGGGTCTCCCCGTCTATCTGTGGATGAGCTGAAAAACCTTTAAGAGGACAGGAAGGTTTTGGTGAATGGGATTCAGGAGAGCACAATGGGCCGCTGTGGCCTCTTAGAAATATTTATAAGTAAAATTAAAATTAATATGAGGCCTATGTACATTCTATATTTAAGATTTCCTTAATTTAATTAACTCTGCTATATATTTCATTTTACTGGCTGTTAGAATATAAACACCATTATCCATTCCATGAGTAAACAATGAGTTCTTTAGTTGCGGTTTCTGATATAACTATACTCAAATGTATATATATGACATCAATCTAAAAGTTGTAGTATGTGTATTTCTTTTTATTTTCCTGTATCACTGTAATTTTTAAAACCAGCTGCATACGAGTATTTGATAACGCACCATACAACATCAATTTTCGTTCGAAGTTTTCTGAACTACATATATTTAAAATATAACTCCATCCAAACTTCAAGGAGTTCTATTTTCTCCTTTCTACAGTATCCTCAAAAGCCATTAAAGATTATATAAAAAAAAAAAAAAATCGAGAGTGCGCATTTTGAGATATTCAAGGATAACGAACATATCCATTATCCTTGAAAACAAATTTTCAGAAAAAGGACCTCAGCTAATTTTTTTCAGGAGCTTTAAAGCTCCCTTAAACAAATGGAGTTTGTTTCATGGGCTTACGATGCATACATCCTAAGATATAAAGTTTTGAATTTACACCTTCCAAGCAAAATTTGCCACTTTTTCCAAATTTCAAAATAACATATCGCCGTCAAAAATGGACAAAAACGAAAAATATTTCAGCAAAGTACTATCAACAAGAAGACCAAACCACCTGTAAAATTTTATCAAAATCGGAGATGGTCCATTCAGAACATTTGTCGATTTTCTGTGGAATGACCCTATAGCAGTATCTTTCGGTTTAAGCGTACCAACTGAGAGAGAACTGAAGACAAAACTAAATAAAAGGTTTCGTCGAAATAAATATTTTTAAATTGTTTATTTAAGGTTGTTACTGATAAAAAGTGTTTCGCGAAAACGTAATATATTCATTAGATACGCAGAAGAAATTGAAAGGTTGTAGTAATATCACTTTTGGAGCTGCGCGCTCACTTTTCAACTTCCCGCCACGGTTTTTTAAATGTTGGGACCAACGCACGAACTCTTTTTGACATATATAATTGTTACCATATGAAATAGAATATCAAGCAGTCCATCTTGTATGTCTGTGCCATGACTTTAGAATATAATGTTTCATCTACGCAAAACTTATTTACCTTCACAGACATCAGCCGCTTCCATTCATCTTTGCCATTAAATTTTAGTTTATGAACTATAATGGCTCTGGTATTCTGCAGAACTTTCATTTCGATGTTTTCTTTCTTTCTTATACACGATCGCGATTATTCTCTAATGAACACGAAAAATATATAAAATAAAAAAAAAACTTTTTCACTTGTTATTAGCTAAACCAGTATTCTTGATTACTAAAAAGCTCTGAATGTCCAATGTAAGTTGAGTCGCGGCAACTACTGATTTATTTCGAGGCTCTCTGGTCGTTTTAGCTTTTCAATTTACGGAAGCGATACAGAAAGCTTAATGGAATAAAAAGAAAAAAATCGCACATTTCATATAATTATATATGGCGTAAGAAAGATATCGCATGGCATACCAGAGCAGAGTACAAGAATTTTGAAATGGTTGGCGCATTCTGGAATGGAGCATGGAATATGTGTTAGAGTGTACCGAGAGCAAATATTGTTTGACCAGCAATTTGGTATACATTTAATCGACCTTCTCAACATGGCAGATGCGAGACAATATGAATCATTATTTCAAATATCTTGGGTTATTCTATCGTAATTTCATATTCATATTTTATATTCAAAAGTCTTATATTATTTTATCGGGCAAATTACATTTTATTCCTGATTTGTAAGGGCCCCCATGGTGCGCCCCTGACTTTGTTAATAGAAAGTGATCTACTCTGTGTTATGGCAGCTCTGAATGACTTTAACCTCTTTCCACTCATCCTACTTTTATTCATTCTAAGCTTTTGCCTTGGAAATGCCTATGACTATGGCAATAGCGTATTTTTATACCATTAGACCACCACAGGAAAACACAATTTCAGAAAGCAAAGACTCCATGACGCCTTCTTTATGATAGTTCTATATTGCATCCAATAAATGGAAATATTATTTTTGCCAAGATCGTTAAATGTCGGTAATTTAGAATCGATTCTTCTACGAATGAATGCAGCGCTTAGGGTATAATCAGCTTTGCTTCTGAGATGTATTTAATTCGATGAAATTCTCTCCATCCCAAGCAGCGATCTCTTAAACGTCAATATGCAAATGCAATGAGGTGTTATTAGGACCTAAACTTACAGCGTTGCCTCTTTAAAAGAAAGAAGAATACACAAATTTTCGTGGATTCTATTATCTATGAAATAAGCTGTATGCGAGGATTCAGCACCCATTTCAACACTACGCAGCAGTAGGAGTAGTAGAACTGGAGAAATTGTTCTTGATTTGATTTTCATTAAGGTATACAGAAGACGTTAGATTATTGTAGCTGAAGCTGCTCGAGCCGTTGCCCAGGATACCCTTAAACTATTGAACTCTCTTTACAGTATTCTAATGGTGGTATTTTCTGCTTTCTACTAGTTTTTGCTCTTTATATAGACTGATCTGGTTGCTAACTTTCTTCAACCCAATAGAGAGTTTCTATTATGTAGTGGCAAGATAATTAATTTATATTATAAATAAAAGATAGTCCAATCTTATGCTAGCCACTCGATAAACTTTAATTAGCCCGTAATTTTGGTATAAATTGTTGCTATATAGAAGCCATTTTAACTTTGCCAGAGATAGCCAATATATACATAGTGTTAAATTACCGAATCCTCTTGAGCTGTCCTAAACTTTGTAGTATGAGAGGTGCGCATACCCTCTCAGTCGCCCTCATCAATTGCACTTTGAATAGCACTCTACTGCGATTGAAGCAAGCTTTCGTTTGCATTCCTTGAGTGTATTAATTGCTGAAACTCAAGTTTGGTAGCATATACCCATATTTAGTCTAAAAGAGGCTTGTTTTGTACCTACACCTTATTGAGAGCAGCTTTCGTTTCTGGGATAGAATTATCTTTTTTCTTAATGAGTATGGATCACCGAAATGCTGTGGTCTTAATAATTTCTATTTGACCACACATTTTACTCTCTAATGTAGCACAGATGATCTTCGGGATATTGCTGCAGCTAATACTCGTATATTTTACTGACTGAATGCAGGTTGTGCAGATTGCAATTATCAAGTTGCTCACCGTTTATATCGCGATAATTTTACCTCACAAGCAATTTGCCCAAAGTTTTACTCTGTACAGCGATTATGTTGTTGGTTAGAGACTTAGGTACAAAACATACGACTCTTTTGATAGTGTGCCTAGACACAATACCTATGCCACACTTATAAGGAACAGAAACTTAAAACGTTCACGTTTTGGATTGAAAATAATGACTGAGACTTTATTGCAAATCCGTTATGTATTTATAAGAAACTAAATTGCTACAAACTCAAATTGAAAAATATTAGATAAGTAAAGTATTCAATACATAATAATATGTATAATAAATAGACTATAGTTATGGCCAGTTTCATAGTCTGAATTTAAAACAAATATTTAGTTTAAACTCGACGAGGCTTTCACAGTTTGGTTTAAGCCGCGGTTTAAACCGTGCCATCCTTCGGTTTAAACTAAAGATAAAGGTGTTTGATAAGTGTGACATTCTATTTTAACAGTAAAAATAGTTTTATCATATATTCAGATTTAGAAAATTTACCGATGAATCAGCATTTTTTGAGTTAAATTTAAAACTCTGTCCACGACCGAGATTAATTGGAAATCGGCCAAGTAATTTTAATGAGTGATTTTTATGCTAGATTTCATTTAAGTAAAGAAATTTGTCACTTTAGCTACGAATCTATACTTGTCCGTTTCCTTGTACTATACTATATGTATTTTTTATGCACTAGAGAAAGCTAGATAGCTCAACTCCAACTTTACTAAAATTTTGCAGCCCTTTTGGATGGTGGCATATTTGAAATTAGTCAATAGAACTGCATATTTTTATTTATTACTTTTTACCTTCTGGTCTGTTTATTTCTTCCGATTGACAGATTGATTGATAGAAAAATTGCTTCACAATAGCGGCGTTAGCTAATTTAGTTCACAATTTAACCAGTACTACCAACGTTACTAAAATAATGTACTGTGAAGCCCGATTTGAACTGTGAAACTGGCTATTAGTAGATAACACAGAGGTTACGAAAGAGACTAATTATCAACTGTGATTCAAAATTCTCATTTCTTCAGCAGATATAGAGCTTAGATAGAGCTTCGAGTTTTTGTAAAATGCTTGGCTGATTTTCTTTAACGCTAAGCCTTGATTCTGTATTAGTATGACAACAAGTTATGAGGCTATATATGTATTCCGTATACCGGCGAAATTTACTGCTATAAATTGTATAAAGTAAATAAAAAAAAAGGCATCAATTGTTCGTCACTCTTTATAAATTATAGAGAAGTACAAACGTAAGGGGCGGTAATTTTCTATCTCTTCTACAAATTAAAATTTAATTATTTGAGAATTCTATCAAACATTTTTTTTTTAAATTTTCAATATTACACCCAGAGATCTCTTATGATTTATTACATTTATAGCTGGAATTAGAGCAGTTTAAACTGAAGGGCTGTAAACGTCGAGATATTATGAAATCAGTCATGAATCGTAACTTTAACTAAATTCAGCCTAAAATCCTAGTTCTGGAAGCAAAAATATTTCAAAAGACGAATTTTAAAATCATTTTTGGTTTTATTGCCAGTGGAACGATCTCAACTAAACATTTTTTAATAATGAATGCAAATGTTAAGAATAAATTAAACCTGATTTCATATTCAACGACCAAATAAACAAAGAGTCTTCAAATAAAAATAAAAAACAAGTTTTCATCATTATGTAATTTCAGGCAGTCTGCACTTCTCTCAGCTATATTTTACTTAAATATACATCAACAAGTATATGAATGGACTGTTGTTAATGATCAGGTAGAAAGGTTCGTTGCACTATCCACTATCTCCGTGATAAACATGTGATTCGGCGAAGCATCTGCAAACGGCTGCAATCATTTCACGATTTTCTGAAGAAATTGAGGTTTTAATTGTCAGAGGATGCGATTCTTGAAAATTAATTTGTAAATTTTGTTCACCAACAAATTTAACAATACAGATATTACCTGAGTTAAGCTCTTCAGCAATTTTTTTCCAGCAGTAATTACCGAGGACAAATAATGTGACGGAAATAAGTAAATAAATATAATTCTTAATTTTTGTTTATATAATAAATGCCTTTTTTTCCAGAAAAAGTTCCTTCTTCAGCAAATATAAGTTTAACCGGGTAAAAAATTCTATAGAGTAATCTCTATCTTTTTAATAAATGTCATACACGATTTTTGCCTTTATTTCTCTATATTCTTTAAAGAACCCTTATACCCTTATAAAAAATATGGCATGGAATTACTTCCGGCACAAATAACGAACGTAAAACAGGAAGCTGATAACACCCGCTTAGCTATTTTGTTTCGATGCTCCAGTAATGAATGTAAAAGTTAAGCCAACAAGTTATAGAGCATTTAAGAGAAAACGCATGTTAAGTTTAGCTAATAAAAAGTTCAGAGAGGATGGCAGAATTATGATTAGTGGAAGAAAAATTTGGAACAACGAAATAATATTGCGAATGCTATTAACTTAATCCATTTACAGCTGAGCCATTTAATTTTATTAAAATTTAGTCGCCCATTTGCACGACGTATCTGTTCTACTACAGTATGTGAGAGTTCTAGAGAAAAGTACACAAAAGAACACAGCTAATGTTTATATCAATAGACATATGTGGTTTTAAATCGTTATGAATCGTTATGATTCCTATATATATATTCCATTCTTTGTGATTTTGATAGTTATATAGTAAAATTAAGAGTGGATACATGTTGCCTAAAATTTGTGAACAAGATAATCAAACTCGACGGCAACACTGTGCACAACCATATTTAATAAATTATTTCAAAGCCTATGTATTTCAGTTTTAATTAATTAATTTTATCAGCAATTCTATTTTATGTTTTCTATTACAGCTTCAAGAAGATCGATTTTCATTTGCAGTCCAAAGAATTGATGAAGAGTGATTAAACATAAACCAAACGAAGATATTCTCGGACTGACAAAATGGACATATTGTAAAACTCTGCATTTCTTTCACAGTCAATGTGAAAACTGGGCCGATATAACGAAAAAAGCAAATACAATTTTAATGAATATCCAAAGTTTCAGCATCACGTATTTGCGATATCCTGCAAAGTTTGTTTTAAATGCTTTATATAGTTTTCTGTAATTTTTATGAAAAAATTATGACCCGGCCTTGCCTAATAAGAAGTTCCTTGGCTATCGTATTAATTGCTGGCAAATGATGGGTTGGTTTCTTATGTCGCCCCATATATGAGACATACTGTTACCAAATCACGATTTTATCAGGATTTGGTAATAGTATGTCCCATATAAAATTGGGCCGATGCAAGAATCACAGTTAATCAAATTTTAATGAAAACGCAAACAGTTAGACATCATTTGCCAGCAATTTATACGATAGCCAAGGAAACAGTTAAACATCATTTGCCAGCAATTTATACGATAGCCAAGGAATTCCTTACTAGGCAAGTCCGGGTCATAAACTTTTCATATAAATAACAGAAAACTATAGAAAACATTAAAAAAAAACCATGCAGGATATCAAAAATTCATGATGCTGAAACTTCAGAGATGCCACCCAATTTTGGCCAAATTCGAAAATGGGAATTTGAGTGTACATATAGACTCAAATTCCCATTTCGAATATGTCCAAAATTGGGTGGCATCTCTGAAGTTTCAGTATCATGAATTTTTGATATCCTGCAAGGTTTTTTTTTAATGTTTTCTATAGTTTTCTGTTATTTATATGAAAAGTTTATGACTTGGACTTGCCTAGTATGGAATTCCTTGGCATTAGACAAGCGGTTAAATCTATTACTTTCGGATAATCCTGTACTTAAATTCTCTCGCGCAATGAATACATTACTTCACCTAAGTAATGAACTCGAGTTTTTCCACCGTTTCGGTAATATTATGAAACTGCGAAATTCAAAAAATTTATCTAAACTTATGACTATATTACTGACATAACAACAAATTACACAAACCAAGCAAAGGAAAAATTTCAATCAAAAGGAGAAATGAAGAATGCTACAAGCGTATTAGAAAAATTTGTTACTGTAGACCACTAAATTGCAGTCGTAATGGTAATTGATATGTTAGTATTGGCTGACGTTGATACAGTAAGATTTAAACTACATAAAACAAAATATTATTATTATTACCTTCTTCTTATTTGCAGCCATCAGCAGTTGTCGGAACTCTTCTCTATCATCTTGAAAAAACATCCGTAAAAACAAGGAAGACTTTGAAAAGGAATTATGAAATTCTTACCGGAAACAGATAGTCCTCTGACAGCGAAAAATGCTAAAATTATGCCATATTTGCGAGCCTGTATCAAGGAATCCTTACGGGTAACAGGAATTGCTCCAGGTAATTTTAGAAGTACAATACAAAATTTAGTCTTGTCGGAATATCAAGTACCTAAAATACTAGAGTTATCATGGGTGTTTTAATGCTTACAAACGATGAAATGTATTTGCCGAAAAGCCTTCAATTCTTTCCAGAAAGATGGTTAAAACAGGGAGAAGACGCTTGTCCTGTAGCCTGATTAAATCATCCATTCGTTTACTTGCCTTTTGGTGTTGGTTCTTGTGCTTGTATTGGAAAGCGTATTACGGAAATGGAGATAGAAACCATGATTTCTAGAATTGTTAGAAACTATCATGTTTCTTGGCATTATCCCGACATACAATATGTCAACAACTTGATAAATACTTCTCTTGGAAATATGCAATTTAAGTTTACCGATTTATAGGGCATACGGAAATTTTCAAATTGTTTAAAGTTGCTTTCTCTTTTTTTGCTCAGTTTTTATATTATAGCTTGGTTTGAAGTATTGAGTAAACACTTAAAAAACTCAGTTTTTAATTTTTTTTTTTATAAGGAATTAGCTGTGTTAGCCATTCATATGAGAAAATAAAAAATAATAATAATAAAAATAACGATTAAACGATAACTTAAGAAATGTTTACTCGTCGAATAACAAATTTTTAAAAACCAGTTTATGCTTATATAACAATAGGGCAATAAACAAATTGCTTTAGAAAATTATTTTTTATAATAACCTTTCATCCTGGTCCATAAGGGCGGAATATTATTTTAATTTGGAACAGAACAATTTTTCATTCATTTTTTGTGAGGAACATAACGTGATGAGGTTGATGAAATTTGTTTCTGCGGGGGAACCAGGCTCCAATGTTCATAGGAGCCCTTACTGCATTCCTGTCTATTGAACGAAGCCAGCCAGCGTCCTTGAACACCTCGTCTAACACCAAGAATAGGTTGCCCGATTTAGTCCAATTTTTAAATTACTTTTATGCGAATACTATGTACAAGATTTCAGCTTTCGACGTTGCCATGTTCTCAGGTAGTGTCCAAATATTTAGTGAAAAACGAAATGTTTGTATGGTAACCCTACGAAAGAGTTACCGGATGTGTCGAACTTAATTTTACTTTTTTTTAAAAGGCCATATGCAAAATTTCACCTCTCTAGATATGCGCGTTCTCCAGTTAACGTGCGGGCGGGCGGATGGACGGACATGCAAAAATCAAAATAGTTCAAGAACGTTAGCTGCAGACACGTTCCCACTACATCAAATCCTGCTGACTTGATTTCTCGAGGTACTACTGTCCATGAGCTAAATGACTCCTGCTGGTTCACAGGGCCGGACTTTTTATACGATACTTATCAGTAATGGGCGGACAAAAAGGTTCATAGGACAAGCGAATTACCGGAAAGAAAAAAATTTAAGACAGTGCTAACATATACAGTGGCAACTTCATTTCTCGAACTCATGTATAAGTATAATTTCAGCAAAACGCGTCGCGTCTTTGCCTTCGTGGTGCGGTTCATTAATAATTTGAAAGAAAAAATGGCAACACAAAATTAAATGTCAGAACAGGGCCACTATTACCAGAAGAATTGGAAACTGCAACCACTAAAATTGTTTGGGCCATTCAACAAAAGGAATTCATTGAGGACATCAATTCATTGCGCAAAGTAGATAAAGTGGCGGATAAAAGTTCGTTAAATAGTTTGAATCTGTTTACCGAAGATTCAGGGCTTTTACGAACAGGAGAAAGATTACAAAACGCTGATATACCTTATAAAACTAAATATCCCATTTTGTTGCCAAAAAATAATGCATTCGTCAAAGCATATGTTGAACACCTTCATTTAAGAAATTTCCATCCGGGAGCACAAGCATTAATGGGACTCATTCGTCGACAATTTTGGATAGTCAATGCAAGAAACTATACCAGGAACGTGGTCAGAAAATGCATACATTTTTTAAATACAAGCCAAAACTCTTCAGTCAAATAATGGGAGATTTACCTGAAACTAGAGTGAAGGAATATCAAGCATTCGAAAATGTTGGCGTAGACTTTTACGGACCATTCTATACAACATATAAAATCAGAGGAAAACGTTCATATAAGTCCTATATTGCAGTTTTTGTGTGTTTGCTAACAAGAGGAGTTCATCTGGAGCTTCTAACAGACTTATCTTCAGAAGCTTTTATCGCTGCTTTAAAAAGATTCACCAGACGTGGGAGATTGTGTAAGCACCTATATTGTAATAACGCGACCAATTTCGTTGGAACCAGACTGTTGTTGAACGACCTTAAAGAACAATTTTTCAGTCAGCAAATACAGCAAGAGATAACCCACTGGTTTGCGGAAGAGAGCATTACATTTCATCACATCCCTCCTAGGTCTCTTCATTTTGGCGGGATATGGGAAGCAGCGGTACGTTCTGCTAAATCGCATCTTTTTCGAACTCTTTAAAATTCACTGTTAAAATTTGAGGAATTGACAACTCTGAGCTGCAAGATGGAGGCAATTTCAAATAGTCGTACGCTTTGTCAACTTTCTTCTGACCCAAACGACGAAGAAGTCCTCACACCTGCTCATTTCTGGAATCAAGCACCACTGAATGCCATATTAGAACCTGATTTTACTTCCCACAATGGATTACTTGTGAACCGGTTTCGACAAATTTCATTACTGCAACAACATTTTTGGACGCGGTGGGCTTCCGAATACCCTCTATCCTTTCAACAACGATATAAATGGAAATTTTCTTCTCCAAACATTCTAGTTAATTCACTTGTACTCATTTCAGACAATAACCTTCCTCATCAAAACTGGCTATTGGGTCGAGTAATCAGCGTAGTGCAAGGAAGAGACGGTAAAGTTCGTATAGCTGATGTACGTACCAAGGCAGGAGTTATACGTCGAGCTGTCCACAATTTGGCACCACTACCTTCACCTAATGAAGATTGACAACTTTGTATCGTCGTCAAGGCGGGCGGAATGTTAAGCCATCTACCTTGATCACAGTCAAGTAACATCAGTATTTCAATAAATTGTATCAGATTATACATAGTAAACAATCAATAGTTTATTCTAAAGTAGTATTTCACACATATATACATACTGTATTTTACCTCTCTCGAAATTAACACATCTAAACAAAACAAAAAAATAACTGTGCGTTTATCGTTGCTTATCTTAATTTGAACATGTTAAGGGCATCTAAGCATCACTTGCACTCTAGAGCTCAGTCGATGCACAAAAAAATTTATCGTTGGTGGAAGTTAATACATCAATCAGTGATAATATTACCAAGTGTATTTTTCTTAATTCTACGCAAAAGTACCAAAAACTATTTTCAGTGCCATTTCTGGGATCAACTCAAAGCAATCGAAGAATTCCAGATTCCCAGAAAGGTTCTGGTTTCCACACATTCGTTTGTTCAGTTACACGCTTTTTCTGGTGCATCTATATACGTAAGAAGCATTGAAGTTTCAAGCAGGATTTCATCGAATCTGCTCTGCCCGAAATCACGTGTCGCTCCTTTAAAGAAAATCACTTTCCCTGGATTGGGGCTTTGTGCAGCTTAACTAATGGCTCGATTAGTTCAACAAGTAGTCCCGTCTTTAAATAATACTCTAACATTTAATAGAATTTACTATTGGACGGATTCAACCACAGATTTTTTATAATTGAGGGAGTTTTCAGGAACTTGGAAAACTTTCGTTGCCAATCGAATGGCAGTAATTCAGGAATTAACCGACGTGAGCAGCTGGAATTTCATTGACACAAAACAAAATCCAGCAGATTTAATGTCGCGCGGAGATTTTCAAAGGAAACTCTTGCAATCGGAGTCTTAGTTTTGCGGTCCAAAATTTCTTACAGATCCATAAAGTACATGGATACTAAAAAAGTGCAATATGTCTTCTGACGTTCCATGCTGTAGAAAGCAATAGTCCGTTCTGCGGCCGGTTTCAGTAACTCGGAGAGTTGTGGAGTTGTGGAGATGAGAGTTCTATGCCACTTAACTCTCCACTCGGATTTCTGTAACTCGGGGAATTTCCATAAAGATTTACCAAACTCTCTATTCCACTCGGAAAAATTCTCGGCTGTGTTAGTTGTGGAGATGTAAGAAAAATATTTCACAACTGACAGTATTCTCAGATTTTATTGTCCTTTGTGAAGGTCCTATGTAAATAGGATTTTTAAATTGAATTACGGATTCACTGCATATCCTAGCTATGTTTAAAAAACAAGTTATGGAAATCCTTGTAATACTTAAAGAGAAATAAGGATCTTGGTGGTTCAAGGTACCGGCTAAAAATTGTAATTCACGCGAAAATGGTCAATTTTATTGTCTTCCAGTACAGCAGAGATGCTATAAAAACATGCACGTTAAAGATTGTATGTAGCATGAAATTGCATCTACAATTTGTCTCCTAATTAGATATGTAATTAGTTTTTAAGTCCGGTAAATAGTTTTGCAGATAACTGCAAAAATAGTGAAACAGTCCTTCTTAATATAAAAAATGGCCGTTTTTTTGGTACAAAATTGGACATATTTTCAACTCATCATTATGATGAACTGGTAAGTCGTAAAAATTTACTTTCCATGAGAAAAAGGTTCACAAAGAGTACTAATAGATGTGAAACAAGAAACGGAAGAAATATATGCAAAGTATAGGATCTGGGGTGTATATGACCCAAGTGCAATTGTTCCGTCTTCCGGCGGTACAAAGTCAGTTATGAAGTTAATATAATCACAAAATACTACACCACTCGATTACACGCTCCTCCCGCTTTAATTTGATACCAAACGTGGCGTATTTTGGGCAGCCCCCCAATGGGGGTGGTACGACCCACATCCCCAAAAGCCCCTCCCCAAGAAATTGCTCACCTATATTTTTGTACTCTAGATCCTAAATCCGTAGGAAAAAACCCCAATGCTCTGCGACCCTCCCAAATAGAGTTAGCCGTCTTTCAATACATTTCGATACATCTCACGTTTTCTTTAACTCCCCAAGTATGTTAGAGAATCTCGAATGGAGAGTTAGGGAGTTTTAATCGGGGAAAACGAAAACTCTCATCTCCCAAACTCCCAAACTCTCCGAGTTACAGAATCTTGCGATTGGTGGCCACAAAAAAACATCAATTCATCATCATCATCAACACGCAATTGTTCGCTTTGTGAACCTTAAAACTTTAAACAGACAGCTTAAGCGATCAGTCATGAAAATATGCCCTCTACCAACGAAAGAAGAATAGTTGCAAGTTATTTTGAAAGCCCTTGCCCTTTCAAGGGAGGCGGTATATTCAGAGTTAGCATATGTAGTTATGAGCGAACGCAGTTTCTCAATTATTTGTCCACTGAGCCTTCTGAATAGCCCAAATATGGACAGTACTAACAATTGCAATCTCTACACGCCTGGCTTAGTTAGGAGGCTTCCACCAACTACTGTGCAACTATAATTGATTTGGCGTGACCACGTTGGCATCATGATCGCGATAACTTGTACTTTTCAAGAAAGAATTGGTTTTAGTTTGTTTACATAAGGAATTGTTTTATTTTATATGTTGAGTAATTAATTAACATATAAATCGCTTGAACTCGAACGTCTTCTAATTCTCGTAAGGCAAAAAAGCTTGCCTTTTCTTCAACACCAACACTGAAATGTTTTATATGTATCATGAAAAGCGCATGATTAAAAGAAAATACATTTCTCAACTAAACATTATAAGCTTTTCATGTATGTATGTATCTAATTAAATTTACAAAGAGGACTTCAGCCTTTATAGGTAAAGAAATATCAAGGGCATTGAATTTCTTATCTCCTTCACTAATTATATTGTCTATGTTTTGATAAAGAGAAGGTACATATGTATACAACCACATCTTTTTGAAACGTTTCCCCTTTCAATTAACATGAAAAAAAGGTAAGAGCAATTATATTTTCTGAGAAATGCATGCCTATTTTCGTTTGTCGTTAGCAACTTCTTCGTTCATTTGACAAAATGAAGCAGTATTAGCTTATATGAAAACCTAATTATTTTATTTTAACTCATTCCTTTTCAGGATTTTTAAGAAACTTAAGTGGAATTGTATATGTAATAATTCTTACATAGCATACAAGAAATCTTCCCACCATAAAAACAGGATTATTCTTGGGTGAGGCTGGTGGGTTACAATTTCGGCAATTGAGTAGATAGCTGATGGAAAACTCTTCTGCCAGGGCTCACTTGAGTTTTTTGGATTTCAACCGATTAGATCTTTAGTGATTTCTGTGCGACAAGAAACTAATTCCAACGGAACGAATCAACTCAACCATGTGTTTTGCAGTTAACTTGGGTGTCGAACGCTTCAGCAGCCCACCGGGGCTCACCTCAATTGCTTACAAGGTGTTCGTGTTACGAGTGGTACCCGGATGGAAGGGCTCCATACGATTGGTGTTGCACAGGGATGGTGAGCGCCCCTGTACTGTTTGGCGTGCTAATGCTGTCGCAGGAGATTACCATTGGGTACATTTACCCCTGTACCCTCACCGGGGAGAGTCCTGGACGGCTACTGGTAAGTCTTTATTTTCGACTTGTTTGAATCATTTTCACCTTTTGCTCTTTTATTTTGTTTCTAGGTGGTACTCTTGCCATCACAGGAGAGCAGGTTCTATGCGCGTGCTGCCACGACATGCCAGAGTCGATGCTTACCGAAATCCCGAGGGCGATCACGGAAACGTCTCCCCCCTCAGGGGAAGGCCCGTCAGCAGGCACGTACTTCGATGCCTGAGTTTTTATACGCCGTCGCATGGATGTGAACCTGCCCCAGCGCGTACTTTTTAAATTATTTTTCTCTTTTACATTTTTTTTATATATTTCCTGTCCTTTTTCTTTTTTGTGTTTATATGTGTAAAGAAAAGTGCAAAAGCAAAACAAAAAAATAAAAAAAATATTAATTTCTGTATTGGTTGTTCTTATTCCTTATTCTTTTTTTTCTTGTTTGTAGTGTAGTATTTACTTCACTATTTGGTATTTTCTTCCTTTGGAGTAATTTTTGCTTTTTGTTTTGTGTTAGGGAGGATATTTTAATTAACGTTACTAGCGTGTAGGTCTTAGACGGCATGTCTTTGGTAAAGAAAAAGAAGAATTTTAAGAACTTTTGTTTTTAACGATTCTAAATCAAATCATAAATACAATAGGAAAAACAACCGCCTCGTCCAGGGTTTGAAACCGAGACCTTTCGCTTGCCGGGCGAATGCTCTTTCCACTGGTCTAACGAGACAGTTGATTTTCCTTTTTGTATTTCTTAATTTGTAACTAACGAACACTTGTTAGAATCGGTCCAAGATGGAGAAATAGAAGAATTTTAAGAACTTTTATTTTTCACGATTTTAAATTCTTTAATCCTACTACCTTAATATACAGGGTATTCCAAAAATAGTGATAATAGAAATTAGGGAGCTAGAGCGTCCCACGGGGAACCCAAATCACCCGCATGTATGTTTTACGGTTTTTGTAGTTTTCGAGTTATGATTTGTTCATGATTTTTCACCAAACTACTAATTAGAACGCATTTTTGGTCATAGTGACTTGAATAATTGAGATAAATTTCTGATTTTTTTTTTTATTTTGCTGAATATGAGGCCCATCCAATGCAAAAAGATCTGATTCTGGCGCTAAACTCATTCTTGTTCAACGCAAACCTTAATCTGTGGAGACTTTTAAAATTGCTGTTTTGCAATGAAAGAAGAGCAAAAACGTGATTGGCGGGGTGTAATTAAGTTCTTGCTTTCCACGTGCTAGAGAATTATTTATTAATTAGTTGCTGCAGAACCTTGGATAAAAAACAAAAAATACTTATAGATTGGAAATCGAATGGCAATTCTAAAGCACAAGCGTTTTTTGGTAATGGTACTGTTGCTACTCTCCACGTTTTAGAAAAAGCAGATAACGTCAAAAACGTGTTTAGAGTATGATGCAAAACTTAATCGATTAGGGGCAGTAACATCTTAATAAAGTGACTTGTCGATTTCAGTGCAGTGCAGTATCGTCAGCATTTAATAGCTTAAGGGTATAGCAATATATTTTCTTTATATGTACTGATAGATAGCTTTTAGAGATAAGATTGTAAGGAAAAACTCTTTATGCAAACAAAAATCTTTGAAAAAGAAATTTCATTCCAAGAAGAAATATGTATGAAACGCCCTCTTTTTGCAATGAAATTTCTTTTTTCAAAGATTTTCATTTGCATAAAGAGTTTTTTCCATTCAATTCTCGAGCTGTAGACTTAGAAGCAAACTCGGTCAATTTCAAATTGACTTGCTCGGAACACGGATATGTAAACAAACGACAGCAACCTTGTCGTTTGTTCTAAAGTTTGTAGCACCTGAGTCACTTCATAGTAAACAATCGCCTTAAATAACAATTACCGTTTTAGGTTAATTATTGTCGTAATCGTCGATTGCTCTACTAAGCGCTCATCGCAGCCAGCTGTTTGGCTAAGTAGCAAAATAACCGACGGTATCAAAAAAATTCCATGCGAGGAATGTGCCCTTGGCTGTAGGAAAAAGTTTCCGTATAACGCCATAACATACGAGGCTGAGAATAAACATTGACTCTAAATTGTTCAGTTAGATCCGTTTCCGGAACAAAACCATTTCCTATTCCACCTAAATCTAGCCGAAATTTCACCAGGATCTCAAAATAAATGTTTGATATAAAACGAGATTCTAACCGAAGGCGACATACATACATAATGCAGCTTATTAGGACCCACATTCCTTAGAAGATCCCAAAATAAAATTAACTAGTTCAATGACAAGGTGTCGAGCAGGCATTCTGACATATTGTTAAAAACTTCCAGATCATTTTCGAGTCTACTTTTTCTGGCCAAAATGATTATCGTCGCAGTAAAATATCTTTATCCTATTGTCTAAGCAACCATAAGGTAACCCTGAAATCCCTTCAGAGGAAATCGGATTAGAAAAGGGAGAGCAGGCTCCATAGCCCACTTTAAAGCAAACGAGCTCGCTTCCTGCAGATCGGTGTAAATAGTATAAGGTGCGAACACCGATACTGCTGATATGGACCACTGAATTAATTTAAAAGTGTGAATAAAGCCCAGACCTGGCAAAACATGTAAGAAAAAAGTAAAATAAAAATAAATATACAGGCATCAGAATTATAATAAGTAAAAATATATATAATAGCAGAAATAAAGTAATATTGCACCGAATAGGAATAAAATAGATGATAAATATAATGCAGCATCTATCTACTAAAAAAATACAAGAAAATAGGAATAAATAGTTAAGAAACATAAAAACAATGGAAGCATAAATATATAAAGAAAGTAGTATCATGAAAAATAAATAAATAAAATAAATAAATACTTAAAGAAAGTAAATAGCTAAGGGAATGAAAGTCCACATGGCGGTGATATAAATAAAGAGACTGTACAAAAGTCTTTATGAAAATTGCAACCCAAAAAGCAAAATATATGACACACGGTATAGTAGAAAAAACGTCATAAATGCATTATAACTAAATATGAGCGACAATACATAAAATAGCAAAACTAAAGAAAAATAGGTTAGATCTAAATATATAAAACATAAATAGCAAGATTACTATGGTTTCCTACTAGGAAAACTTTATACTGGTTCAAGAAGGCTATCTTTTGGTTTCTCCGGCACAATAGCAAAAATGAAAATATTTTTTATTTATTATTCCATATATATTTCATATAATTTACACCCAGAATTTATTCTGAGTTTGTATGAAATGAGATCAATTTGATCTGTTGGAAGGATATACGGCAGGCAGAAACTAAGCGGTACTGAAGTGTGTAAGCTTTCGGCCGATACGAAACGCTCATTTTTCTTTCCACTCCGGGCTTACGTAGGTTCGATTCGTTTCCAATAAATCTGACGTTTTAATTTTTTTTTTAATTTTTTCATTTTGTCATTTCTTTCCACTTTTTTATTTTTCATTTCTTTTCGAAGTCACTCGCTATTTGGGATCTGTTGATTAGTCAAAACCGGGACTTGAAACTTGCTACTCTAAATCAAATGGGTTGTGTGATGGAATAACAAATAAAATTTTTGTTCACTTTTGTTACTGCGCGGGTGAATCCAAAAAATGCATAACTGAACAAATATACAGGTTTTCCCAAATAACCCCAATGTATGTTCTACGATTTTTTGTAGTTTTCGAGTTATGATTTTTTTCGTGATTTTTCACCAAACTACTAATTCGAGAACATTTTTGGTGATAGTGAGATAAATTGCTGATTGATTTTTTTTTTCAATATAGCTGAATGTTAAATCAATTTAATGGAAAAAGATTTAAGTGCGTACTTCATACCATTGAGCCAAAAGAAATTTTTAAATTCCGTTAAGTTCAAAACAATAAAATGTACCAAAATCGTTCAGGGCAATTTAAAAAAGAGTCACATAAATTGTTTCACCGAAACCTCTTTTAAAAATTTCCTCATTTCATACCGTGTACATTTTATTAAGATATCTTTGTGTTATCATACCCAAAATTCAGTTCAAAACGTGTTCAATCTATTCTAACGGGCAACTAGATTTTTCGCACTAACCCGGTAGAGTTATGTCCGATCAAAAAAATGGTTTTCACTGTTAGCCTCAGCTCATTACCAGCTGTAAGTCACAAAAGAATTTTTTCTCTGAATACTTTTAGGATGGTAACACGGGTGTATGTAACCCATGTGCATGAAAGTGTGGTTTCCGGCAACAAAAACCTCCCGAGAAAGTTCCCGAAATCAGAAGAAAAGTACACCACCCGATTGTACTTGGCTACACCTTTAATTTGATATGCAACATGCCGCGTCGGAACCACCGCCACCCCCGGGGGTCCAACCACCAACTTTAAAGGTATCCAGAGAAAAACAGTTCTTCTACGAATTGTAACTTGTAATGAGGTGAGGTGAACAATGAAACTAGTTTCGAATCGAAAATAACCTTACTGAGTTAGAGCCAATCAAAGGTGCGAAAAATCTAGTTCCACAGTTCGAATAGATTGAAGACTTAGTACGTTTTGAAACGAATTTCAGGTAAGGTACCATAGATACATCTGAAAAAAAATTTGCCTTGATGAATTTATTTTCACAATCTTTTCTATCTGGTCGGAAGCAATTGGCCCTGATAGCTTACCACCTCACTTTATTAAGACGTTACTGCCGCTAATCGATAAAGTTTTGCTTCATACTGTAAACCCATTTTGGATGTCGTCTACTATTTCTAAAGCGTGGAAAGTAGCAACAGTGCCAATACAAAAAAACGCTTATGCTGTAGAATTACCATTCGATTTCTGACCAATAAGTATTTTTTGTTTTTTTCCAAGGTTCTGCAGCAACTAATTTATAAAAACTTCTCTAGCACGTGAAAAGCAAGAATTTAATTACGCGCTGGCAATCAGGTTTTTTCTCTTCTTTCATCTGTGAAACAGCAATTCTAAAAGTCTCCACAGATTAAGGTTTGCGTTGAACAAGAATGAGTTTAGCGCCTTAGTTCTTCTTGATTTCTCCAAGGCCATCGACAGTGTTGAACATAGTTTACTTCTACAGAAGGTCTCCATGAGCTTTGGATTCTTAAGGACTGTTTTGTGCGAATAAATTGTGAGTTAGATAGAGTAAATGATTGGTCTTTCTAAATGGGTTAGTGCTTAATTCTGCTAAATATTTTACTCCACATTCCAATAATTTTTAACAGCCTTGTACGGCCACTGCATGATAGGGTTAAAATTCTTGGGATTAATATGTGTGATGAAGTGTTGCGATAATGTTAATATAGTGTTCAGCTGTCAGTGAGTCTTTTGTCAACCAATATGCTTGGGAAGCTTATAATACAATTAGTCATAACGTCTTTTAATTTTGGTAGCGCCATTTTTCCAAAAGTAGATAGCGTGTATGCCCGTAAAATGCAGGTTGCTTTCTATCATTGCATTCGCCTAATTTTTTACCTTCGTAAATTTGACCACGTTCCGACTTATAGATAGCAGCTGCATAATTTATCGCTGGAGTCATACCTATATCATAGAGTATTAACTCTTCTTTTTAATTTGTTAATGGTGATACACTTGAATATCTCGGAGAATATTTCCAATTATCGACGTCCCCGTGTAATCGTAATCTTATTATTTTGTTATTCAGCGAGTCGGCCATGGATATTGAAGAGTTCTTTCCCTCTTCGGACTGCCCGACTTTGGAGTAGTCTTCCATTAATTACTCAAAATGCACTGTCAATGCATTTAAGAAGCCTATAAAGGTTATCATTAATTTGTCGTTCTTCTTATATCTTTTGTTATTAGTTTCATTTTATTTCGTTTATTATTATCATTGTTCCACCTCGGAACAAAAAACCAAAAACCAAAGTAAAAACCTATAAAACTAACACTCCCAATAATTCCTGCGATGAATTAATATATCCTACGAAGTAACCAGCGAAAACGAAAAAGAAATACAAAAACTGGCATTTATACAAAATTAGCAGGTAAAATCTCAGATCATTTAAAATTTTAAAAGATCTGAGATTTTACCAAGAGACAATTACTCACACATTAAACAAATCTGTATCCCGCGAGTTACGGACACCACCACTCAAACTTGACCGCAAAAAAACATAATTATTCATCCCAGACGCAATACGACACCTTAGAATAAATCGCAGTACCTTCATAGGGAAAACAGCAAATTAAGCTTTCCCACAGTTCTGTAAATTCTAATTTGACTAGCTTGCATTTTTTTTTATCAGATAGAGTAACAAATTATATTTTTCAGTAAGAAAAGTCTTTAGTCTATTCTTCACGATTGTAAGAACGCGTTTTCTTAAAAATAAATTTCTCAAAGTTCAAATTGGTTTTTAATTTTTAATTTTTTTTATTAAGAAGTTTTAGATAAAACTTAACTGGCGCAGTCGGTAGGATAGCAAAAGCTATCCCGGGAAAGTTGAATAAAAAGAAAAAGTGTAGGGATGTTGTGAAGTAATTACGACGGCCTATCGCTAATTCTTTGCATTTTTTTTTCGACGGTTTATCGAGAAATTCTGTGCCTTTTTCTTATTTAAATATTACTTACTCGTGGAAAAAATTGCTATCCGTGATAGTTGATTAACTTTGTGTTGTGTGCAATTACCAAAGGTTTATTGGTAAAAGTGCAGTGTCGACGAATTATCGAGATAGTAGTGGTACAGATTCAACGAATAGAACCTACACCGAAAGAATCCAACCTCAAAGGATATTTGCAGCAAAAACGAAGAACAATGATAAAACCTTCTTCTGGTTTATGTAAGCCAAGTTTCCTTTATCACCCTTCCTTCTAAATTACATATTATTATCCATGCCAAATATCATTAAGAAAAGTAAACGTAAACCAAGAATAAAACCTTACGACAATAACACGACGGACTACGGTACAGGTTTTGAGTTAGAAATAACTAATTATAGTGAAAGTGAAAATTCTGATTCTCCGAATGATTGTGAGAAAGAAACCAGTGATTTGTTAAATCTTTCAAAAAGCGAAGATACAAATTTTAGGAAGTACAGTGAAAATTGTAGTTTAGCTGTAGATTGGACATGACTACCCCAATCAATGCAAACATAGTAAACATGGCTATCCCAGCTATGGCAAATATAGTAAATCCAAGCAATGTCAATTTATCGAACGCAAGTAACCCAACTAATATCAACAATGCTTTCAATAATCTTAGAATGCCGGACGCCATCAAGGATTTACCCAAGATTGATGATAAACCTAGAATACTGTTTGACTTTTTAAATAACGTAGAGGAGATTTTGAGTTTATTATCAAGTATAGATGGTACCCCATACAGCAGAATCTTACTACGTGCAATTCGTAACAAGATAGAAGGTTCCGCTAACGAAGTTCTTAACATGTACGAATCGTTCTCTAATTATCAGCCGAATCTCGACTCTTACTACAACTATCAACACAATATTAATAATAATTCAAACCAATTGCATGAAGTCGATGACGTAAATTTTTACAACAATACCTCAACGAGCAATTCGGATATATAGACGTGAATAAACATGGGTTCTTACTTCCATATATAGAAATTTCTTCACCATTCGGCAGAAAACTAAAATTTTTGATAGATACAGGAGCATCTTCCTCCTTCATCAACCCAGAATACACCCATCCAGATGACCTAGTAACCACTAAATTAACCATTATCACAAAAACTCTCAATACACATGAAATAAACAAGGGAGTAACCTAACCAACTTTCATCGAATTCAAACAACCAGGTGAAATGAGATTCCTAGTCCTCCGCTTTCATGGTTATTTTGACGGCCTTTTAGGACTAGATATCCTAACCTCTTTGAGTGCTAAAGTCGACTTAGGAAACAAATTTCTTATCACCAACAACGTTACCTTACCACTTCAGATCAAACCAAATTGTATGTCCAATAAATACTTTATCCCCAGTAACTCTAAATTAATACTCAAATTACCTGTAGGCACCCAAAACGGGGACATTTATATTAAAACGACTCAAATTAGATCCAATTATTCATACCCGAAGGAATATACAAGGCAGAAAATTGGTACAGCACAGTGGAAGTGATTAACACTTCAAACACCGATGAACATCTCTTCCTTGAACAACCATTAAAAGTGACCCCACATAGCAACAGAGTGTTTTGCGAATTAAACAATTTCAATATCCATTACAATAACAAGAGGATTAATTCAATCACTCCAAACGACATTTCAGATCTTGTACGTATATCCCATCTTAATACTGAAGAGAAAAAAGTCTTACTAAAACTATGCAAAGGATACGAAGACATCTTTTTTAAAAAAGGTCAAAAACTTACCTTTTCGAACCAAATCAAATATTCCATTAAAACCACAGACGATATACCTATTTACACGAAATCGTATAGGTACCCCTTTATTCACAAATAAGAAGTCAAGAAGCAAATCCAACTGATGCTCGACCAGGAAATAATAAGACCTAGCTACTCACCCTGGAGCTCTCCAATCTGGATTGTGCCAAAAAAAAAAGATGCCAGTGGCACACAAAAATGGTGTTTAGTTATAGACTATCGTAAACTAAACGACAAAACTATCAGCGACAGATATCCCATTCCAAATATAAACGATGTACTGGATAAACTAGGGAAGTGTATGTATTTTACCACCTTAGATTTAGCGAGTGGGTTTCACCAAATCGAAATGAACCCTCGTGATACACAAAAAATAGCATTTACGGTAGAATGTGGGCACTTCGAATATGTAAGGATGCCATTCGGACTAAAGAACGCTCCTTTAACGCTTCAAAGGGTCATGGACAATTTCCTAAAAGATAATCAAGGAAAGATCTGTCTAGTGTACCTGGACGACATTATCATTTTCTCTACCTCTCTCCAAGAACATGGAGAATATCTTAGAAAAGTGTTTAAAAGGCTACGCGAAGCATATCTGAAGGTCCAATTGGACAAGTCCGAATTTCTGCATAAAGAAGTCGCTTTGTTAGGACACATCGTAACAAATCAAGTCGTAAAACCAAATCCTGATAAAATAATGGCATTTAAAAACTTTCCGATACCCCAGACCAAAAAAGAAATCAAATTCTTCCTAGGATTATTAGGATATTACCGAAAATTCATCAAGGATTTCGCCAAATCGACAAAACCTTTAACCGAGTGTCTCAGAAAAGGAAAATCAGTTGAGTTAAACGAACGTTACATCAAAACCTTCGATATGTGCAAAGATATCTTAATGAATGACCCAATTCTCCAATACCCAGATTTCAATAAACCATTCGTATTAACCACAGATGCCAGCAACTATGCTATAGGAGCTGTGCTTTCAAAAAGAACTGCTAGCTATTGTCTGGGCAACGAAATATTTTCGCCCTTACCTGTTTGGACACAAATTTAAGATCGTAACCGATCACAAACGCATATGGCAGATGATTTTATGTCAATTGTCAAACGTCACGAATAAAACGCAAAACCGGCTACTTGACATCTGATGAATTAGCGCTCTCAATGCTTTAATTTGCTCAAGACAGCTTTCGAAATGTCGTTTCCTAGCACTCTTGTTGCACTTGCGAAATGCAACTTGAAATTTAAGTATGTTTCTATGGCACTTTTTACAATATAGTTTTAATTCTCTGAATTTGTTAAACACTTCGACACATCCTTCCGCAAGTTTTTAATTATTTCAGTACTTTTATTTACTGCGCGGTTGTCATTTTTATTTTTTGTATGTTTTTAAACTATCACTGAGGCTCACTAAAACTGACTGCTGCTCCTCAAGAGTTTGCTTGGGCTTTTATAGGAACGATAATCATTGCACAAGATGAATTCCAACGAATTTGGTTACTGGCTGAGATGATATCGAATTACACGATAAATAAACAAACATAAATCATTCAAATTAATTTGATTACTTTATTCTGCTGGTCGAATTTGCAAATATGAGTGTGTTCAGTCCACATACATAATCCCGCGATGAGTCCTTGGTTTTTCCCCAACATATGCTTCCTAAAAAGATAAAAAACGAAAACACAAAGAATTTTATCTTAAAATAATTTAAAAAAAAGGCACTTATCTAATATAAGGGAACTTCCTCCCTTTAATCCAACGCCGTCCTAAAACTTTCTCCACTATTTTATCACCTGAAAATAAACAAAAACTCTTATAAATAACTAGTAAATAAAATAATTAACCAAAAACTTACCCAAATCCTACTTCCCTCGGATTATTTACATTGACATGTCAAAAATGTCAACATATCACCATATGTTCTCGCCTTCGCCGCAGTCAGAGTTCAGTGCAGCGTTAAGTTTAACAAACCTTGAAACGAACGTTGCCAAGGCAACCTATCATGAAGCCTAAACGTAGCGGTTCGCTGCGGCTATAAAAAGGCGACGAGCTGCAGCAGAATTATCCATTCCCAATTCAGAATTTGATCTGAAAACATCAGAATTTACTCTGATTTTTTTTCCAAATTATCCAAACTAAATCTAGTTTCCATCCCACACCTAAGTAGGAATTTACTCCTACTGCAGAAATTTAATTCTGCAATTTTCATCCTACACCTAAGTAGGAACTTACTCCTACGGCAGAAATTTAATTCTGCAATTTCCATCCCACACCTAAGTAGGAACTTACTCCTACTGCAGAAATTTAATTCTGCAATTTTCATCCCACACCTAAGTAGGAACTTACTCCTACGGCAGAAATTTAATTCTGCAATTTCCATCCCACACCTAAGTAGGAACTTACTCCTACTGCAGAAATTTAATTCTGCAAATTCCATCTCACATCTAAGTAGGAATTTACTCCTACTGCAGAAATTTAATTCTGCTTATTTTTCATCTCCCACCTGAGTAGGAATTTACTCCTACTGCAGAAATTTACTTCTGTCATTATAATTATTTTTTCATTACTGCTACCGTGCTTATACGTGTAGCACAAAACTTCTATTGAATTAACAGTGGATTTTCTTCTCTTTCTTTCAGAAGTAAAGGGAGCCAATCTCTGCGGCAGCATTTTTTTGTGTGAATTTTATTGAATTCATAGTATTGAAATTAATTTAACTTAGGATAGTATAAGTGTTGAATTTTTATTTGAAGTATATATTATAGTAGTAGGTTAAGAAAATTGAATTTGTGACAATAGTTTGTAAGCAATATATTGAATAAAAAATTTTATATTTGAATTTATAAAGTTGAGTTATCCTTTAAAAACCGGCATCCCCCTTTAGCTTGAGCACAGATCTCACAGAGTGAGATTGTTTACATGAATGTATTTCAAGCCAAAAAGAAAATGTGAAAATTTTGTTACTTTATGCAAATTCCACTGAAACGTTTCGATCGGAAAACTTGGAACAATAAAATTTTTGGTTGCCTACAGGAAGTGTGGGATCAAATTACATGAAAAGAATAAATGTGCTGATATTGCTGAAATTTGTTTACACAGCTGTGCATGACTCATTCAGCTAAAATGCGAATTTGTAAACAAGAAGTTTATACAGGTGTGTATGAACGATTCAATTTAAATGCGAATTTGTTTACAGCGGTGATATCAAATTACACCGTAAACAGGAGAAGTATGCCTAATGTTTGGTA
Organism: Dioctria linearis; assembly: GCA_963930735.1. Lineage (NCBI taxonomy): Eukaryota > Metazoa > Arthropoda > Insecta > Diptera > Asilidae > Dioctria > Dioctria linearis. Next base: position 335,099,651 of record OZ005740.1, on the reverse strand, counting down.
AACATTTAATATTTGATACCCAGAACGTCCATAGAAAGTGATCCAGAACTTCTGATATCTACGAATTCCTCGCTAAGAAATATTCAATTTAGAAAACAGCAAATCCAACGCGACATCATGCTGATATCTACAACTACCCAGGGTAACTTGAATTATTAATAACTATATATATAATTATATAATAACTATAACTGAAAAGGTAGCATCGCTAATATCTCGAAAACCATAGCCCGTAGAGGATTTCTAACAAAAATTCTAACCCCCTTACCCACTAACACTTTCTAGAATCTATTGGCATGAACAAAACTATCCTGGGCAGCTTGAATTATTAATAATATTAACTGTATCTGAAAAGGTAAAATAGCTAATATCTCGAAAACCATAGCCTGTTTAGGATTTCTGATGAAAATGTTATCCCCCTTAAACGCCCACCCCAACCATCTAGAATCCATCGACATGAACAAAAATATCCTAGCGTTAAATTTAATTATTACTAATATAAATTCAAACCAACCTGAAAAAAACCTATACTTTAAAGTCATAGCACACACTGTTTGACCAGTAAAGCATTTCTTGGGGAACTGAATGATGCCCAGAAAAAATTAGTATCCCAATAAATCGTTTGAGGTGTGGGAGGGTCAAGTTGATATTGCCTGCATTTTTTTTTGTCCTGCGTACGTATTTGTTTGATTGGCTAAAAGTTCATAAACTGAATTATAAATAAATTCGTCAAAAAGTTGTGTGGGTGAATGACTTCCCAGCCTAAATTCTAGGCATCCAAAAGATATTTTGTTTCATCAGAAGAACTTCCTTCAACGATAAAGGAACTCGAAGACGTATTTTCCCATGTTGGATTGCGCGATTTATTTTGAACTCCAGAAATGCGTGGACGAAAGGTGAATAGAAGCAATTCATTCTCGGATTCCCATTCTACTTCGTAAACGTTTACCTCCAAGTTACCCGCTACATCAACTGGAAGCTCATAATCAGCTAATGCGATGCAGTTTTCGTAAACGAATTCCTAGTCTGTAATTCCTCCAAAGTCTTCAAGTGGAAGAATAACAATTTCGGATTCACCATTTCCAATATAATGTTCAGAACAATCTCCTAAAAGAGCTAAAGCTTCTTGTAAAGTAACACACTTTCTTGCCATCTAGAAGAGGAAACAAAAGCGCTATATCCCAGTGATACGTTTTCCAAACATTAAAAAAAGATAGAAAATTGGAACAAACAACAAAACCAGAGTACTTAGTTTTGCCACAAATGCAATGAACCAAATCTGTTTTACAAAAAAAAAATGCTTTTAATTGCCAATATATTACTAAATTCTGAATTGTTAGCAATAAATTCACGCCACTTTTCACAGTGTTAGGAAGGTTCACATTAAAATGGGAAAAAAACAAAAAGTAAATGGGGGAACTACCCAAACTAAGTGACATATATAACCATGTAAGCTTGCCTAGTGTATAATAGATGGCAGAAATGACTGTAAGGATATTTTAAATAAGCAGCAAAGTTTCGGAAGAGTCGTGTGCGAAAGCGCAGCACTGGGATGAAACGAGTTAAGGTGCAAAAATGGACATATTTTCAACTCATCATTATGATGAACTGGTAAGTCGTGGAAATTCACTTTCCATGAAAATTTTTTCCACAATAGTGCACTAATGGATGTGAAACAAAGAGCGGAAGAAATATATGTAAAATATAGGATCTCAGGTGTATAAGCCTCAAGTGCAAAAAATCCGGTAAAAGTCAGTTATGAAGTTAGAATGATCAGAAAACAAAATAACACCACTTGATTACTTGCTTCTCCCTCTTTAATTTGATACCAAACATGACGTATTTCGGACAACCCCCAATGGGGGTGGTACAACCCACCATCCCCAAAAGTCCCTTCCCAAGAAATTGTTCACCTATAGTGATGTACTCCAGACCCTAAATCCGTAGGAAAAAACCCCAATGATCTGGGACCCTCCCACACAGAGGTAGCCGTCCTTCACTATTGCGATACTTCTCACGTTTTCTTTAACTCCACAAGTATGTTACAGAATGGAGAGTTAGGGAGTTTTAATCGGGGAAAACGAAAACTCTCATCTCCTAAACTCCCAAACTCTCAGAGCTACAGAATCTTGCCCTTGGTGGCTACAAAAAAACATCAATTCATCATCATCATCAACACGCAATTGTTCGCTTTGTGAACCTTAAAACTTTAAACAGACAGTTTAAGCGATCAGTCATGAAAATATGCCCTCTACCAACGAAAGAAGAATAGTTGCAAGCTATTTTGAAAGCCCTTGCCCTTTCAAGGGAGGCGGTATATTCAGAGTTTGCATATGTAGTTATGAGCGAACGCAGTTTCTCCATTATTTTTCCACTGAGCCTACTGAATAGCCCAAATATTAACAGTACTAACAATTGCAATCTCTACACGCCTGGCTTGGTTAGGAGGCTTCCACCAACTACTGTGCAACTATAATTGATTTGGCGTGACCACGTTGGCATCATGATCGCGATAACTTGTACTTTTTAAGAAAGAATTGGTTTTAGTTTGTTTACATAAGGAATTGTTTTATTTTATATGTTGAGTAATTAATTAACATATAAATCGCTTGAACTCGAACGTCTTCTAATTCTCGTAAGGCAAAAAAGCTTGCCTTTTCTTCAACACCAACAATGAAATGTTTTATATGTATCATGAAAAGCGCATGATTAAAAGAAAATACATTTCTCAACTAAACATTATAAGCTATTCATGTATGTATGTATCTAATTAAATTTACAAAGAGGACTTCAGCCTGTATAGGTAAATAAATATCAAGGACATTGAATTTCTTATCTCCTTCACTAATTATATTGTCTATGTTTTGATAAAGAGAAGGTACATATGTATACAACCACATCTTTTTGAAACGTTTCCCCTTTCAATTAACATGAAAAAAAGGTAAGAGCAATTATATTTTCTGAGAAATACATGCCTATTATCGTTTGTCGTTAGCAACTTCTTCGTTCATTTGACAAAATGAAGCAGTATTAGCTTATATGAAAACCTAATTATTTTATTTTAACTCATTCCTTTTCAGGATTTTTAAGAAACTTAAGTGGAATTGTATATGTAATAATTCTTACATAGCATACAAGAAATATTCCCACCATAAAAACATGATTATTCTTGGGTGAGGCTGGTGGGTTACAATTTCGGCAATTGAGTAGATAGCTGATGGAAAACTCTTCTGCCAGGCTCACTTGAGTTTTTGGATTTCAACCGATTAGATCTTTAGTGATTTCTGTGCGACAAGAAACTAATTCCAACGGAACGAATCAACTCAACCATGTGTTTTGCAGTTAACTTGGGTGTCGAACGCTTCAGCAGCCCACCGGGGCTCACCTCAATTGCTTACAAGGTGTTCGTGTTACGAGTGGTACCCGGATGGAAGGGCTCCATACGATTGGTGTTGCACAGGGATGGTGAGCGCCCCTGTACTGTTTGGCGTGCTAATGCTGTCGCAGGAGATTACCATTGGGTACATTTACCCCTGTACCCTCACCGGGGAGAGTCCTGGTCGGCTACTGGTAAGTCTTTATTTTCGAATTGTTTGAATCATTTTCACATTTTGTACTATTGTTTTGTTTCTAGGCGGTACTCTTGCCATCACAGGAGAGCAGGTTCTATGCGCGTGCTGCCACGACATGCCAGAGTCGATGCTTATCGAAATCCCGAGGAAGATCACGGAAACGTCTCCCCCCTCAGGGGAAGGCCCGTCAGCAGGCACGTACTTCGATGCCTGAGTTTTTATACGCCGTCGCATGGATGTGAACCTGCCCCAGCGCGTACTTTTTAAATTATTTTTCTCTTTTAAATTTTTTTTATATATTTCCTGTCCTTTTTCTTTTTTGTGTTTATATGTGTAAAAAAAAGTGCAAAAAACACAACAAAAAAATAAAAAAGATATTAATTTCTGTATTGGTTGTTCTTATTCCTTATTCTTTTTTTTGTTGTTTGTAGTGTAGTATTTACTTCACTATTTGGTATTTTATTCCTTTGGAGTAATTTTTGCTGTTTGTTTTGTGTTAGAGAGGATACTTTAATTAACGTTACTAGCGTGTAGGTCTTAGACGGCATGTCTTTGGTAAAGAAAAAGAAGAATTTTAAGAACTTTTGTTTTTAACGATTCTAAATCAAATCATAAATACAATAGGAAAAACAACCGCCTCGTCCAGGGTTTGAAACCGAGACCTTTCGCTTGCCGGGCGAATGCTCTTTCCACTGTGCTAACGAGACAGTTGATTTTCCTTTTTGTATTTCTTAATTTGTAACTAGCCTACTAGGCTACGTTTACTTTCATCTGGTGCTTTCATCCAGTAGCGATAAAAGCGCACAACTAAGTTGTAAATTCAATTTTATTTATTTTTCCCGGACGGAAATGGAACCAACACTTGTTAGAATCGGTCCAAGATGGAGAAATAGAAGAATTTTAAGAACTTTTATTTTTCACGATTTTAAATTCTTTAATCCTACTACCTTAGTATACAGGGTATTACAAAAATAGTGATAATAGAAATTAGGGAGCTAGAGCGTCCCTCGGGGAATCCAAATCACCCGCATGTATGTTTTACGGTTTTTGTAGTTTTCGAGTTATGATTTGTTCATGATTTTTCACCAAACTACTAATTAGAACGCATTTTTGGTCATAGTGACTTGAATAATTGAGATAAATTTCTGATTTTTTTTTTATTTTGCTGAATATGAGGCCCATCCAATGCAAAAAGATCTGATTCTGGCGCTAAACTCATTCTTGTTCAACGCAAACCTTAATCTGTGGAGACTTTTAAAATTGCTGTTTTGCAATGAAAGAAGAGCAAAAACCTGACTGGCGGGGTGTAATTAAGTTCTTGCTTTCCACGTGCTAGGGAATTTTTTATTAATTAGTTGCTGCAGAACCTTGGATAAAAAACAAAAAATACTTATAGATCGGAAATCGAATGGCAATTCTAAAGCACAATCGTGTTTTGGTAATGGTACTGTTGCTACTCTCCACGTTTTAGAAAAACAGATGATGTCAAAAACGTGTTTACAGTATGGAGTAAAACTTAATCGATTATATTTCTATATCTTAAAATGACATTTAAATGGCAATGGAAGTTGGTGGTACGATGATATTAGGGGTGATAAAATTTGGATAGTTGGCATAAATTTTTATTATTTTCCACATTTCCCCCCTTTAATACTATCAATTTTTGATAAATATTTATATACATATTTTTTATTTTATTTCTATTCAAATTTAAAGTTGGTCTCAATTACGAAGCTTTTTCTTATTTTACTCAACTTTTAGAAAACATTGGTCCATTTTGAAGTTTGATGTTTACAAATTAGTGATCATTTGGGTGATAATGGCTGAATTTATTATCATTTTTGCCGCACAGAAATGCTAAAATTGATGAAAAATTATGGAAATCAGTCGTTAGTTTTAATATTTTAGCAATCAATATGACAAAGGAAAAAGAAAAAAATGTTTACGAGAGTTATGGTTATGAAATAATGAAATCGATGAGAGTGAAATTGATGGAAGACCATTAACGAGGATTAAACTTGTAGAACCCAATTTGATGAGAATTGACATTATAGAAAACATCCTCTAAAAATTTTGAAAATTTTGAAACTACAACTCCTTTACTTCATGTCTGAAGCTTTTTATTATTATTATATGAAACTTCCTGCAAAAATTTTCCAAAAAATGTTTCTCTCTGTCCCACGGAAAATATTTTTATATACAGAGTGTGCCATACGTACCGCAGTTCCTTTTTACGAGATGGTTGGTTATTTGTTGGAAACCGTAGAGGGTTTACTATCACCTGAGATGCAAGTCACCTTCATAGGGTGTATAAAAAGAAAGTTACAAGGTACTAGGATAAAAAGCACCCAAAATCATAAAACTCCCCTACCCCCACAACGTGCATTTTCCGGCTCTCTTCCCATACAATTAATTTCTCGAAATTGAGTGAGGAATTCGGGGTATAAAAGAAATTCCGTACGTATGGAACACCCCATATGTATATTTATACTAAGGTTCCCGAATCTGCGGAACAATTCACCAGCAGTTAACTTAAGACACTTCTTACATCCCAAAAAATTTCTGACATCCTAAAAATCCTCATTAAAATTCTGATGTAACATTTCTCAGTAACATATCTCAGATCCTGAGTCCCGATGCAAACCCTAAAACTTTTTACCATTTTTTATTATTTTTTACCTTCAATTGTTCTTGCGAAAATCTAGATGCTAAAATTCCGTTTTTTTTTTTTTGGGTATTTCTCGAAATCTCTGAATGTCCTTTTGTTGTTGTGTGATATCTCTATACTGTTTTTGATATGTTGATGTACATATGTTCCATATCATCTGTAAGTGCTCCGTCTGGAAAGTATCTCAAGGAAGCACGTCCAAAAAGCCTCACATTTCATCCACTTCAAGAGAGTTCGTTACGTGAGTGGACGTGAAGAACATCATCGTAAAAACTATATTGAGTTTCAAAAATCCTTATAAGAACTTTCTGAGGGTGGGGAAAAGCCTTTTATCTGTGTAAGAAATAATTCAGCTGAGGAAATTTCAGCCTTATCAAGTATTATGTATAATTAGAAATGTTTTAGTCCATCAAATTTAGAAGAGCCGTTACGTTCGTTTAAATTTGAGGAACATTTTCCTGGTACACATAGTATATGGAGGAATTTGAAAACTCTTTATTTGAAGAAGTCCTTTTCGTTTATACATCTTGGAGAAAGTCTATTTTCTATATTATGTACTTTAAATTTCTATTTTAATTTATTGTTGAGGAAAACCGTATTTTATCTTATTTTTTTAATTTCGGTAAAAACAAAAACTTGGAGCAATCCAGTTTAAAAGCGGCATGAAATGAATCGAAAGATGAGTTAATTATGAGGCATGTGAATCTCCAAGAACTGTCAACATATTAAGTGGTGTTTTTGTAATGATTGTCTTCATTGTTGGTTACAGTAAAATTACGGCCGTGGAATCTTGGCAATGATGGTCCTCATTGTTGGTTACAGTGGTAGTAATTCAGAAAGTGGTTGTTTTCTGGGATTCTCCGGTACAAAAAGCCTTTTTTTATATCATTTTTGGTGGAACTTTATTAGGGCGGCAACGTTACGGGTCAGGTTTGACCCACCATCAGGCCCTGGGTTAAATTAACAAGGAGAAAGAAACTTTTTTATTTCATTGTACACTATAAAACTTATAGAAAAAGGGGTGAACAAGGTGTAAAAAGAAACGAATGAGAATTCGTATGACTATCAGTGTAATAATAAATCAAAAACGCGAACAAATGAAAAGGTGGTAAAACAAAATATGATGCACAAATATACAAATGTAAAAAATACAAAATGTAAAATTGTAAAAATTTTCGAGAAACTAAAAAGATATCTACACTATATAGTAAAACTTACGTAAAGATAATTTGGTAATGATGGCAAAAGTTTTTACATGAAGTTGTCGGTCACATATAAATATGTATAACATAAAATTATATAAAACACATCGTCGTTGTTTTTATGAAACCTCCTATGTGTCAAGTTAAGGGTTTGAGGTTTTGGTATCAACTCAACCGCCGTTTTGCTCTTTATCCATGGAAAAAACTTCTTTGTGTCCTACGGGTTATTTCAATACTTATAGTTGACAAGAATAATCAGTTTTTCATCTCTCCTATAAAATTAAACTTTCGCCACATAAGAGGTTGCATAAAAACAGCGACGACATGTTAAAAAAAAAAAATAATTAAAAAATATAGGTCGACAAATATAACGTAGACAAAATAAAAATAATAATCACAAGACTAAGCTACGATAATAAAATTAAACCTCTACCCTTAATAACAAAGTGCGAGTACGTAAGCGAATTCCTCTGTACTGACACATCGCTTGGTGGAATCCATCACGAGTAATTGGGATCAAAATGATCAGTATCGATGAACTGCAGATCCATCACATTTGTGTATTAGGCTATGATATGTGGGATGTAGGCATTCAATGTCACGTCTCATATTACCGACTCTGTCGCTGTGACTCAGTATGTAGCAAGCCTCCTTAATCTCACACTTTCATTTATTATCTTCCATGTGTAGTATATGTGCCTGGTCAAAATTAAATATGTGTTGGGTCTAAATTGTATGTCCTGCAAGTGCAGACGATCGAGTAGCCATTAATGTTGGTCAAGTCGAGTTTTCAGGCACTTAGAAGTTTGACCTATATAGCAATGTGTACAATCATTGCAGTCGGCTTTGTACACAATAAGTATTTGACTTTCGTTGCGGGAGTATGTCATCTTTTAGGTTTGTGTAAACTAGCTCTTTTATATGTTGAGTGTGTTTCATCGCAAGACGTATGTTGCTGGCGTGACGGTTAATAATTTATATGTAGTGACAATGGATGTATGTAACTAAGTCCTCTGTGGAAAGGAGTTGCTACAGATGTGGAACTACTTCAGGTAACTGTGGAGGAGCATTATTTTGGTTCTGACTAGTGCCGTTGAGGTTCAGGTTGCTGAAACGTATATTTCGTAATGCGTTAGACAACAATTTGTTTATTATGTGAGCTGGATAGATGTTGTTGTATAATGTCTCCTTAATTTATGCAACATTATTGTCGATGAGGGACGAATCACTTAGTTGGAGGACCCTGTTTATGAAGCCAGTTGCTACGTTAATCTTCATGGAATGTCGATGGTAGAGTAAAATTTCGGAAATTTTGTGGAACAACTGTTTCGTGGTACGGAAAATCGCTAAACCTCAATAGGAGTCTCTGTTAATTTTATCAGTTAGAGATCCACTCGTGTGAGCGATTGGTGAGGTGCGGTGCATGTGCTAACGTTGGGAAGCAGATAGATGCCGGAAATGATTAACGTTTTCGATGAGGCTCATCGCGCTTTATGCGGTCTATCTTGAAGTACACTTGTCGAGGATAAGCTCGTGAGAGCTTGTTAACCCTCAGTGGTTTGGACGCATATGACTGTATCTACTGTCATCGCTGTGGATGAGCCATAGTGTCATCCAAACATATATGTAAACTTCATGGACTTCCATTACTACAACGTCGTCCGTTGGGTTATGCCCTAGTGTCGCTCAACCGAATCGAAACTCCATGCGATTAAATGCCATCTCTTCAACCTCATCCTACTGCTTAAACTTCATCCTACTACCCAAGCTCCAACTTCACACCCCCATCATTCCTATCTTATCAAGGATATCTTTGCACCCCAGGACCATTAAGGACTTAAATCACATTATTTTTATCATTGGTGGTGCATATATTGGGAAAACGTTGTAAAATTAGGAAAACATATTGAAAAAACACATTGAAAAAACATTATAAATTAGGAAAAAACATCTTGAGAAATGTTTAAAAGAAAAAAAAAACATTGAAACACCATTATAAATTACGAAAAACATGTTGAGAACAATTTTTTTTACCAAGGAAAATGTTAAATTATGTTGCTTAATTTATCTTATTGTATGTTGTGGGGTTTGGGGGTGTTAAAGTTACAAATTCTTAAGCGCTTATTGGTCTTATTTCGCAAACATCTCCATGGGTCCTGTTGCAACCAAAGTATTTGTGAAGTTCAACTCATCTATTAGTGCGGGATAGATACACTAAAAAGATTAAATGGTATGGTATTAAACGGTACGGTGTAAGCGGTGTGGTCTCAAGAAGTGGATGAATTACTTCCATTGGTGATGTTTCGATTGGGTGAGCTGCAATGCGTCATTTGGTGCTATGGGTGTAACTTGAGAAATCCTGTAGTAGGTGATTCATTAGTGGCTTAGATGTAATATTGGTATGGCCACTGATGGTTTGATTCACTCCTGTCGTATAGTATTTAGTAGTTCAGATCATTTATTTGGGCAAAACTATGCAATGGAGGTGGGGTAATATAAGATTATTATCCCTCATGATACGATTCGATTCGCTCAGCCGTGTTGTACAATTTAGGGGTAGATTATTCAAAGGTATGACATAGTTGTTGTTATTACGATAGTGAGTGCTCCTATATGCGGCTATGGCAGCCCAAGCTACTTCGAAGGAACTTTCTCTTCCGATAACCTTGTGAAGTCTGCTGGTGCTATATGTGTGTCTGATGTTGTGCTCAATCAAAACCCTCGAGAATACTTCCCAAGCCATGAAACAGAAATCTATATGTGTGCGTTCGGAGTCCGTGCTCTAAAATGCTCTATATTGATGATTATGGAAAAGTGCCAAACATTGACTTTATATATGCCATAGAACCTAAACTACTCTCCATACAGGAAAATAGTCATCTAGTAATTTAAAGCTTGGTTCCTTACCTTACCAAAGGTTACACTTACTATATACCTTACTTAACAAAATAATTAAATAGTTTTGATTACAAAGTAACCTTACAATTTTACGCTCAATACATCTCAGCTGAGTGATAATTGCATGTGTGTATGTGCAGCCGTAGTCCGAATCTGTAGGCAGCTACATTCGATATCATCAGCCCACGGCATCCCATGACGGCAGAGCAACATTACAATGATTACTCAGCTGAGAATGTTTGTTTGAGGAATCGTAGTCATTTGGTTAAGATAATTTTTTTTAAATAATTTTGTTAGGAAAGGTATGAAAATTTTATTACGGTTTGGAAGATAAGTAAGCAAGCATAAGATTAACGGAACACCATTTTTCTGTATGAATAGTAGTTTAGGGCGGAGGAGCTATTCAAATCAAACTTTTGTCAATTTTACATAAGAACACTGCAAATATTTTAGAATGTAAGGACTACGTTGGGCCTCGCATGTGGTAGGGAGGTGGCCTGTTTCATGGCTTGTGAAGTATTCTCGAGGGTTTTGGCTCAATCAAAAGGAGATTGTGAGTGGTGTTGAATAAGATGGTGTTGAATATACTATTTTTGTACGTGTATATATACTTTTAATTGTGGTGTTGCAATTGCGACATTAAAAGTAATTATGCAGTGCCATTGGTGAGGTGAATATATATGTATATATGTTGTGAGATATTGTGTTTGTGTAGTGTAAAGGGTGCCGTTGTTTGTATGTGTGTGTGTGTATTTGTGTGTGTGCCTGTGTGTGTTTGGTCTCGTGTTAATTAGTTGTTTGAGGCTGTGCATTTGTTTAATATATGGTATAAGAATTATGTTGCTGGAAAGTGTCTTGATGTGTTTCAGATAAAAATTAGTGTATCTATTATGAAACGAGACTCTTATCAGTCGCTCATGTTGTGCCGTAAATATCCTCGCAGGATAAAAGGATTTTCTTCTATGAGATTGTGTGTGATTTCCAGGTTGACGAATATGTTGGACATCTTCTATAGTGATGTTGAATCTTTGGATCAGAATCTCATCTAATATGGTGCAAACTTCACCTAGTATAAGCTGTAATGTGGACTCTGGGTAATTGTTGTATACCGTCTCATTGATAACGATGTCTAAGCACTGAACTGTCTATTCCAGATCCGTGAGTTTTAAAGTTTGTTGTAATATGTGTGTTAATCCAAATTTGTTACTATGGTGACGTCTAAGAAATTTGTTAATACGAAATCTTCTTCATCTATAAATATAGGCATTTTTGAATTATGTTCTAACATTTGAACTATTTATAACATTGCTGTACATCACAATGTTATCCACGTAAATTTTGAAGAATCGTACTTCCATACCTGTGAGCCCTCTAAATATTTTATGTAGGTGAAAGTCTATGAACAATTGGACGTATTTCTTTGAGATGATGCGCCCCATGGGGACCCCTCTCATTTGTTTAAACGTGTCTCCACTTATGAAATAAAATATATTAAAAAAACTTTTAAAATAATTATCTTTTGTTTCTTTCTCAAGAAAAGTTTAATTGCAAAATAAGAATTGCTACAACTCACATTAATTCTTAAAAGTTTGGGCATCCATAACTATAATCACAATTGTCTAACTGACCAAACTTTTAGGATTTAATCTAGCATTTCTTATTTTGCAATTAAACTTTTCTTCTGTATATCATTGAGAAAGAAACAAATAATTTTTTACTTTTGAGTGCATTTTATTTAAAAAAGCTATTTATTTTAAAAGTTTTTGAATACATTTTTTTTCTACTTTTTAGTCAGACTCTGTAAACTCGACTCTGAAAAATCGACTCTCCAAATTCGACTCTCAAAGATCGATTCTCGAAATTCGAGTCTCGAAAATCGACTCTCGAATCTCGACTTTCGAATCTCGAATCTTCGCACATATCACACCAGGCTCAAATTGAACAGCCCCAAGAGTAGTAGTTACTCCACCCCCCCCTCAAACCCACAACACGTAGGAAAGCTTTATTCCATCATTGCAAATAAAAAAAAACATGTAAATCCATCAACGTGTACTACCCTAAAATTCTTTCGTCACGAACGGCACTCTCAGGCGTTCAGGCGCTCAGACGCAGACCTGAGTCAGGGACCTGTAAGTTGATAGAATGTTATTAATAAACATATCTGGCAACATGCATATCAAAATGGATTAAACTCAGAAGTGTGTGGACATTAAATCTCTCGTCCATATTTGAATAAATATGACTCCTCATTAGGTTCAGTAGTAGTTTCGTGTCAATATTATTATACATGTTTTCTATGTCCAAATTGTACAAGGCAAATGAAAGTATTTGAATTTCTTCATTTCGTGGATGGCTTGGCATATGTACTTCCCTAAGCAGGTATTAATAGATTTCGTCCTAGATAATACAGGTCTCATTTTTGGAATTGCTTTGTGTATTTTGATCAAAGGATACATGGAACTTTAGCGTTGTCGTGTCTCATCATGGACTTCAGCAATTTCAAATCTAATAAATGTCTCCTTCTTGATTGTGTTTCCTGCAGAATCCAAGACATACTCAAATTGTTTGCTCACAGATAGGCTCATGGCTTTGAGTTTTCTCAGTTGTCCTTATGTACTAATTATACAGTATAACCCATATTGTTAATTCCGTCCTGTATCGTTTTCTTCATACGCGTCCCTATATAGTGTTACTGAAATCTTGCCTTTGTCTGCCAACATGATGACAATATCCTGTCTGACTTTTAAATTGTTTTTCATTTTAAATGTTGTACCTAATGGCACAATTCACGTAGAATACTGGCTAGCGGCCCAGAGGGAGGCAGCATCTTGTTCTGCGACATTCTAAGTATCGCCGTCTTGCGTTTACTCTATATTATGTGGAGCAAAATATTGTTACATAGCGAATCCATTCCCCTCTGAAGAATGATGTCCTACAAAAACAAATAACAATTTATAATTAACGTAGTCATAATTATAATAAGAAGGGTCACTTATCTTTATGTGTGTCGTCCTCTCTGTACGTGTTTTGTCCTCTGCATAGTGTCGTCATGTCCACCAGCATCCTATTCGAAAAATTCTGCAAAGGAACTCAAATTTTTCAAATGAAACTGCAGAGAGGATAGTGAGTCACCTGTGTTGTAACTAGAAAGAGTCGTCCAGAGCCACGAGGAAAATTTTCTTCACTCTGTTCATACATCGAGTCTTTTCGTATTTATTCAGGCTTTGCTGGTACTACTGGATTATTGTCATGTCAGACGTCGCCTACAATTACTAAATTTATAAAATGGACCGACAAATTATACCAATATACTCCCGAATGGATTTATTGTGAGCTATTTTCATCTTACACATGCTGGTTACTTCCTGGAATCCAAAGCTATTTCCTGGAATTAAATTTAAATGGTTACATAAGATAGTCATGCAGAAAATGAATTTGTAAATAGATTAGATAGATATACATAGATATTATTTTGGCAAACTAGGTAAATTAATGAAGTACCTTTTTTAAAGATGATGTACGGCGATCAGTGAACTGTGCAATATGCAGCTCTGCGGTTCAACCTCCTCTCGCAAACGGAGCCAATAGCCTAAAACTGAAGGATGGAATTGGAGATCTATATTACATTCGGTCTTACCTGTGACATCAGAAGTCGTATCATATCAAATGTTGCGAAGCTTATTTTATGCCAACAAGTAAATATGAGATCGGCAGGCATAAAGTGTAAATAGGCACACACCTGTGTAACAGGTATTCCTATAAAACCTAGTGATCGATCACATCATTGGTCATTGGTGATGATCAGAACATTTTTTTTTACATATATGAATATTTTTGGGAGCAATCAAAGTCGCCGCAGTGTCAAGCAGATGGACTGGTAGGAAGAGAAGTGCAAAGAAGCGAAACTGTGAGTGCATTTAGAAAAGCCTAAACGACTCCTCTTATATACTCCGAGAACTTTTTCTTATAGTTAATTGTAATAACTTTTCTTCTTGCTAGTTACCCTGTTTCCGTACGTGAACATTTAACGTCCCTTTAACCTCTATGTTTTGTCCTGTAACAGCTTGTAAACGAAATTTTGAATTAGTTATATTGATATTTTTAAAATATTTGTAATAATCATTGCGGCTTATGATAGTTCTACATGCACCTGTATCTATTTAAAAATTTATTAAATATTATTAAAATATTTGTTACCATTTTTAGCTCGCTTATATTGCTCACCTGAATGGTTGACCTGCATAGTCTTGCTGTATGACCTTGTTTACCGCACCTTTCGCATTTCCACTATATGCTGGACATTGGTTTCTTTGATGGTTTTGCCCACATTTTCCACATGTATTACGATTACCTGGGAATATTGGATACCTTACGTGTTTATTATTGTTTTGTTGCACTGTTATTGGTGCTTTTGAATCTGGCTTGCTTTTGTTATTGTGCTGACATTTTGTTTTTACCATATTAATTTCCTCCGTGTTGATAATTTTTGCTTGATTTTCTGCCATTTCAAGATTAATCGCCAATTCACATGCTGACTCAAATGTGAAATTTTTTTTCATTAAGTAGCTTTGCTTGAGTGTTTGAGTTATTTAAACCGTATTTGATTTTGTCTATTTTGTACGTATCCGCTCCGATTACTGATAGGAACAATGGAACTTTGTTTTCTTCTTTTATATCAATCACTATAAAGAATTGTTGCATTTTTTCCACATAATTTTCAAAACGCCTATTAGCCCCATAATGATTTATGTACTTTTTTTCTTTTTATGTGATATTTTTTAATTTACATCCGTCCCGTTTGACAGGCAAGCACAGAGTGCTCGTTGTCTTAAAAGCGAAAAATTAGCGATATTCTACATTTATCATATGGCCAAGTGAAACGACTGCAAATGTATGTATGTGTTTAATGTTATTTAGTAATATACATAATATTAATAAATACAAGAGGTGTCGTTAGCTGAGGAGTAAGAGCAGCAGCAGCGGCAGTTGCCGGCGGCTGATTTTTCTCTTATATTTAATAATTTGATTTGAACCGTAAAAGTAAATAGTTTTTCTAAACAGTTTTCTATTCCATTTGACCGATTCTAAAATCTTCAAGTTCGAATCCACCATTGGCCAAGTTCAAAAAAGTTTCCTCTTATTTTTAAGTTTAAAAAACCGTAAACTAAGTCCAGACGTGCAGCTTCATCATGTCTTTTCTCAGGTAGCTGTGATAGAAGACTGCGCTTCTTGCAAACAACTAAGTCCATTGAAATCATGTCTACTTACTTTTCACTAAATAACTCCATATAAAACTGGTGAGCTCGTTGGGCAGGTGAAAACGTGGAACTTATTGCTGAGATTACCTCTTTCCAGATATTAATTACATTTTAATACCTTTCCACCACGTGGATGAAATGTCTGTGAGCAGCAGAGCCAAGCATTGCGTTTTCATCAGAAATTTTCTCAATTTCCTTGCAAATTTTCGATAGAAAAGCTTCAGATTCCTCAAACCTTCTTTTACTAACAAAACGCGCACAATAATTACTAAAACTTCCCTGTCGCCCTGCCACAGTTTCTGTACAAACCAAGTGCGGAACAACCAATACAAATTTTTGCAACTGCTCATTGTTCATCTGGATTGGTTCGGCTGTCATTTCTATGTTCAAGAGAGGGTTTTTTCTTAGTTCCTGTTGAATAGTCGATTTGACTAAAACTCGCTTGTTTACAGCCAAGGGTGAGGATTTCCCTTTTATATTATTGCTGGCAGATTTCCAAGCCACAAATAAACTTTTGGAACCACTTTCACAGCATGCAGGCGAATGACTGTCATTCAATTGAATTAACTTGGTTTTCGCAGAGCATAGTTCAAAAGGCGGAGACATTTTCAGTGCGCGTGCTTATCGGTCGCTTATTAAATTTATATTTGTACACTGTGTGCAAGAGTTGTGCAAAGCCAACAACGAACCGATATACAACGCTCTACTCAAGTGTCAAGGAAGAGATGATTGGATGTGCAAGAGGAAAGGCAATATCAAAGTCCACTAGGGGCGAATGAAATATCGAGTGCTCCATTACGGGTATTGGGTACGACAAAACAAAGCCTAACTGTGCAAATACCTTCAGTGTTCCTGATGCCGTGTGCCGAAAACGTTCTCTTCCGCTTGAAGTCGTTGTATGCACAAACAATCTTGCTGCTTTAAGTAGCCCATACACTTATCAATTTATTGCTCAACTTTACCTCAATTTGAAAGTTGAGGCGATAAGTTGATATGTGTGTGGTCCTGTTGAACCCTCAATCTCCGGTTGAGATTGAAGTTGAGCTGTTGATGAGTGTCAGAGATCAACTTGCGGTTGGCATAAACGAAATGATGCGTGTGTGTGTATGTTGCTCAACTATTGGTATGATTTTATTATATTCGACGCTTTTGAAGGATAAGTTGACCGTTGAGCTTTGAAATTATGAAAGCTTTGTAAGAGATTTATGTAATTTATAATACTAGACTATATATATATATATGTATCTTTATATTTATTTGTACTAGGTTTAAATGGTTTCAATAAAGGAAAAACAGTTGTGGGAAGAAAGTAAAGTGAAAAATCGGAAACGCTCTCTGATTTTTTTCAGCAAAACAGAATTCCAGATAACTGTGACATGGACCATTTATTGCGTGTATTTCGGTTTTCTTAAATTCATTAATCTGAATTTCTGAAATTCACTAAACTAAAATTACGGAAATACCACATCACCTATACTCTAAGCAGACGAACAAAATCAAGTATCTATCATACGTAATTAAATTTTTTAAAAATCTAGTTACCCAAGATTTTGTGAATTTTCAAAACTCACTTTACCTTTGAATTTGAATTTAAATTATTAAAAATGTGCTGTCAATTACATATAAAAATTGATAGAAATTTCATTTTGATTCATAAAATCTTGGGTAACTAGATTTTTGAAAAATTTAATTACGAATGAATGATCATTGATTTTGTTTGTCTGCATTAGGGTATAACACACATCTCGCAATCTGAGTCGCACTCGCTATTACGTTGATGTACGTTAGATGTTAGTAAAAGTTTGTGAGAGTGAACACATTTTCTATAATTATTTCAGTGTTATCAAAATTATTTTTACAACTTTAAATTGCTTTCGGTTTTGGTTAGTTGTCAAAAATTTCTTTCATTGTTTTTGACACTGATAAGATTGAAAGTTATTTGCGCAATACCGAAAATCACGAATAAAACACGACTTGTTCGTCAAAAGAAAAAGTGAAATTTTAAAGAAGTTATCTGCTGACGCATCTATCAAGATAATTTCCCAAGAGTATTGTGTCAACAAATCAACTGTGTGCAGGATAATTCAAATGGACATAAAACTTTCTACATTTGTTCGAATAAAAAAGGCTCTGCATAAATGGTTTTTGAAGAAAAGTGCAGTTCACATTCCAATTTCGAGTCATATTTTGTGTGAAAAAGGCAAAATATCTGCATAACAAAATTAAAAAATGTTGAAATCATCGTGCTCATTTTCCCTCAAATGTTTTAACAAATTCATTTCAGAATATTTTACACGATTTAGTATCCACGGTTTAGCTCAACTTCTTTCTTTAATTAGTCGCGATACTTTATTAAGATTCAACAGCAACTGACTTGAGGTCTATGTTGAAGTAAAATTGAAAAGTGTGTGCAGATATTGACAAGTTGATCAACCGTTTTGCCAACTTCAGGTTGAGCAACAGATTGATAAGTGTGTGGACCGCTTTACAGTAAGGGGAGCCAATGCTAGTTCAGGTATTGACATATTGGTTTGTTAAGATAAATTTATTTCTTTAATTCACAAGAAACTGAATGCTTTGGCTACGGGCCCGGCTATGCATACTAGCTCACTGACTTATAATAAGAATGGACTAAGAGTTTTTGCTTAAGAAATGGCACACTTTTTGAATAGACTGTGAAAACCGTTTACTTGTCGATTATAAACACTAAAGATGTTGTAATATAGTATTGCATTACACGAAAATTGTTTAGGAAGTTAAACTTGTTTTAATTAACACAATTTAATTTTAATTTTTAGTATTACGGAAATGTGCTCCTCTGCTGCATTGACAGTACTGCTTCCAAAATCGGTTACAGTTTAACGTACATTTTGTGCTTGAAGGAGACAAAAGATTTTAACCAAATTTGGTGTCATTTTTGACTATTGGATGGCTCAGTCCATTCTTATTATATGTCAGTGGAAAGTCTGAAACAAAGTTTTCTCTGGTGGGGTAAACATGATGTCATCTTCTTGTAGTAAAAGCAGTGGTGTGTTACAATATAAAATTATGAGTCTGTTCAGAGCAACATGCTATAGTTACTTCGAAAGCGTTTTGAAGTGACTCTGTGAATTTGACGATAGCGTAAAAAGAGAAGTATAGAAAAAAGCGTTTTGAAATGTATGTATGTATGTGTACATACTGTCATATATTACATATATGATCAAGCTTATGCGATTTAGTGGAAAAACTCTCTTGAGACTTCGATAAGCACTTTTCTCCGCAGTCTGTTATAGGCACTTCAGGACTAAGTTTTAATTAATGTAACCATTTTCTATGCTCTTCCTTAAATATAATTCTGTTAGCCATATCCTCATACTTTATAATGGCATCTATATCAGAATTTTGAATGGTTTCTATATGCTCAACCGTTAGTTTTAATCCTACAATAAAGACATTGTAGACAAATTTAATTTAATTTTAGTTTTCTCATACTAATAAACTCATTGCAGATATATTCATCTAACCCCCAAGCCCTAAGTAAATTGTAGACTTCACTTTCCTTGTCGCTTATTATTGAATTTATTGGTCAGATCGAAGGTGGACAATCACTGTTTGAACATGAAACAGTTACACCGTTTTCCATATTTTTCATAGTTTCTTCTATATCATCAATAAAAGAATCCGTAATTTGGTCCATTACATTAGCAGGTTTTTTCTGTAACTGCAACATAAAGGGTTATTGATGACGTGTCTTAAGAAAAAAATAATGTTAACTTTAGTAGAAATTGTTAGAAATTTTAATGCGGTGTAACTTTGATTGGGGACATATGATTAATGTCCGAATGTCGAGTATTTAGTTGGAAAGATGAAAGCTCGAAATTTGTTAAAGCACCGGGAGCCCTCTGTTTTCAATTTACTAAAACAAACCCGTTTATTTTGTCGAAAACCAAGGTCGGCAGAATGGTTTTATAAATCGAGTATTTGTATGAGGTAGAAGAAAATATTGCAGATAAAGCGGCCACACACGATACAACTGTTGTACCAATCTGTGTTGGCATACAACCGTTGTATGGTGTGTGGGCCAATTGTACCAAGCATCCAACAATCGCAAGCTTGGTTGGATGGTTGGATGTGCACGGTTGTATAGTGTATGTGCTTGTTGTTCAACCGTTGATCCGATTTCATTATCTGTGAAGTTTTTTATTGTAATTGCATTGTAAAAAACAAACCAAAATGGTGTCTATTAAGTATAAGGACTTCTGGGAAGAGTTTATTGATATATTATTAATTTTCGAAGACATAATCATAGCTAAAACACAAATGCATATTTTCCTTTTTTTTTACTACCGATGACATTATTTCGTAATACTCAGTATGAAAAGTTACACAAGACTGACAGCGGAAGAAATCGGTCCAACAGTTGTATCGCGTGTGGACTACCATACAACTGTTGGTCCATTTTTTTCGTGTGTTGGCCGCTTAATGTTATAAAATCCAACCGCCTTCGAAAATGTTCACTTAAATACTGACAGTGCCATTCGGGTCATTCTACAGGAAATCGACAAAGTTCTGAATGTACCATCTCCGATTTTGATCAAATTTCACAGGTAAGTTAGTTTTGTTCTTAGCAGTACTTTGCTGAAATATTTTTTTTGCTTTTTTCAATTTTTGACGGAGATACTGTATTTTGAAAATTGAAAAAAAAAATTTAATTTTGCATGGTAGGTGTAACTTCAAAAATTTATATCTCATGGGCCTGCGATGTGCACATGAATCAAACGATATATATTTAAGAATGCTTTGAAGCTCTTGAAAAAATTTATGTTTACAAAATTTTCGTTATTCGAAGGAAGGAAGTGTAGTCACTTAAATGCTCAGAAGGCCACTGGTTCCAAAGGGAACTATTCATACTTTATTACGAAATCCAACTTGATACGATTTATGGTCAAGTGTCTCAATTATCGAGCCTTAAAGTAGAATTCTTGAAAAAAGTCATACAAATTTGAAGTGTTATCCTTGATGCTGTACAGTTTTTACACCAATTATTTTTTTCTTCTAAAATATGAGCCCTTGTCAGTTCTCTACAACAAAAGAAATGAATTACTCCAAAATGTGCTTCCGTTCAAAACTTATTAACAATTTTGTGTTATGCGAAAAGTGAAAAAGAAGTAACACTTGTTGTGTTCTGGAAATTAAATTTATTCACTATTCGCATAACATAAAATTATTTTTAACTTTTGAACGGAATCATATACTGAGGTAGTTTTTCTATGCTTTAAAAACTAGGCCTTGATGTAAAATCTTTACAGGATCACGGATAAAACTAAAAATTGACATTTTTTCAACAATTCAAATTTAAGGCTAGATAACTGAGTAACATGTTGAATATTGTTATAAAAGAGCAAGATTCCCTTCGGAACCACTGCAGAATTTTGATCCTGCAATGTCCGTGAAAGGACTTGTGAGCATTTCAGTGACTACACTTCTTCGACAAACGTAAATATTTTCAAATGTGAATAAGGACATATCTTTGAACACCAATTTGTTTTCAGGAGAAGCAAAGCAACCTTAAATAAATAGCATTTTTACATGGGCTTACTATGTGTACATTCTGAGATATATTTAATGTTACGCGTACCATGCAATGCTCATCATTTTGTTTTTTTTTTTTTTTTAATTTCAAAATATCATATCTCCGTCAATAATAGACAAAACCAAAAAATATTTAATTTAATAAATATTTAATCAAAATCGGATATGACCGATGCACAAATTTACAAAATTATTTCCGATATTCTGTGGAATGACGCACTCCACTCCACTGCAGCACTACCTTAAACTGTTCTAAATACTGACACTGACTTTCAACGCAAATATTGGTTCCAAAATGCTGTTGCCGGTAACTAGATTCAAAAGTTTACTTTTTTTTTTATTATTTTATACACAATGCAAAGAAATTTTCTATTAGAGGCACGTGGAACAATTTAAAAAAAAAATTTTAAAACTTAAGTTGTATGTTGAAAAAGTTGGTGGTATGTGCACTTTTAACAATAAAGATATAAAATGCTACATACAATAATTGCATACCGACGAAAACTCACTACAATCTCCATACAGATGTATAACTGTTTTAAGCATTATACCCTAGGTAGACGGGTAAAATCACTGATCATTCGTTCGTAATTGAATTTTTCAAAAATCGATTTACCATTGAATTTTAATTTTAATTGTTAAAAACGTGCTGTCAATTACATACAAAAATTGACAGGACTTTCGGTTTAATCAACAAAACCTTGGGTAACTTGAATTTTGAAAAATCAATTACGAACGAATGATCATTGATTTTGTCCATCTACCTAGGATATTAGACTCTGTTGCCCCAAGGTGCCATAAAGAAATAGTAGGCGTAAATGGCTATTAGCGCGTTAATGTGTGTATGTATGCGTGTGTGAAAAGTGATTTGATATTCAGGACGGCATATACGTTTCTTACTATAGTTGCTATTAACTGCCAAAAGCAGGTACTTTACGTTCAAGATTCCATAGAGCAGCCAGTATATGCAAAATCAATCATCTATGCATATGCACCTATCCTAGTCTTACGCACTAGATTTCGTTTTTATTTATTGGTTTAAGGGAGTGCCATTCTGAATAACAGGAAACCTTTCCACACACACATTCACGTCCTAAAATTCAATTTAAAAATAAAAACTCACCCAATATTCCAAATTTACACTTTATATAAAACTGTTGAAAAACACCAACCGCACTCGAAAAGGTTCACTTAAAGACTGCCATGTCAATGCCTAGTGCCACTGCAGTCAGCCTCAACGCCAGCGAGTATCCCAGCAGCGCCAGTCAGCACTACTGTTCTGCCTGAGCTAGATGAGTGAAGATATACATACTTACTGAAATCTGCTGCGCTGCGACAGTAAAGGGACTCGTCAGCTTGCGCATACGCATTGGCAAGGCAAAGACTAGGAACGATTGTCACAAGAAATGCCTGAGCACAATTGCGACTGCGAAGGCAGGCTTCGATGGCGATATTTGTCAAACTTGGACCTCGCCGGTGATATCTGTAATGAAGCTACATACATTTCAGCTAGACACCAGCGAAAACGAGTGTCTAGCAGCCGCAACAAAGTAAGCCAGCCGCCGAGAGGGGAGCACACTACTGATAAGCAGCTCAGTAGTGTCCCGTGCTGGTGGCGTGATAGTAGAAGGGAGCATTCTACAACCGGCGCCATCATCCAACCTGCCTATAAATAGCCGGCAGCCAGTAGTAAGATCACTCAGTCGATCAGCAAGCATCGAAGTGAACTCATCCGAAAGCTACAAGTCACCGTTCAGCAAAATATCCGACCGCGAGAGTACAACTCCAAAGTAAACAGAGTTGACCCCCACCGGTGGAATACCAGAAGGCTGGCTATAAAAGTCAGTGAAGCAGCGAAAGATTAGTCAGTTGCCTCCCAGCAGCTCGACTAGAAAAATCTCCCGTCCAGTCCTATCCGCAAGTCGTGTTGACTAGTTCAACGGCAAGCGCACGTTAATCGTGCTGGCGTGAGAATTAGTAAGCGCACGCATTCCGTCCCCGTACCCCCGTGTAGGCTACTCTGCCGATAAGCGCACGTTAATCGTGTTGATCAGAAGAGTAGCGAGCGCACGAATATCAATTGCGTCCCCGTACCGTGTTGGCTACTCTGACGACGAAGCGCACGTTCATCGTGTTGGTCAGAGGAGTAGTAAGCGCTCACGTACATTCCGTCCCGTACCCCCGTGTTGGCTATTCTTGCGACAAGCGCACGTCATCGTGTTGGTCAGAAGAATAGCGAGCGCACGCTCCGTCCCGTACCCCCGTGTTGGCTATTCTGAAGACAAGCGCACGTCATCGTGTTGGTCAGAAGAATAGCGAGCGCACGCTCCGTCCCGCATCCCCCGTGTTGACTACTCCTAACGACAAGCGCACGTTGATCGTGTTGGCCTAAGGAATAGTAAGCGCACGCTCCTACCCCACACCTACGCCGCGTAGTCTTAAGTTATTGTAAGTAAGTGAGCGAGTGTAGATTAAATAGTGTGTGTGTTACGTATACCGCCCGAACCGCAGAGCTAGAACAGCGCTCTGAACCCAGGAACGTCGAAAAACGGCCCTGGACAATCTCCTGACTACCCGCACACCAACAACCGACGTTACATATCATATCAAGTACAACAACGAAGTCGCAGCCGTGTCTCATTCTATACATTTTCCGTTGTTTAGTCGAACAACTTCGCATTCTTCCGTCGAAGTAGCAATTGTGCTCAGACCTGAAACCAAACCAAAATTTCAGGCAAATAAAAGAAAGTACCGACACCTATTGAAAGAAAATAATTCCATGCATTAAAACATAAAAACTAAATCTGCTAAAATTCTAGATACGAGTCCCTTAGGGAATAGAGACGCTATTTTCAGAAAACTTAGTAGTCATTGTACAATTTCTTATAATTGGTTAAAATGCTTTGAACAATTTATTTCATTAATACCTCAAAAATGGTTTGGTGGTACCAATCAGAATTTTCTTACTTCGATTCAACATATTATAAATATTAGAATGTTGGCTTTATTTAGTATCATTTGATTTATATTTACTCCGTAATATTCACTTCTTTAATTCACTTAATTCCAGATTTACTCATATGCAGATAGTTTAAAACTACACTCTGCGCATGCTTAATAGAAGAACTGAGCATTAGTAAGCTAGCTTACAAAATACTAAAATGTACCGAGTTTGGCTATTCACCCATGAAGATATTGAAAATAAGCATTAGAAACTTTAAAAAACTTCGGTGAAGTTTATAGAGCATTCATAAGTTTCGATTAATATGCTAAGAACTTAAAACAAAACTGTAGCGATTGAAATGAGTATGCCACGCTTACGACGTTAAGCTTTCGCCAAAGTAATATTAAGAATATTTTATAAATCTTTATCCAGAATACGCATTCTTAATTTCTTAGCACTGAAAATTTTTCTGAGTGTAGTAATGCCAAGGAGAACGGCGACCGCAGCGAGCGACAAACAATTCTTTACTTTCGAAAATTGTCTTTAGTAGGCGCAGTAGTAAAATCACACAACTGGGCGCATGGGTAAGAAGTGACCCCAATTTCATTTTAGAAATTTAAATAAACCACAAAATATTCAAAAACCAAAACAGTGCAGTACCATAGATAAATCTTATTCCTTTAAGAAAAACGGAAAAACAAATAACTTCTCTTTAAGCTATCACAAAAATAAAATAACAATTATTTTATATTACATACTGAGAAACTTCTTGCCAATCTTTATAGAAAACTAAAAAAAATTAGAACCACTATTCGGAGTACAGTAGAAAAGTTACTATTCACTCAAAACTGCAATTTCAACATACGTTTTATTTATTTTCGCTAGAACTCATCCGAAAATATTATAAAATGGCGAAATTTCGAAAGATATACCTAACAAAACTTAGCTCACGAAAAATAATACGTAAGTGGGCGCATGGGGTCACACTTTACTATAGTAAAAAAGCACGTGTACGTTGCAGTGGCTCGAGTACGAAGATTTTCAAATATTATTCTAAGATGACAAGCTACTGGTAGACGCAAGGTCGAGAGAGAATGAGTTCTACATTTTAATCGCGATTACTTGCTCTGATCCTATGCGACTACTGAAGGGTTAAAGCACTACGGCCAGCAATTGAGAAGATAGACGCGATTTAAGAATTGGCCAAACATATAATCATTACAGAAATGTAGTCTCTTCGAAGTATGCTCCTTTTTGCTTCTATTAAATATGCACTTAGAAACTCAACTGGATTTGTTCGCTTACGATTTCTTCACAGCTGTACAAATTTGTTCAACTGATGACGGAATGAAGAAAGAATAAGTGTTCTCTCATACTAAGATGGAATATATATTCTTACCCTTTATACCATGGTTGCTTCCCTTTTTGGTAATTTCCGTCTCCCTTGCATCCACAGAACGCTCGAAGGATTCGAAGTTCTGTGGGCAAAGAGCGCCTACCGCAATAAGCACTACTTAGCATAGAGGTATGCAAAGCAGAAAAGATGGATGTCTCCAAACCATCGATGACTTCGCGAGCGCTAAATCTCGAAACAAGACCTTCTAAAGGTATCGCGCAATTATATACTATGTAGCAAGCTATGTTACTATTTCCAATTAACTTAATTATGTTTCTGTACAAACTATGATTTGAGATTAAAAAATAACTGCAATTTCAATTTTAATTGATTTATAATAAAACTCACACCTAAAAGCGGTGTTTACTGCCTACTAACCGATTTCTCGTCCACCTCTTTTGTTTTTTGTTTTCATAGGCAAAGGTGGGTCCTCAATTTTTTTTTTGCATTGTAGTCCGCAAAGGAGGTGAATTATAATAATTGCATTGGCGTCGTGTGTAATTACGAACAGCGTTAAAAGAGGTGATTTACTATAAAAGGAAAGAAAATCAAGTTTCATTTTACTTTAGAAAAACTTAGGTATTCAGAAAATCTAATCAATGAAAAAATATACCGGACAGAATTTTCACCAATGCTGTAGGGTGGACTATTTGATAATAAAACAAGTCAAAAGCTAGAAGATGGCTAAGACCAATAAATGAATGCCCATATGTAATTTCGGATGGTCACGTCTCTGTGCAAGTTTGATTGTTGAAGTGGTTTTTCTAGAACGGTTCGTCGGACGGAAAAAATGATTATGGGCAATTTCAAAGGATTTCATATTCTGAAGAACTTTTCCGTACAATAAAGACGTCTACGACTAATCGCTTTAACAGTATACGTGAAAAACCTATATTTTTATATGGCAACACCAGGAATGGGTTGTTCGATTTAGACCATTTTTGAAATTATATTTACTATTTCTATGAAATACCATGTACACAATTTCAGCTATCTATGTTCACGTACTCTCAGGCAACATCCAAATATATAGTGAAAATCTAAATTTTTGTATGGCAAGACCAACAAAGGGTTGCACAATTTAGTCCGTTTCTGAAATTTATCTTGGGAAGTACCCAAATAATAGGAAAAACACATTTTGTGTATGGGAATTCTACGAAGGAGTTGCCCATTTTGCCCCATTTTCGAACTTAAATTTACTTTTCTGTTAAAAAACCGTTTACCAAATTTCAGCACACCAAGCGAACGCGTTCTGGAATTATCGTGCGGACGTACAGATAGACAGCGAAGCAGGCAGATGGACAGTCGGACATACAAACATCAAAATAACTTTTGCTA
The DNA here is from genome assembly GCA_963930735.1 of Dioctria linearis. Lineage (NCBI taxonomy): Eukaryota > Metazoa > Arthropoda > Insecta > Diptera > Asilidae > Dioctria > Dioctria linearis. Next base: position 335,072,801 of record OZ005740.1, on the reverse strand, counting down.
TTATGCATGGGTGTCCAATCTTTGTTTTACAAGCGGAATGACAAGCTTATATATACTTTTTAGATTTCATCTAGGCTATAAAAATATGGAGTATATAAATCTCTGATGTGAAAGTTTTATTACACTTTCTAACATATCTGTTAATGTACAATGTTTTTACAAGAATTTTCTTGGGGCAGAAATGGAAAAAAATATTAAATCTACAGAGTAATATACAAGGACGAAGATGAAATATGTTGGCAACGCTATTAACCAGAAGATGAGTTAGAGTTAATTAAGAATGGTACAGTTTTTTTTTTTTTTTTAATTCCTAGAAAAGACAAAGTAGAGTCACTTACTGAAATATTTTCGTAGAGATCGGTCTTATTTTGAATTAGTTATTTTGCTGGTATTGTAAAACGTTCTATAATTAAATTAATTGAAATACAGTCCACTTATCGTTTTTTCATTGATAACATTCCTACTACCTCCCGCATAAACAAAATATATATATGGGTTGAAGTACTTGTTCTATCGAGATTCTGGCTCACTTCTTGTACTTAAAATGTCCCATTATCTATGGCGCCACCAGACCACTTTTTGTACTGAAAAAATTGTATATACATATTGTTGTCCTTGGAGGCTACAGTTTGACCTTATCTTCTGACGTCACGTTATTCTTTTGAAATCGGTGCAGTGTGGCGTTGGAGGCTACAATTTGACCTTGAATACGTCTTGTAATGTTATTCTTATTATTATTATCGCTTAATGGGCTAAAAATATAATGCCAACACTGAAATTTTTATATGTATCAAAGAAAATAGATTTCCCAATAACCTATTCATTTATGTATGAATCTAATTAAATTTACAAAGGGGAGGCTTTTATAGATAAGCAAATGGCAAGGATATTTAATTTTTTGTCTTTTTCCGCTAATTAGATTGCCTATGTTTTGATGTATATGTGTACAACCGAAAAATTTACGCCTTCTGTTCCCATGGCAAAGAGGTAAGGTATTCTCTAAGAAATACATGTTCTTTTCTAAGTCTGTTTTCCGTTGTTATTAGCAACTTCTTCGTTCCTTTGACAGAAGGAAGCATGATGAGCTTATATGAAAACATAATTATTTTATTTTAGCTCATTCCTTTTCAGGATTTTTAAGAAACTTAGGTGGAATTGTATATGTAATAAAATTTACATCGTATACAACAAACCTTCCCACCATAAAAGGAGAATTATCCTTGGGTGAGGGTATCGGATTACGATTTTGGAAATTGAATAGATAGCTACTTTGTTTCGGCAATCAATATTCTGAGCCTGGTGAAAAAATCTTCCGGCATGGCTCAGTTGAGTTTTTGGATTTCAAGCGGTTAGATCGTTAGTGATTTTTGTCCGGCAAGAAACTAATTTCAACGGAACGATTTAACTCATCTATGCGTTTTGCAATTAACGTGGGCTCTGAATCCTTCAGTAGCCCACCGGGGCTCACCTCATTTGCTTTCAAGGTGTACGTGCTACGAGTGGTACCCGGATGGCAGGGCTCCATCCGATTGATGTTGAAGAGGGACGGTGAGCATCCCTTTACTGTTTGGCGTGGTAATGCTGTCGCAGGACGGTACCATCGGGTGTTTTTCGGCCTATACCCCCACCGGGGTCAGTCTTGGCAGGCTTTTGGTAAGTTTTATTTTTGACTTGTTTGGATCATATTCACCTTTTTTTCTTTTATTTTGTTTCTAGGCTGTACTCTCGCCATCACAGGGAAGCATGGTCTATGCGAGTGCTGCCACTACATGCCAGACTCGCTGCTTACGAAATTCCCGAGGGAGATCACGGTTATCCCTCCCCTCTCAGGGGAAGGCCCGTCGGCAGGCGCGGACAGCGACGCCTAAGTTTTTTTCCCGCCGCCGCCTGGATGTGAACCTGGGGAAGCGTGTAAATTGTAAATTCTTTTTCTCTTTTTTCATTTTTTCTATATATTGTCTGTCCTTCTTCTTTCTTTTTTTTTCTATTTATTATTATAAAAAAGAAATACAAAAATTATGAAACACAAAAAAGATAAAAATTAATTAATTTCTATATTTGTTGTTCTTATTCTTTATCCCGTTTTTTTTTGTGGTGTAGTATTTACTATTTGCTATTTCTGTGTTGAGATGTTTTTTAAGAGTCAGTTTTATAACGTTGTTAATTAAAGTGTCAAAATACAAAAAAAAAATATTCTTGTTGTGATCGCACGTGTCAACTAAGGGCTTAGCGAATATTAAAGAAAAAAGTGGAAGAAATTGAGGCAAAAGCCCTACTTTTACGGCAGTGTTACAGAAGTGCCATTGAGTTTGAGAGTTTTTTAGTTTATTGCGGTTGGTGTAAGAAACGTTATGACAACTATCAAAAAATATTAAAAGACTTCTTATGATTTATGTAGGTATATGATATTCAAAAAAAAAAAATCAACAATACCGAGTCTATGTAGCCAGTTTGCCAATTAAGTTCCACGCACAGCTTCTATTAAAACTGATAGGCAACGAGATAAGAGCTACGAGTTTTCATTTTTATCAGCGAAGTACATTTTCTTGTGTTAAATAATTTGAACTGTTTGTCGCGACTTTTATAATAATTGATTCAAATATCTCGTATTTCATTTTTGTTTCCAATCTTAGTTATAAAAACCTTAAATCTAAATAAATTGCAAAAGGAGTTGTCAATTCAGTTTTGCAACTGTCGACTCATACAAAAATGGTGTCAAAAGTGCGAGATCATAAAGAAAAAAGCGATTTTGTGCATAAGAAAGAACATAAGAAACCTCGAAAAGCACCAAGCCGATAAGTCATTCGCTCGGTTGGGGTAATATTCAACGGTATCTCAGAAAACAAAACTCTCAGAACGGAATCAATAGAACAGAAACTAAGTGAAGTGCAGTTAAAAAGTAGTTTTAAAAAGACCGTCTAAAAATATATTATTTTTCCGTTATCATCAGTGAAGTATATTCGAAATTATTTCCAGTTTTCTTGAACAAATAAGCAATCTAAAGCCCTTTCAGTAAGCATCTTAAACGCGCGGTTGGAAAATTTTTTTAGTGATGATTTTTAGTCATATGGGTAACATAAGTACTTTACGCAAATAAATTTTTACGTACCAGCAAAGGTGTGGTCGGTGAGAGATGTACTTGTGAGTATATGGATAGTCTAGATAGACTAGGAACCAGCAATGCGCCCGCCCTCGGCCTGTGGCCTTCACGACGCGCCCTGCCTCGGCCTACGGCCTTCACCAGTGCCTGGCTTAAGTTAGCAGATTACTAGAATTAGAGAAAAGATAGACTAGGAACCAGTAATGCGCCCGCCCTCGGCCTGTGGCCTTCACGACGCGCCCTGCCTCGGCCTACGGCCTTCACCAGTGCCTGGCTTAAGTTAGCAGATTACTAGAATTAGAGAAAGGTAGACTAGGAACCAGTAATGCGCCCGCCCTCGGCCTGCGGCCTTCACGACGCGCCCTGCCTCGGCCTACGGCCCTCGTCAGTGCGTATGCTCGGCCTTTGGCCTCGCCGCTCGGCCTTCGGCCGAGCACGTTTAAGTTATATGATACACAAAGCATAGCAGAATACGAATAATAGCAGGAAATGAAATTGGTAACCATGCCTAGTTGAAGAGATTAGGGCTAGTGGGAGGGTAACTCTGAAGGTATACATCAGAGCTACCATCATGAACTGCAGAGGTGAGCAGAACCCTGCTTGGCCATCACAGCGCCCTGAGTATAGCATTTTCAAAGAGCTTAAGAATGATAATAATAGTAACAACACCCGAAACTGGCAATGCTGATGCATATTAGTAATATACCGGAATGCCACGGTGGATAAACTACCACCATGCAATGATGGAAAGTAGTGCACCATCTGATTGCACACCGCTTCGCCAACCAACGGTCCCCACTGTACATAGCGCTGTAGATATATCTAGGGATATGTGCAGAGGAGGGCAAAAGGCATATTATCTAGCACTTCCAATTTTTAATGCATAGAACCTAGCAAAGTAACTGCACACAACACAACGTAGTAGCATTAATATCCCACAAGAATAAATAGCAAAACCACAAAATAGGAAGGGAAGATTGAGTTGGAAAAAGAGAAGGATTATAGATGAAACGCATGCACAGTTAACGAAATTAAATTAATCCTGAAATACAATATTTATAGAAGCATATGAATGATTGGTGTACACAATATGATAATATAAGCATTTATTTATGTGTTTGTTAAAGTTCGGTGCATGTACATATATACATATGAAGAAAAAAAATTAATATTATATTTTTTTTATATATATATATAAAAATTCAAACGGTGTTGCTGATTTGAGGCTAACCGAGGAATCCAGGACGGGTTAAATGTTTACTAAAAGTATTCTGGATCCAGTTCCCACCACTGTTAATCACCCTGACGCCCCTTCCCGTAACGGGGCGCAACTGCCATATTAGACAATGGTTGAACACCTAGCAGGGAAGAAAAAAGAAAAAAGAGATTAAGCACACATTGTATAAACGATAAGCTCACATAATAAATTAAATTACTACAAAAATTACTAAATCTGAATCAATATGAAATGCAATAACTACAATAAATAGAACAGCACAATGGAACACTAATATATTTAAAACAAATTTGCAAGCTTATAACATAAAATGGATAAAGCAAGTTGGAGAATTGAGTTAAGAAAAGAAACAGCAGCAACACAGTCAGTCACACAACAGCATAAACTCAGGCTGCACAACATATACTGCAGGCAAGCATGCAGCAAGCCATTCACATCAATGCATACGCAATTTGAAGGGAATAGGATAATTAAATCTGAAAATGAAATTGAAAGAACATAGATTAGCGATCAAAATGGGTTAAATCATTAAATATTATAAGTAGCATAATAATTAGGGAATACAACCCATAACCAAGCAGGTAGCATATGATAAACGCAGAACTATACTACCCCACCATCCAATCTTGAAGAACAGCAGTCATAGAAGCACCAGATGACAAAATTGGTCACTATATATTTAGATACCTGGAATGAAATAATAATAAAAGTTTTAACAGAGTGTCATGTCCAAAATGAATTTAATAATATATAATGAACTTATCTAAAGATTGAGGTTTCCGTGATGTAACCGGGCGCTGCATATATAGAGGGCTGGAACACTATAATTAACCCTTGAAGCATTCCCTACGAACATCCCAGACGAACAGAATATACATATAACCTGTAAGGACAATGATATGGATGTTAATAATAATAAATTAATTAGAACATTAGAATTCAGAATTAATAAAGGAAAACTGCACGTTTCATAAACGAAATAATAATAACTATAATAATTACAATACTGATATGCAAATGACACAAGCAAAACCAAAACATTCACAAATGGCAGAAACTTGGAACACCATCTTCTTCTATCTAAAAGTTATGAGAAAGTAAAGGGCGATAACCCAGTGAGAATCGCAGCACACAAGGTAAATAAGGGAATCTGCATGCATAAAGAAATAATGGAGCATCCCACACGTGATAGTATGAAGTAAAGGAATTCTATGGACCAATGAGCGCACCACTGGAAGATGAAAGAAAGAGAAGAAAAATTCCGCTCAGTGCATAGGAATGATTAAGAACTCCTGAACAAGATGGCCATTCAGCGCTATTCTGAAAGTAAATAGAGAAAAGTTTTAATGAGAGGCCAACACCAACAGCATCCACTAGAAGTATGAAATGATAGGAGTATAGGGGAGCGTTAGGTAATAAGAACGTAGTAACACATAGCACTAATAATAACTGAGATTGAAATATCCAGACATAGCAATATATACATATATAAGAGCACTGAGACCCCATTCCTTTGCAATATGAGCAAGTACAGTTGTCATATTAAGCTCCTCACCACTTAACTAGTTCTCAACATCAGCCAGGCCATAAGGACCTGTGAATTTAATTTAGAATGATCGTAAATTTTCATATATATTTGCATAGAATATTAAATATTCAACGCATATATATAGAGTATTTCGTGCGCATAGCGCAAACATAGGGAGTGACCATACACTCATTGGATAATAGTCAGACAATAAACCGCTGATGACGCTCTGTGGCGAGAGCAGAAAACGTTCCGGTAACGCCAACCATAGCAGCCTACACGGCCATAAGTATGCAATATAACATATTGCAAGGATAGGGAAAATATCGGTGGAGGCATATTCGCTAAAATATGCCAAAAACCTACTCATGTTGAGGGTCACCATTGTTACATTTATCGGGACGTAACAAAGTGAACTCAACAACACAAAAATTCTAAAAATACTATATTTGTAACACAAAATACACACCGGTAAAAAAGAGAATAGTTAATTAAAATTAATATAAAATATATTTTTTAGAAAAATATAAATAATTTATAATCAAAATGAAAATGAAAATGATAAAGAAAAAGGCAAAGTTAAATAGCAAGAAATAAGTGAAAAAGAACTAACCAATATATATGCTTTAGTTATATTACAAAAAATATATATAATAATAAAAATTTGTATTGTCCTATATTAAAACGCGTAGCATAATATCAAAAGTAAGCATGCAAAATAAATAATATATAATACATTGATATACGGAACCACGCATACTACCAAATAAACGCACACAACAGCAACTTAGGCATCTAACGCACAGAAGGCAGCAGAACATAAAGCCAGTTAGAGTAGGAGTAGAAGTAGCACTAACTTAGCATTTGGCCTACGCCACCACCTAACTAAAAATATATAAAAAATTGGAATATGTAGGATAGGCAAACTAAAGATACCGTAGCAGTGAGAGACTTCGCCTAAGCAGAAATATAAAGCGCATAGTAATAGATGAGCATGAGATAGCATTCCAACCAAAGATCCACTACAATTAGGAACCTCTAGCTTGGCCCTCAGCCTGTGCCGTTTTAATAAAAGTTTTTCAATAACTTAATAATTTTTAGAATAGGACGAACATAAGGTAACACAGCAATGAGAAATAGTCAACTTGGCCTTCAGCCAAACCCACCTCGGGCTCCGCTCCTCACCCACATAGGTCACCGAAATACGCATATTAGAAAGCAGGTAGACGGGAAGCCAGCGACGTACCGTCCTCGGCCTACGGCCTTCACCAGTGCCTGGCTTAAGTTAGCAGATTACTAGAATTAGAGAAAAGATAGACTAGGAACCAGCAATGCGCCCGCCCTCGGCCTGTGGCCTTCACGACGCGCCCTGCCTCGGCCTACGGCCTTCACCAGTGCCTGGCTTAAGTTAGCAGATTACTAGAATTAGAGAAAAGATAGACTAGGAACCAGTAATGCGCCCGCCCTCGGCCTGTGGCCTTCACGACGCGCCCTGCCTCGGCCTACGGCCTTCACCAGTGCCTGGCTTAAGTTAGCAGATTACTAGAATTAGAGAAAGGTAGACTAGGAACCAGTAATGCGCCCGCCCTCGGCCTGCGGCCTTCACGACGCGCCCTGCCTCGGCCTACGGCCCTCGTCAGTGCGTATGCTCGGCCTTTGGCCTCGCCGCTCGGCCTGCGGCCTCGCCGCTCGGCCTTCGGCCGAGCACGTTTAAGTTATATGATACACAAAGCATAGCAGAATACGAATAATAGCAGGAAATGAAATTGGTAACCATGCCTAGTTGAAGAGATTAGGGCTAGTGGGAGGGTAACTCTGAAGGTATACATCAGAGCTACCATCATGAACTGCAGAGGTGAGCAGAACCCTGCTTGGCCATCACAGCGCCCTGAGTATAGCATTTTCAAAGAGCTTAAGAATGATAATAATAGTAACAACACCCGAAACTGGCAATGCTGATGCATATTAGTAATATACCGGAATGCCACGGTGGATAAACTACCACCATGCAATGATGGAAAGTAGTGCACCATCTGATTGCACACCGCTTCGCCAACCAACGGTCCCCACTGTACATAGCGCTGTAGATATATCTAGGGATATGTGCAGAGGAGGGCAAAAGGCATATTATCTAGCACTTCCAATTTGTAATTTGTATCAGCTCCTAGAAAAGAGCAGTATTAGAATGCAGGAACAAGGTCTGAAGTCTGGATAGATTCATGTAGTCAATTGGCCACTACATGAAAATAGCCCGGATTAATCCAGAGATAGTACCGCATCTTCTGGTAGAGTGCTCGGGAGGGTAAACACGAAGCACACTAGCCAACACTCAACACTGTGAGTATAAAACGGTATACGAAGGCAGATATGAAAATAGGCATGAAAGTCTAGGAGTAGGCCTTGAGGCCGTAAACATAATGCAGATACATGAAAACACAAACACAAGCATGAGCTTGGTGCGCTGTGGACCGAAGCAGGGTAGAGATTAGAGAGGAGAAAAAGATAATTTGAAAAAATAAAAATAAAAAAATAAAAAACAATCCCCAACAAGCAATCACTTTGCATCCCCAAGAAATATATCTGATATAGAGATAATCACTGAGGCTACAGACCAATAAAACAAACATAAACAGCACACACAAACACCAACGACATTACAACACACATACAAGTAGGGCGCAATCGTAACCTAACTAATACTATAAACATTCCTAGGTCACATACTATAACGAAGAAATAATGACCCTAAGAGAGATCACAGGTGGTTTCAGGAACCTAACCGACTGTGACATAAACCCAGACATTAGAGCGTTGCTATCATATGGCCCGAATTTCATCACCCCAAACAGCCAACCGGATCAAGTAAACGAGATGAAAACGCTAAATGAGATAGCAAACGAAATTGAGGAAGAACAGCCAATGCAATACAAAAGGAAAGCAAGAGCGCTAGCTAAGGCAACCAATGCATACACTAGAGGAATAAAGAGGAAGAAACTTTCCAAGATGGAGCACAAAATTCTAGCAACGCTAACCAAGCTTAGAATGCTTTTGAGAAAAAGGAAAGATATCATCATAATGGAAGCCGACAAGGGCAAGGTTACGGTAGCCCTATATAGAAAACTATATGAGGAGCTAATGAATAAGATGATAGAAGACGGAATTCAGAAAGGCATATATCAGAAAATAATGAACAATGATGTACCTAAGCTGCAAAAAACGCTGCAAAACTCATACAAATGGAGACTCCAGGCGATTGCCAAGCATGGCCTACATTTAAGCGATAATCAGGATAATGCAAAGCATCAGAGAAAGAAAGAAGCCATCATGATGGCGGACCTAAATGATTATCAGAATGAGATAAGCATGCTACACCCTATAATAAAGATCCATAAGAAGGAGCTCCAAATGAGACCCATCGTAGCCAAAACCAGATCAATTAATACGGTGCTAGGTAAGCACATTAATGAAGCCCTAGATGCAATGAGAGGCTTGGACTGCCTAAGGTATAACTTGAATGTCAGGAATAAACTAGATTTAATATCTGAAATCAAGCAGACAAAGATCAGAGAAGGATATGTCCTATTTAGTTTAGACATAAAGGACATGTTTAATAACATAGATCTAGCAAGCTTAAAACAAAGCATTAGCAAGACAATAGGACCAAGTATAAGCAGATACTACAATGTAGATAATTTACTAGGCCTAATAGACTTTGACCTAAGGCAGGCGAACTATTTCAGGGTAGGAGACACCATTTACATCCAGAAGAAAGGGACACCAATGGGAGGGAAAACTTCCACCAAATATGCTAGCATATATATTGATCTAGGCATAAACAGGATATACAACCAGCTGGTAAACCTAGGAGTAGATATATTAAGAATTTATGTTGATGATTTTCTATTATACGCCAAAGAAAGCAACATATACAAGATCAAGAAGCTGCTGGAAGAAGAGTTAAACATGGATTTCACGGTAGAGCTAGAAAATGAAGAAGGATGTATCAATTATCTTGATATAACATTTCAAAGAACTAAAAACAGTTTCTTAACGAAATGGTACAAAAAGACCATCGCATCAAATAGACTAATTAATTTCTACTCTAATCAACCACTGCAGTATAAAACAAATACAATTATTGAGAGAATCAATTATGCGCTCGCAATCACGGAAAATGAGCACATCCAGCAGATAATGAGGACTCTGAAGGAAGAGCTGAAAGATAATAATTACCCGTTAGCAATAACGAAAGCAAACTTCCACAAAGCCATTAAGAAAGGCAAGCATCCAGAGCACAAGAAAGACATCATAATGTCAACATTAAGACGAATGTTTACCGAAATAAACTATGCAGAACAAGAAGATAAGACGAAAGCAATAGAACTAGGAGCCAGCAATACGCCATTGGATGCGAGTAAGGAAACGAATCTAGACGATCATCAAAGCAGTGATAGAAATGAAATAATGGGCAAGAAGTTCATTAAGATGCAATATCTAGGTAGAGAAACATCTCAATACATAAAGGATATTAACAGTATCACAAAAGATGTTAAAATGATACAATGCAATCCACCCAAAGCTAATCTTAGGAACAAGTATAGAGAAACCAAAAATACCAAGATTGGTATCCACAGCTATAATCCAAATAGCAAGACTAAGCATCTATCGATACCAGAAGAATGGAACAACATAATATTATACGCTTGTCAGCAATGTGATCAACAATTCATAGCGCACACTGGAAGAAATGACATAGAGGAGCTAACAAGAGCCTACCATGATAATCCAAAAGGTAAGCTCATGTGCCACATGAACGAACATAAGCATACTTTGAAGAGCCAAATCGAAATCATAGACAAGGTGAGAGGTAGGGCAAAGGCAGCAAAATACATAACAGCCTACATCGCCTGCAATATAAGCAATAGGCGAACCAATATCGTTAGCCTCAATACTGAGCTAACGGGCAACCATTTCAGGAATTGCATAAGCCAAGGCGCATCCACCATAAAAACCACAAGAAACTAATAGCATAAAGGTAACAGCAATCGGAGCACTGATAGCATGTGAGGAAAACACGAAAAAGGAACTAAAAGGAGACAATACTAGAACCAAGCTAACCACGGACTAGTTATAGAAAAGTGGAAATCATTAAATTAATAGTAATATGCAAGCAGCCAAAATGAAGGGATGAGAGAGAGGAGAGCAATCGCGAAAAAATTTTAAAGAAATTTTAGATGAATAGATAGATATATATATATATGTACGTTTAAGCATGAAACCTGGAAGATATTAATAATAACAATAAATAAACACCAGTAAGATTACATTTTATTATCTATTTTACTTCATTTTACCCTATTCCATGGGAGCATATGAAGCCATCATATATATTATGCCCAACAACAAAAGGCAAGTAATAAAATGATAGAAAATTAAGAATAAGACCAATATAAATTACCAGTTGAATAAGAAATATAAATATATATATATACTCCATGCATAAACAGAGGGTGGAAATCAAATTAGGTATCATACGCACAAAGTCAAAGTGGATATAATCATAAGTAGATGCGATGGTATGCAGAAACCACCCTGTTCCAATGTGTTTCCAATCTAAGAGAAATTGTGGGACGAAGCGAAGCTATGAACCATTAAATGAAATATATATTTGAAACGGCCATATTTAAACAAATCTATGAAACATACCAAAACTAATGTTACGCGCCAACGATGCAACAAACAATTGGCGCTAAAAATTATGAAAACCGCAAGAAATGAAAATATCCTTTCTGCCCAGAGGAACTAAACAGTAGACAAAGCCATACGGGAAGAAAATTTGTTTCATTGGAATTAAGTCAGAAGCTATTTCCTTCATATTAAAAATTTTTTAAATCATCAAGAATATTGAATAAACAAATAAACTATTATAATAAGGATTTTTTGTGTGATAAAGACGCACACAATAATTAAGCTAATCAAATATAAAGTTCACACTCACAATACCGAATCAAGTAATAAAGGGTATTCCAAGAATAATCTAAATATATAAGGTAATTGCTTCTCTATTAAAACATATCATATGAATGAAATATTCAATAAATAGAGGACAACCCAACTACACAATCATACGTCAGCGTTTGATTAATAACATTACGAGTAGATTAACTCTGAAAGCCAACATAAAAAGTTCCAGCATAGCAAACCAGGGTGAAAAACTAAAGGTAAAATACATACCCCCAAGAAAAATATATATAAAAGTTTTTCTAATAAATAATATATATTTTTGTAAATAAGGAGAAACCCTTAATCTCCAGACGGGCGCCATAAGATAAGGTGAAATAAAATAAGGAGACACAAGATAGAAGGAAGCAAAAGCAGATACATCGGGACACGCAGATTAATATAAGGGCTGATAGAAGGTTGGCTAAAGGAAGGTGCGATAAAACGCGAAAAACAGGAAACAACGCATCTCTGAAGGTAAATTAATACAAACTCCCAATGTGAATAAGCCAAATAATATAATAACCGAGCATGCCTAATACTATTCAATTGCATGATAATATATTAACAACGCAAGAACCAATTAGTAGAGTAGTGAAATAGCAAGAATAGTAATAAGTAAATCTCACTAGCATTCATGCATAGAACCTAGCAAAGTAACTGCACACAACACAACGTAGTAGCATTAATATCCCACAAGAATAAATAGCAAAACCACAAAATAGGAAGGGAAGATTGAGTTGGAAAAAGAGAAGGATTATAGATGAAACGCATGCACAGTTAACGAAATTAAATTAATCCTGAAATACAATATTTATAGAAGCATATGAATGATTGGTGTACACAATATGATAATATAAGCATTTATTTATGTGTTTGTTAAAGTTCGGTGCATGTACATATATACATATGAAGAAAAAAATTAATATTATATTTTTTTTATATATATATATAAAAATTCAAACGGTGTTGCTGATTTGAGGCTAACCGAGGAATCCAGGACGGGTTAAATGTTTACTAAAAGTATTCTGGATCCAGTTCCCACCACTGTTAATCACCCTGACGCCCCTTCCCGTAACGGGGCGCAACTGCCATATTAGACAATGGTTGAACACCTAGCAGGGAAGAAAAAAGAAAAAAGAGATTAAGCACACATTGTATAAACGATAAGCTCACATAATAAATTAAATTACTACAAAAATTACTAAATCTGAATCAATATGAAATGCAATAACTACAATAAATAGAACAGCACAATGGAACACTAATATATTTAAAACAAATTTGCAAGCTTATAACATAAAATGGATAAAGCAAGTTGGAGAATTGAGTTAAGAAAAGAAACAGCAGCAACACAGTCAGTCACACAACAGCATAAACTCAGGCTGCACAACATATACTGCAGGCAAGCATGCAGCAAGCCATTCACATCAATGCATACGCAATTTGAAGGGAATAGGATAATTAAATCTGAAAATGAAATTGAAAGAACATAGATTAGCGATCAAAATGGGTTAAATCATTAAATATTATAAGTAGCATAATAATTAGGGAATACAACCCATAACCAAGCAGGTAGCATATGATAAACGCAGAACTATACTACCCCACCATCCAATCTTGAAGAACAGCAGTCATAGAAGCACCAGATGACAAAATTGGTCACTATATATTTAGATACCTGGAATGAAATAATAATAAAAGTTTTAACAGAGTGTCATGTCCAAAATGAATTTAATAATATATAATGAACTTATCTAAAGATTGAGGTTTCCGTGATGTAACCGGGCGCTGCATATATAGAGGGCTGGAACACTATAATTAACCCTTGAAGCATTCCCTACGAACATCCCAGACGAACAGAATATACATATAACCTGTAAGGACAATGATATGGATGTTAATAATAATAAATTAATTAGAACATTAGAATTCAGAATTAATAAAGGAAAACTGCACGTTTCATAAACGAAATAATAATAACTATAATAATTACAATACTGATATGCAAATGACACAAGCAAAACCAAAACATTCACAAATGGCAGAAACTTGGAACACCATCTTCTTCTATCTAAAAGTTATGAGAAAGTAAAGGGCGATAACCCAGTGAGAATCGCAGCACACAAGGTAAATAAGGGAATCTGCATGCATAAAGAAATAATGGAGCATCCCACACGTGATAGTATGAAGTAAAGGAATTCTATGGACCAATGAGCGCACCACTGGAAGATGAAAGAAAGAGAAGAAAAATTCCGCTCAGTGCATAGGAATGATTAAGAACTCCTGAACAAGATGGCCATTCAGCGCTATTCTGAAAGTAAATAGAGAAAAGTTTTAATGAGAGGCCAACACCAACAGCATCCACTAGAAGTATGAAATGATAGGAGTATAGGGGAGCGTTAGGTAATAAGAACGTAGTAACACATAGCACTAATAATAACTGAGATTGAAATATCCAGACATAGCAATATATACATATATAAGAGCACTGAGACCCCATTCCTTTGCAATATGAGCAAGTACAGTTGTCATATTAAGCTCCTCACCACTTAACTAGTTCTCAACATCAGCCAGGCCATAAGGACCTGTGAATTTAATTTAGAATGATCGTAAATTTTCATATATATTTGCATAGAATATTAAATATTCAACGCATATATATAGAGTATTTCGTGCGCATAGCGCAAACATAGGGAGTGACCATACACTCATTGGATAATAGTCAGACAATAAACCGCTGATGACGCTCTGTGGCGAGAGCAGAAAACGTTCCGGTAACGCCAACCATAGCAGCCTACACGGCCATAAGTATGCAATATAACATATTGCAAGGATAGGGAAAATATCGGTGGAGGCATATTCGCTAAAATATGCCAAAAACCTACTCATGTTGAGGGTCGCCATTGTTACATTTATCGGGACGTAACAAAGTGAACTCAACAACACAAAAATTATAAAAATACTATATTTGTAACACAAAATACACACCGGTAAAAAAGAGAATAGTTAATTAAAATTAATATAAAATATATTTTTTAGAAAAAAAAATATAAATAATTTATAATCAAAATGAAAATGAAAATGATAAAGAAAAAGGCAAAGTTAAATAGCAAGAAATAAGTGAAAAAGAACTAACCAATATATATGCTTTAGTTATATTACAAAAAATATATATAATAATAAAAATTTGTATTGTCCTATATTAAAACGCGTAGCATAATATCAAAAGTAAGCATGCAAAATAAATAATATATAATACATTGATATACGGAACCACGCATACTACCAAATAAACGCACACAACAGCAACTTAGGCATCTAACACACAGAAGGCAGCAGAACATAAAGCCAGTTAGAGTAGGAGTAGAAGTAGCACTAACTTAGCATTTGGCCTACGCCACCACCTAACTAAAAATATATAAAAAATTGGAATATGTAGGATAGGCAAACTAAAGATACCGTAGCAGTGAGAGACTTCGCCTAAGCAGAAATATAAAGCGCATAGTAATAGATGAGCATGAGATAGCATTCCAACCAAAGATCCACTACAATTAGGAACCTCTAGCTTGGCCCTCAGCCTGTGCCGTTTTAATAAAAGTTTTTCAATAACTTAATAATTTTTAGAATAGGACGAACATAAGGTAACACAGCAATGAGAAATAGTCAACTTGGCCTTCAGCCAAACCCACCTCGGGCTCCGCTCCTCACCCACATAGGTCACCGAAATACGCATATTAGAAAGCAGGTAGACGGGAAGCCAGCGACGTACCGTCCTCGGCCTACGGCCTTCACCAGTGCCTGGCTTAAGTTAGCAGATTACTAGAATTAGAGAAAAGATAGACTAGGAACCAGTAATGCGCCCGCCCTCGGCCTGTGGCCTTCACGACGCGCCCTGCCTCGGCCTACGGCCTTCACCAGTGCCTGGCTTAAGTTAGCAGATTACTAGAATTAGAGAAAAGATAGACTAGGAACCAGTAATGCGCCCGCCCTCGGCCTATGGCCTTCACGACGCGCCCTGCCTCGGCCTACGGCCTTCACCAGTGCCTGGCTTAAGTTAGCAGATTACTAGAATTAGAGAAAGGTAGACTAGGAACCAGTAATGCGCCCGCCCTCGGCCTGCGGCCTTCACGACGCGCCCTGCCTCGGCCTACGGCCCTCGTCAGTGCGTATGCTCGGCCTTTGGCCTCGCCGCTCGGCCTTTGGCCTCGCCGCTCGGCCTGCGGCCTCGCCGCTCGGCCTTCGGCCGAGCACGTTTAAGTTATATGATACACAAAGCATAGCAGAATACGAATAATAGCAGGAAATGAAATTGGTAACCATGCCTAGTTGAAGAGATTAGGGCTAGTGGGAGGGTAACTCTGAAGGTATACATCAGAGCTACCATCATGAACTGCAGAGGTGAGCAGAACCCTGCTTGGCCATCACAGCGCCCTGAGTATAGCATTTTCAAAGAGCTTAAGAATGATAATAATAGTAACAACACCCGAAACTGGCAATGCTGATGCATATTAGTAATATACCGGAATGCCACGGTGGATAAACTACCACCATGCAATGATGGAAAGTAGTGCACCATCTGATTGCACACCGCTTCGCCAACCAACGGTCCCCACTGTACATAGCGCTGTAGATATATCTAGGGATATGTGCAGAGGAGGGCAAAAGGCATATTATCTAGCACTTCCAATTTTTAATGCATAGAACCTAGCAAAGTAACTGCACACAACACAACGTAGTAGCATTAATATCCCACAAGAATAAATAGCAAAACCACAAAATAGGAAGGGAAGATTGAGTTGGAAAAAGAGAAGGATTATAGATGAAACGCATGCACAGTTAACGAAATTAAATTAATCCTGAAATACAATATTTATAGAAGCATATGAATGATTGGTGTACACAATATGATAATATAAGCATTTATTTATGTGTTTGTTAAAGTTCGGTGCATGTACATATATACATATGAAGAAAAAAAATTAATATTATATTTTTTTTATATATATATATAAAAATTCAAACGGTGTTGCTGATTTGAGGCTAACCGAGGAATCCAGGACGGGTTAAATGTTTACTAAAAGTATTCTGGATCCAGTTCCCACCACTGTTAATCACCCTGACGCCCCTTCCCGTAACGGGGCGCAACTGCCATATTAGACAATGGTTGAACACCTAGCAGGGAAGAAAAAAGAAAAAAGAGATTAAGCACACATTGTATAAACGATAAGCTCACATAATAAATTAAATTACTACAAAAATTACTAAATCTGAATCAATATGAAATGCAATAACTACAATAAATAGAACAGCACAATGGAACACTAATATATTTAAAACAAATTTGCAAGCTTATAACATAAAATGGATAAAGCAAGTTGGAGAATTGAGTTAAGAAAAGAAACAGCAGCAACACAGTCAGTCACACAACAGCATAAACTCAGGCTGCACAACATATACTGCAGGCAAGCATGCAGCAAGCCATTCACATCAATGCATACGCAATTTGAAGGGAATAGGATAATTAAATCTGAAAATGAAATTGAAAGAACATAGATTAGCGATCAAAATGGGTTAAATCATTAAATATTATAAGTAGCATAATAATTAGGGAATACAACCCATAACCAAGCAGGTAGCATATGATAAACGCAGAACTATACTACCCCACCATCCAATCTTGAAGAACAGCAGTCATAGAAGCACCAGATGACAAAATTGGTCACTATATATTTAGATACCTGGAATGAAATAATAATAAAAGTTTTAACAGAGTGTCATGTCCAAAATGAATTTAATAATATATAATGAACTTATCTAAAGATTGAGGTTTCCGTGATGTAACCGGGCGCTGCATATATAGAGGGCTGGAACACTATAATTAACCCTTGAAGCATTCCCTACGAACATCCCAGACGAACAGAATATACATATAACCTGTAAGGACAATGATATGGATGTTAATAATAATAAATTAATTAGAACATTAGAATTCAGAATTAATAAAGGAAAACTGCACGTTTCATAAACGAAATAATAATAACTATAATAATTACAATACTGATATGCAAATGACACAAGCAAAACCAAAACATTCACAAATGGCAGAAACTTGGAACACCATCTTCTTCTATCTAAAAGTTATGAGAAAGTAAAGGGCGATAACCCAGTGAGAATCGCAGCACACAAGGTAAATAAGGGAATCTGCATGCATAAAGAAATAATGGAGCATCCCACACGTGATAGTATGAAGTAAAGGAATTCTATGGACCAATGAGCGCACCACTGGAAGATGAAAGAAAGAGAAGAAAAATTCCGCTCAGTGCATAGGAATGATTAAGAACTCCTGAACAAGATGGCCATTCAGCGCTATTCTGAAAGTAAATAGAGAAAAGTTTTAATGAGAGGCCAACACCAACAGCATCCACTAGAAGTATGAAATGATAGGAGTATAGGGGAGCGTTAGGTAATAAGAACGTAGTAACACATAGCACTAATAATAACTGAGATTGAAATATCCAGACATAGCAATATATACATATATAAGAGCACTGAGACCCCATTCCTTTGCAATATGAGCAAGTACAGTTGTCATATTAAGCTCCTCACCACTTAACTAGTTCTCAACATCAGCCAGGCCATAAGGACCTGTGAATTTAATTTAGAATGATCGTAAATTTTCATATATATTTGCATAGAATATTAAATATTCAACGCATATATATAGAGTATTTCGTGCGCATAGCGCAAACATAGGGAGTGACCATACACTCATTGGATAATAGTCAGACAATAAACCGCTGATGACGCTCTGTGGCGAGAGCAGAAAACGTTCCGGTAACGCCAACCATAGCAGCCTACACGGCCATAAGTATGCAATATAACATATTGCAAGGATAGGGAAAATATCGGTGGAGGCATATTCGCTAAAATATGCCAAAAACCTACTCATGTTGAGGGTCACCATTGTTACATTTATCGGGACGTAACAAAGTGAACTCAACAACACAAAAATTCTAAAAATACTATATTTGTAACACAAAATACACACCGGTAAAAAAGAGAATAGTTAATTAAAATTAATATAAAATATATTTTTTAGAAAAATATAAATAATTTATAATCAAAATGAAAATGAAAATGATAAAGAAAAAGGCAAAGTTAAATAGCAAGAAATAAGTGAAAAAGAACTAACCAATATATATGCTTTAGTTATATTACAAAAAATATATATAATAATAAAAATTTGTATTGTCCTATATTAAAACGCGTAGCATAATATCAAAAGTAAGCATGCAAAATAAATAATATATAATACATTGATATACGGAACCACGCATACTACCAAATAAACGCACACAACAGCAACTTAGGCATCTAACGCACAGAAGGCAGCAGAACATAAAGCCAGTTAGAGTAGGAGTAGAAGTAGCACTAACTTAGCATTTGGCCTACGCCACCACCTAACTAAAAATATATAAAAAATTGGAATATGTAGGATAGGCAAACTAAAGATACCGTAGCAGTGAGAGACTTCGCCTAAGCAGAAATATAAAGCGCATAGTAATAGATGAGCATGAGATAGCATTCCAACCAAAGATCCACTACAATTAGGAACCTCTAGCTTGGCCCTCAGCCTGTGCCGTTTTAATAAAAGTTTTTCAATAACTTAATAATTTTTAGAATAGGACGAACATAAGGTAACACAGCAATGAGAAATAGTCAACTTGGCCTTCAGCCAAACCCACCTCGGGCTCCGCTCCTCACCCACATAGGTCACCGAAATACGCATATTAGAAAGCAGGTAGACGGGAAGCCAGCGACGTACCGTCCTCGGCCTACGGCCTTCACCAGTGCCTGGCTTAAGTTAGCAGATTACTAGAATTAGAGAAAAGATAGACTAGGAACCAGTAATGCGCCCGCCCTCGGCCTGTGGCCTTCACGACGCGCCCTGCCTCGGCCTACGGCCTTCACCAGTGCCTGGCTTAAGTTAGCAGATTACTAGAATTAGAGAAAAGATAGACTAGGAACCAGTAATGCGCCCGCCCTCGGCCTGTGGCCTTCACGACGCGCCCTGCCTCGGCCTACGGCCTTCACCAGTGCCTGGCTTAAGTTAGCAGATTACTAGAATTAGAGAAAGGTAGACTAGGAACCAGTAATGCGCCCGCCCTCGGCCTGCGGCCTTCACGACGCGCCCTGCCTCGGCCTACGGCCCTCGTCAGTGCGTATGCTCGGCCTTTGGCCTCGCCGCTCGGCCTTCGGCCGAGCACGTTTAAGTTATATGATACACAAAGCATAGCAGAATACGAATAATAGCAGGAAATGAAATTGGTAACCATGCCTAGTTGAAGAGATTAGGGCTAGTGGGAGGGTAACTCTGAAGGTATACATCAGAGCTACCATCATGAACTGCAGAGGTGAGCAGAACCCTGCTTGGCCATCACAGCGCCCTGAGTATAGCATTTTCAAAGAGCTTAAGAATGATAATAATAGTAACAACACCCGAAACTGGCAATGCTGATGCATATTAGTAATATACCGGAATGCCACGGTGGATAAACTACCACCATGCAATGATGGAAAGTAGTGCACCATCTGATTGCACACCGCTTCGCCAACCAACGGTCCCCACTGTACATAGCGCTGTAGATATATCTAGGGATATGTGCAGAGGAGGGCAAAAGGCATATTATCTAGCACTTCCAATTTTTAAATGAAGGGATGAGAGAGAGGAGAGCAATCGCGAAAAAATTTTAAAGAAATTTTAGATGAATAGATAGATATATATATATATGTACGTTTAAGCATGAAACCTGGAAGATATTAATAATAACAATAAATAAACACCAGTAAGATTACATTTTATTATCTATTTTACTTCATTTTACCCTATTCCATGGGAGCATATGAAGCCATCATATATATTATGCCCAACAACAAAAGGCAAGTAATAAAATGATAGAAAATTAAGAATAAGACCAATATAAATTACCAGTTGAATAAGAAATATAAATATATATATATACTCCATGCATAAACAGAGGGTGGAAATCAAATTAGGTATCATACGCACAAAGTCAAAGTGGATATAATCATAAGTAGATGCGATGGTATGCAGAAACCACCCTGTTCCAATGTGTTTCCAATCTAAGAGAAATTGTGGGACGAAGCGAAGCTATGAACCATTAAATGAAATATATATTTGAAACGGCCATATTTAAACAAATCTATGAAACATACCAAAACTAATGTTACGCGCCAACGATGCAACAAACAATTGGCGCTAAAAATTATGAAAACCGCAAGAAATGAAAATATCCTTTCTGCCCAGAGGAACTAAACAGTAGACAAAGCCATACGGGAAGAAAATTTGTTTCATTGGAATTAAGTCAGAAGCTATTTCCTTCATATTAAAAATTTTTTAAATCATCAAGAATATTGAATAAACAAATAAACTATTATAATAAGGATTTTTTGTGTGATAAAGACGCACACAATAATTAAGCTAATCAAATATAAAGTTCACACTCACAATACCGAATCAAGTAATAAAGGGTATTCCAAGAATAATCTAAATATATAAGGTAATTGCTTCTCTATTAAAACATATCATATGAATGAAATATTCAATAAATAGAGGACAACCCAACTACACAATCATACGTCAGCGTTTGATTAATAACATTACGAGTAGATTAACTCTGAAAGCCAACATAAAAAGTTCCAGCATAGCAAACCAGGGTGAAAAACTAAAGGTAAAATACATACCCCCAAGAAAAATATATATAAAAGTTTTTCTAATAAATAATATATATTTTTGTAAATAAGGAGAAACCCTTAATCTCCAGACGGGCGCCATAAGATAAGGTGAAATAAAATAAGGAGACACAAGATAGAAGGAAGCAAAAGCAGATACATCGGGACACGCAGATTAATATAAGGGCTGATAGAAGGTTGGCTAAAGGAAGGTGCGATAAAACGCGAAAAACAGGAAACAACGCATCTCTGAAGGTAAATTAATACAAACTCCCAATGTGAATAAGCCAAATAATATAATAACCGAGCATGCCTAATACTATTCAATTGCATGATAATATATTAACAACGCAAGAACCAATTAGTAGAGTAGTGAAATAGCAAGAATAGTAATAAGTAAATCTCACTAGCATTCATGCATAGAACCTAGCAAAGTAACTGCACACAACACAACGTAGTAGCATTAATATCCCACAAGAATAAATAGCAAAACCACAAAATAGGAAGGGAAGATTGAGTTGGAAAAAGAGAAGGATTATAGATGAAACGCATGCACAGTTAACGAAATTAAATTAATCCTGAAATACAATATTTATAGAAGCATATGAATGATTGGTGTACACAATATGATAATATAAGCATTTATTTATGTGTTTGTTAAAGTTCGGTGCATGTACATATATACATATGAAGAAAAAAAATTAATATTATATTTTTTTTTATATATATATATAAAAATTCAAACGGTGTTGCTGATTTGAGGCTAACCGAGGAATCCAGGACGGGTTAAATGTTTACTAAAAGTATTCTGGATCCAGTTCCCACCACTGTTAATCACCCTGACGCCCCTTCCCGTAACGGGGCGCAACTGCCATATTAGACAATGGTTGAACACCTAGCAGGGAAGAAAAAAGAAAAAAGAGATTAAGCACACATTGTATAAACGATAAGCTCACATAATAAATTAAATTACTACAAAAATTACTAAATCTGAATCAATATGAAATGCAATAACTACAATAAATAGAACAGCACAATGGAACACTAATATATTTAAAACAAATTTGCAAGCTTATAACATAAAATGGATAAAGCAAGTTGGAGAATTGAGTTAAGAAAAGAAACAGCAGCAACACAGTCAGTCACACAACAGCATAAACTCAGGCTGCACAACATATACTGCAGGCAAGCATGCAGCAAGCCATTCACATCAATGCATACGCAATTTGAAGGGAATAGGATAATTAAATCTGAAAATGAAATTGAAAGAACATAGATTAGCGATCAAAATGGGTTAAATCATTAAATATTATAAGTAGCATAATAATTAGGGAATACAACCCATAACCAAGCAGGTAGCATATGATAAACGCAGAACTATACTACCCCACCATCCAATCTTGAAGAACAGCAGTCATAGAAGCACCAGATGACAAAATTGGTCACTATATATTTAGATACCTGGAATGAAATAATAATAAAAGTTTTAACAGAGTGTCATGTCCAAAATGAATTTAATAATATATAATGAACTTATCTAAAGATTGAGGTTTCCGTGATGTAACCGGGCGCTGCATATATAGAGGGCTGGAACACTATAATTAACCCTTGAAGCATTCCCTACGAACATCCCAGACGAACAGAATATACATATAACCTGTAAGGACAATGATATGGATGTTAATAATAATAAATTAATTAGAACATTAGAATTCAGAATTAATAAAGGAAAACTGCACGTTTCATAAACGAAATAATAATAACTATAATAATTACAATACTGATATGCAAATGACACAAGCAAAACCAAAACATTCACAAATGGCAGAAACTTGGAACACCATCTTCTTCTATCTAAAAGTTATGAGAAAGTAAAGGGCGATAACCCAGTGAGAATCGCAGCACACAAGGTAAATAAGGGAATCTGCATGCATAAAGAAATAATGGAGCATCCCACACGTGATAGTATGAAGTAAAGGAATTCTATGGACCAATGAGCGCACCACTGGAAGATGAAAGAAAGAGAAGAAAAATTCCGCTCAGTGCATAGGAATGATTAAGAACTCCTGAACAAGATGGCCATTCAGCGCTATTCTGAAAGTAAATAGAGAAAAGTTTTAATGAGAGGCCAACACCAACAGCATCCACTAGAAGTATGAAATGATAGGAGTATAGGGGAGCGTTAGGTAATAAGAACGTAGTAACACATAGCACTAATAATAACTGAGATTGAAATATCCAGACATAGCAATATATACATATATAAGAGCACTGAGACCCCATTCCTTTGCAATATGAGCAAGTACAGTTGTCATATTAAGCTCCTCACCACTTAACTAGTTCTCAACATCAGCCAGGCCATAAGGACCTGTGAATTTAATTTAGAATGATCGTAAATTTTCATATATATTTGCATAGAATATTAAATATTCAACGCATATATATAGAGTATTTCGTGCGCATAGCGCAAACATAGGGAGTGACCATACACTCATTGGATAATAGTCAGACAATAAACCGCTGATGACGCTCTGTGGCGAGAGCAGAAAACGTTCCGGTAACGCCAACCATAGCAGCCTACACGGCCATAAGTATGCAATATAACATATTGCAAGGATAGGGAAAATATCGGTGGAGGCATATTCGCTAAAATATGCCAAAAACCTACTCATGTTGAGGGTCACCATTGTTACATTTATCGGGACGTAACAAAGTGAACTCAACAACACAAAAATTCTAAAAATACTATATTTGTAACACAAAATACACACCGGTAAAAAAGAGAATAGTTAATTAAAATTAATATAAAATATATTTTTTAGAAAAATATAAATAATTTATAATCAAAATGAAAATGAAAATGATAAAGAAAAAGGCAAAGTTAAATAGCAAGAAATAAGTGAAAAAGAACTAACCAATATATATGCTTTAGTTATATTACAAAAAATATATATAATAATAAAAATTTGTATTGTCCTATATTAAAACGCGTAGCATAATATCAAAAGTAAGCATGCAAAATAAATAATATATAATACATTGATATACGGAACCACGCATACTACCAAATAAACGCACACAACAGCAACTTAGGCATCTAACGCACAGAAGGCAGCAGAACATAAAGCCAGTTAGAGTAGGAGTAGAAGTAGCACTAACTTAGCATTTGGCCTACGCCACCACCTAACTAAAAATATATAAAAAATTGGAATATGTAGGATAGGCAAACTAAAGATACCGTAGCAGTGAGAGACTTCGCCTAAGCAGAAATATAATGCGCATAGTAATAGATGAGCATGAGATAGCATTCCAACCAAAGATCCACTACAATTAGGAACCTCTAGCTTGGCCCTCAGCCTGTGCCGTTTTAATAAAAGTTTTTCAATAACTTAATAATTTTTAGAATAGGACGAACATAAGGTAACACAGCAATGAGAAATAGTCAACTTGGCCTTCAGCCAAACCCACCTCGGGCTCCGCTCCTCACCCACATAGGTCACCGAAATACGCATATTAGAAAGCAGGTAGACGGGAAGCCAGCGACGTACCGTCCTCGGCCTACGGCCTTCACCAGTGCCTGGCTTAAGTTAGCAGATTACTAGAATTAGAGAAAAGATAGACTAGGAACCAGTAATGCGCCCGCCCTCGGCCTGTGGCCTTCACGACGCGCCCTGCCTCGGCCTACGGCCTTCACCAGTGCCTGGCTTAAGTTAGCAGATTACTAGAATTAGAGAAAAGATAGACTAGGAACCAGTAATGCGCCCGCCCTCGGCCTGTGGCCTTCACGACGCGCCCTGCCTCGGCCTACGGCCTTCACCAGTGCCTGGCTTAAGTTAGCAGATTACTAGAATTAGAGAAAGGTAGACTAGGAACCAGTAATGCGCCCGCCCTCGGCCGATTGCCAAGCATGGCCTACATTTAAGCGATAATCAGGATAATGCAAAGCATCAGAGAAAGAAAGAAGCCATCATGATGGCGGACCTAAATGATTATCAGAATGAGATAAGCATGCTACACCCTATAATAAAGATCCATAAGAAGGAGCTCCAAATGAGACCCATCGTAGCCAAAACCAGATCAATTAATACGGTGCTAGGTAAGCACATTAATGAAGCCCTAGATGCAATGAGAGGCTTGGACTGCCTAAGGTATAACTTGAATGTCAGGAATAAACTAGATTTAATATCTGAAATCAAGCAGACAAAGATCAGAGAAGGATATGTCCTATTTAGTTTAGACATAAAGGACATGTTTAATAACATAGATCTAGCAAGCTTAAAACAAAGCATTAGCAAGACAATAGGACCAAGTATAAGCAGATACTACAATGTAGATAATTTACTAGGCCTAATAGACTTTGACCTAAGGCAGGCGAACTATTTCAGGGTAGGAGACACCATTTACATCCAGAAGAAAGGGACACCAATGGGAGGGAAAACTTCCACCAAATATGCTAGCATATATATTGATCTAGGCATAAACAGGATATACAACCAGCTGGTAAACCTAGGAGTAGATATATTAAGAATTTATGTTGATGATTTTCTATTATACGCCAAAGAAAGCAACATATACAAGATCAAGAAGCTGCTGGAAGAAGAGTTAAACATGGATTTCACGGTAGAGCTAGAAAATGAAGAAGGATGTATCAATTATCTTGATATAACATTTCAAAGAACTAAAAACAGTTTCTTAACGAAATGGTACAAAAAGACCATCGCATCAAATAGACTAATTAATTTCTACTCTAATCAACCACTGCAGTATAAAACAAATACAATTATTGAGAGAATCAATTATGCGCTCGCAATCACGGAAAATGAGCACATCCAGCAGATAATGAGGACTCTGAAGGAAGAGCTGAAAGATAATAATTACCCGTTAGCAATAACGAAAGCAAACTTCCACAAAGCCATTAAGAAAGGCAAGCATCCAGAGCACAAGAAAGACATCATAATGTCAACATTAAGACGAATGTTTACCGAAATAAACTATGCAGAACAAGAAGATAAGACGAAAGCAATAGAACTAGGAGCCAGCAATACGCCATTGGATGCGAGTAAGGAAACGAATCTAGACGATCATCAAAGCAGTGATAGAAATGAAATAATGGGCAAGAAGTTCATTAAGATGCAATATCTAGGTAGAGAAACATCTCAATACATAAAGGATATTAACAGTATCACAAAAGATGTTAAAATGATACAATGCAATCCACCCAAAGCTAATCTTAGGAACAAGTATAGAGAAACCAAAAATACCAAGATTGGTATCCACAGCTATAATCCAAATAGCAAGACTAAGCATCTATCGATACCAGAAGAATGGAACAACATAATATTATACGCTTGTCAGCAATGTGATCAACAATTCATAGCGCACACTGGAAGAAATGACATAGAGGAGCTAACAAGAGCCTACCATGATAATCCAAAAGGTAAGCTCATGTGCCACATGAACGAACATAAGCATACTTTGAAGAGCCAAATCGAAATCATAGACAAGGTGAGAGGTAGGGCAAAGGCAGCAAAATACATAACAGCCTACATCGCCTGCAATATAAGCAATAGGCGAACCAATATCGTTAGCCTCAATACTGAGCTAACGGGCAACCATTTCAGGAATTGCATAAGCCAAGGCGCATCCACCATAAAAACCACAAGAAACTAATAGCATAAAGGTAACAGCAATCGGAGCACTGATAGCATGTGAGGAAAACACGAAAAAGGAACTAAAAGGAGACAATACTAGAACCAAGCTAACCACGGACTAGTTATAGAAAAGTGGAAATCATTAAATTAATAGTAATATGCAAGCAGCCAAAATGAAGGGATGAGAGAGAGGAGAGCAATCGCGAAAAAATTTTAAAGAAATTTTAGATGAATAGATAGATATATATATATATGTACGTTTAAGCATGAAACCTGGAAGATATTAATAATAACAATAAATAAACACCAGTAAGATTACATTTTATTATCTATTTTACTTCATTTTACCCTATTCCATGGGAGCATATGAAGCCATCATATATATTATGCCCAACAACAAAAGGCAAGTAATAAAATGATAGAAAATTAAGAATAAGACCAATATAAATTACCAGTTGAATAAGAAATATAAATATATATATATACTCCATGCATAAACAGAGGGTGGAAATCAAATTAGGTATCATACGCACAAAGTCAAAGTGGATATAATCATAAGTAGATGCGATGGTATGCAGAAACCACCCTGTTCCAATGTGTTTCCAATCTAAGAGAAATTGTGGGACGAAGCGAAGCTATGAACCATTAAATGAAATATATATTTGAAACGGCCATATTTAAACAAATCTATGAAACATACCAAAACTAATGTTACGCGCCAACGATGCAACAAACAATTGGCGCTAAAAATTATGAAAACCGCAAGAAATGAAAATATCCTTTCTGCCCAGAGGAACTAAACAGTAGACAAAGCCATACGGGAAGAAAATTTGTTTCATTGGAATTAAGTCAGAAGCTATTTCCTTCATATTAAAAATTTTTTAAATCATCAAGAATATTGAATAAACAAATAAACTATTATAATAAGGATTTTTTGTGTGATAAAGACGCACACAATAATTAAGCTAATCAAATATAAAGTTCACACTCACAATACCGAATCAAGTAATAAAGGGTATTCCAAGAATAATCTAAATATATAAGGTAATTGCTTCTCTATTAAAACATATCATATGAATGAAATATTCAATAAATAGAGGACAACCCAACTACACAATCATACGTCAGCGTTTGATTAATAACATTACGAGTAGATTAACTCTGAAAGCCAACATAAAAAGTTCCAGCATAGCAAACCAGGGTGAAAAACTAAAGGTAAAATACATACCCCCAAGAAAAATATATATAAAAGTTTTTCTAATAAATAATATATATTTTTGTAAATAAGGAGAAACCCTTAATCTCCAGACGGGCGCCATAAGATAAGGTGAAATAAAATAAGGAGACACAAGATAGAAGGAAGCAAAAGCAGATACATCGGGACACGCAGATTAATATAAGGGCTGATAGAAGGTTGGCTAAAGGAAGGTGCGATAAAACGCGAAAAACAGGAAACAACGCATCTTTGAAGGTAAATTAATACAAACTCCCAATGTGAATAAGCCAAATAATATAATAACCGAGCATGCCTAATACTATTCAATTGCATGATAATATATTAACAACGCAAGAACCAATTAGTAGAGTAGTGAAATAGCAAGAATAGTAATAAGTAAATCTCACTAGCATTCATGCATAGAACCTAGCAAAGTAACTGCACACAACACAACGTAGTAGCATTAATATCCCACAAGAATAAATAGCAAAACCACAAAATAGGAAGGGAAGATTGAGTTGGAAAAAGAGAAGGATTATAGATGAAACGCATGCACAGTTAACGAAATTAAATTAATCCTGAAATACAATATTTATAGAAGCATATGAATGATTGGTGTACACAATATGATAATATAAGCATTTATTTATGTGTTTGTTAAAGTTCGGTGCATGTACATATATACATATGAAGAAAAAAAAATTAATATTATATTTTTTTTATATATATATATAAAAATTCAAACGGTGTTGCTGATTTGAGGCTAACCGAGGAATCCAGGACGGGTTAAATGTTTACTAAAAGTATTCTGGATCCAGTTCCCACCACTGTTAATCACCCTGACGCCCCTTCCCGTAACGGGGCGCAACTGCCATATTAGACAATGGTTGAACACCTAGCAGGGAAGAAAAAAGAAAAAAGAGATTAAGCACACATTGTATAAACGATAAGCTCACATAATAAATTAAATTACTACAAAAATTACTAAATCTGAATCAATATGAAATGCAATAACTACAATAAATAGAACAGCACAATGGAACACTAATATATTTAAAACAAATTTGCAAGCTTATAACATAAAATGGATAAAGCAAGTTGGAGAATTGAGTTAAGAAAAGAAACAGCAGCAACACAGTCAGTCACACAACAGCATAAACTCAGGCTGCACAACATATACTGCAGGCAAGCATGCAGCAAGCCATTCACATCAATGCATACGCAATTTGAAGGGAATAGGATAATTAAATCTGAAAATGAAATTGAAAGAACATAGATTAGCGATCAAAATGGGTTAAATCATTAAATATTATAAGTAGCATAATAATTAGGGAATACAACCCATAACCAAGCAGGTAGCATATGATAAACGCAGAACTATACTACCCCACCATCCAATCTTGAAGAACAGCAGTCATAGAAGCACCAGATGACAAAATTGGTCACTATATATTTAGATACCTGGAATGAAATAATA
Source organism: Dioctria linearis (assembly GCA_963930735.1). Classification (NCBI taxonomy): domain Eukaryota; kingdom Metazoa; phylum Arthropoda; class Insecta; order Diptera; family Asilidae; genus Dioctria; species Dioctria linearis. The sequence continues at coordinate 335,042,836 of OZ005740.1, read as the reverse complement.
ATAAAAGTTTTAACAGAGTGTCATGTCCAAAATGAATTTAATAATATATAATGAACTTATCTAAAGATTGAGGTTTCCGTGATGTAACCGGGCGCTGCATATATAGAGGGCTGGAACACTATAATTAACCCTTGAAGCATTCCCTACGAACATCCCAGACGAACAGAATATACATATAACCTGTAAGGACAATGATATGGATGTTAATAATAATAAATTAATTAGAACATTAGAATTCAGAATTAATAAAGGAAAACTGCACGTTTCATAAACGAAATAATAATAACTATAATAATTACAATACTGATATGCAAATGACACAAGCAAAACCAAAACATTCACAAATGGCAGAAACTTGGAACACCATCTTCTTCTATCTAAAAGTTATGAGAAAGTAAAGGGCGATAACCCAGTGAGAATCGCAGCACACAAGGTAAATAAGGGAATCTGCATGCATAAAGAAATAATGGAGCATCCCACACGTGATAGTATGAAGTAAAGGAATTCTATGGACCAATGAGCGCACCACTGGAAGATGAAAGAAAGAGAAGAAAAATTCCGCTCAGTGCATAGGAATGATTAAGAACTCCTGAACAAGATGGCCATTCAGCGCTATTCTGAAAGTAAATAGAGAAAAGTTTTAATGAGAGGCCAACACCAACAGCATCCACTAGAAGTATGAAATGATAGGAGTATAGGGGAGCGTTAGGTAATAAGAACGTAGTAACACATAGCACTAATAATAACTGAGATTGAAATATCCAGACATAGCAATATATACATATATAAGAGCACTGAGACCCCATTCCTTTGCAATATGAGCAAGTACAGTTGTCATATTAAGCTCCTCACCACTTAACTAGTTCTCAACATCAGCCAGGCCATAAGGACCTGTGAATTTAATTTAGAATGATCGTAAATTTTCATATATATTTGCATAGAATATTAAATATTCAACGCATATATATAGAGTATTTCGTGCGCATAGCGCAAACATAGGGAGTGACCATACACTCATTGGATAATAGTCAGACAATAAACCGCTGATGACGCTCTGTGGCGAGAGCAGAAAACGTTCCGGTAACGCCAACCATAGCAGCCTACACGGCCATAAGTATGCAATATAACATATTGCAAGGATAGGGAAAATATCGGTGGAGGCATATTCGCTAAAATATGCCAAAAACCTACTCATGTTGAGGGTCACCATTGTTACATTTATCGGGACGTAACAAAGTGAACTCAACAACACAAAAATTCTAAAAATACTATATTTGTAACACAAAATCCACCTAACTAAAAATATATAAAAAATTGGAATATGTAGGATAGGCAAACTAAAGATACCGTAGCAGTGAGAGACTTCGCCTAAGCAGAAATATAAAGCGCATAGTAATAGATGAGCATGAGATAGCATTCCAACCAAAGATCCACTACAATTAGGAACCTCTAGCTTGGCCCTCAGCCTGTGCCGTTTTAATAAAAGTTTTTCAATAACTTAATAATTTTTAGAATAGGACGAACATAAGGTAACACAGCAATGAGAAATAGTCAACTTGGCCTTCAGCCAAACCCACCTCGGGCTCCGCTCCTCACCCACATAGGTCACCGAAATACGCATATTAGAAAGCAGGTAGACGGGAAGCCAGCGACGTACCGTCCTCGGCCTACGGCCTTCACCAGTGCCTGGCTTAAGTTAGCAGATTACTAGAATTAGAGAAAAGATAGACTAGGAACCAGTAATGCGCCCGCCCTCGGCCTGTGGCCTTCACGACGCGCCCTGCCTCGGCCTACGGCCTTCACCAGTGCCTGGCTTAAGTTAGCAGATTACTAGAATTAGAGAAAAGATAGACTAGGAACCAGTAATGCGCCCGCCCTCGGCCTGTGGCCTTCACGACGCGCCCTGCCTCGGCCTACGGCCTTCACCAGTGCCTGGCTTAAGTTAGCAGATTAATAGAATTAGAGAAAGGTAGACTAGGAACCAGTAATGCGCCCGCCCTCGGCCTGCGGCCTTCACGACGCGCCCTGCCTCGGCCTACGGCCCTCGTCAGTGCGTATGCTCGGCCTTTGGCCTCGCCGCTCGGCCTTCGGCCGAGCACGTTTAAGTTATATGATACACAAAGCATAGCAGAATACGAATAATAGCAGGAAATGAAATTGGTAACCATGCCTAGTTGAAGAGATTAGGGCTAGTGGGAGGGTAACTCTGAAGGTATACATCAGAGCTACCATCATGAACTGCAGAGGTGAGCAGAACCCTGCTTGGCCATCACAGCGCCCTGAGTATAGCATTTTCAAAGAGCTTAAGAATGATAATAATAGTAACAACACCCGAAACTGGCAATGCTGATGCATATTAGTAATATACCGGAATGCCACGGTGGATAAACTACCACCATGCAATGATGGAAAGTAGTGCACCATCTGATTGCACACCGCTTCGCCAACCAACGGTCCCCACTGTACATAGCGCTGTAGATATATCTAGGGATATGTGCAGAGGAGGGCAAAAGGCATATTATCTAGCACTTCCAATTTTTAATTTTTAAATTTTTAAAATTTTTAACAACGAAATAATATTGCGAATGCTATTAATTTAATCCATTTACAGCTGAGCCATTTGATTTTATTAAATTTTAGTCGCCCATTTGCACGACGTATCTGTTCTACTCCTCCGGTAATATGTTATACTTTACAGCTTGCTTTACAAGTGTGAAATGATAGCTGTGTTGTTTTGTGTCCGCAGAACAAGATAGGACAAGAGATACACAAAAGAACGCCTTATACATTTTCATAGAAGATGTATTCACTTCAATCGACAGAACAATTTGTTCTCTCCAGTATGTGAGAGTTCTAGAGAAAAGTACACAAAAGAACACAGCTAATGTTTATATCAATAGACATATGTGGTTTTAAATCGTTATGATTCCTACATATATTCCATTCTTTGTAATTTTGATAGTTATATAGTAAAATTAAGAGTGGATACATGTTGCCTAAAATTTGTGAACAAGATAATCAAACTCGACGGCAACACTGTGCACAACCATATTTAATAAATTATTTCAAAGCCTATGTATTTTAGTTTTAATTAATTAATTTTATCAGCAATTCTATTACCAGGACTTGCCTAGTAAGGAATTCCTTGGCATTAGACAAGCGGTTAAATCTATTACTTTCGGATAATCCTGTAGAATACATTACTTCACCTAAGTAATGAACTCGAGTTTTTCCACCGTTTTGGTAATATTATGAAACTGCGAAATTCAAAAAATTTATCTCAACTTATGACTATACTACTGACATAACAACAAATTACACAAACCAAGCCAAGGAAAAATTTCAATCAAAAGGAGAAATGAAGAATGCAACAAGCGTATTAGAAAAACTTGTAATTGTAGACCACTAAGTTGCAGTCATAATGGTAATTGATATGTTAGTAATGGCTGACGTTGATACAGTAAGATTTCAGCAGCTGTCGGAACTCTTCTCTATCATCTAGAAAAAACATCCGTAAAAACAAGGAAGACTTTGAAAAGGAATTATGAAATTCTTACCGGAAACAGATAGTCCTCTGACAGCGAAAAATGCTAAAATTATGCCATATTTGCGAGCCTGTATCAAGGAATCCTTACGGGTAACAGGAATTGCTCCAGGTAATTTTAGAAGTACAATACAAAATTTAGTCTTGTCGGAATATCAAGTACCTAAAATACTAGAGTTATCATGGGTGTTTTAATGCTTACAAACGATGAAATGTATTTGCCGAAAAGCCTTCAATTATTTCCAGAAAGATGGTTAAAACAGGGAGAAGACGCTTGTCCTGCAGCCTGATTAAATCATCCATTCGTTTACTTGCATTTTGGTGTTGATTCTTGTGCTTGTATTGGAAAGCGTATTACGGAAATGGAGATAGAAACCATGATTTCTAGAATTGTTAGAAACTATCATGTTTCCTGGCATTATCCCGACATGCAATATGTCAACAACTTGATAAATACTTCTGTTGGAAATATGCAATTTAAGTTTACCGATTTATAGGGCATACGGAAATTTTCAAATTGTTTAAAGTTGCTTTCTCTTTTTTTGCTCAGTTTTTAAATTATAGCTTGGTTTGAAGTATTGAGTAAACACTTGAAAACCTCAGTTTTTAATTTTTTTTTTTTTTATAAGGAATTAGCTGTGTTAGCCATTCATATGAGAAAATAAAAAATAATAATAATAAAAATAACGATTAAACGTTTACTTAAGAAACGTTAACTCGTCGAATAACAAATTTTTGAAAACCAGTTTATGCTTATATAACAATAGGGCAATAAACAAATTGCTTTAGAAAATTCTTTTTTATAATATCCTTTCATCCTGGTCCATAAGGGCGGAATATTATTTTAATTTGGAACAGAACAATTTTTCATCCATTTTTTGTGAGGAACATAACGTGATGAGGTTGATGAAATTTGTTTCTGCGGGGGAACCAGGCTCCAATGTTCATAGGAACCCTTACTGCATATATCTAAAGCAACATTTTCGTCGTTGGTTGCTATGAATTAATACTGTCGATTACAAGAAGACTTGCATTCCTGTCTATTGAACGAAGCCAGCCAGCGTCCTTGAACACCTCGGCTAACACCAAGAATAGGTTGCCCGATTTAGTCCAATTTTTAAATTACTTTTATGCGAATACTATGTACAAGATTTCAGCTTTCGACGTTGACATGTTCTCAGGTAGTGTCCAAATATTTAGTGAAAAACGAAATGTTTGTATGGTAACCCTACGAAAGAGTTACCGGATGTGTCGAACTTAATTTTACTTTTTTTTAAAAGGCCATATGCAAAATTTCACCTCTCTAGATATGCGCGTTCTCCAGTTAACGTGCGGGTGGGCGGATGGACGGACATGCAAAAATCAAAATAGTTCAAGAACGCTAGCTGCAGACACGTTCCCACTACATCTCTCGAGGTACTACTGTCAATGAGCTAAATGACTCCTGCTGGTTCACAGGGCCGGACTTTTTATACGATACTCATCAGTAATGGGCGGACAAAAAGGTTCATAGGACAAGCGAATTACCGGAAAGAAAAAAATTTAAAACAGTGCTAACATATACAGTGGCAACTTCATTTCTCGAACTCATGTATAAGTATAATTTCAGCTAAACGCGTCGCGTCTTTGCCTTCGTGGTGCGGTTCATTAATAATATGAAAGAAAAAATTGGCAACACAAAATTAAATGTCAGAACAGGGCCACTATTACCAGATGAATTGGAAACTGCAACCACTAAAATTGTTTGGGCCATTCAACAAAAGGAATTCATTGAGGACATCAATTCATTGCGCAAAGTAGATAAAGTGGCGGATAAAAGTTCGTTAAATAGATTGAATCTGTTTACCGAAGATTCAGGGCTTTTACGAATAGGAGAAATATTACAAAACGCTGATATACCTTATAAAACTAAATACCCCATTTTGTTGCCAAAAAATAATGCATTCGTCAAAGCATATGTTGAACACCTTCATTTAAGAAATTTCCATCCGGGACCACAAGCATTAATGGGACTCATTCGTCGACATTTTTGGATAGTCAATGCAAGAAACTATACTAGGAACGTGGTCAGAAAATGCATACATTTTTTAAATACAAGCCCAAACTCTTCAGTCAAATAATGGGAGATTTACCTGAAACTAGAGTGAAGGAATCTCAAGCATTCGAAAATGTTGGCGTAGACTTTTACGGACCATTCTATACAACATATAAAATCAGAGGAAAACGTTCATATAAGTCCTATATTGCAGTTTTTGTGTGTTTGCTAACAAGAGGAGTTCATCTTGAGCTTGTAACAGACTTATCTTCAGAAGCTTTTATCGCTGCTTTAAAAAGATTCACCAGACGTCGGAGATTGTGTAAGCACCTATATTGTGATAACGCGACCAATTTCAATTTTTCAGTCAGCAAATACAGCAAGAGATAACCCACTGGTGTGCGGAAGAGAGCATTACATTTCATCACATCCCTCCTAGGTCTCTTCATTTTGGCGGGATATGGGAAGCAGCGGTACGTTCTGCTAAATCGTATCTTTTTCGAACTCTTTAAAATTCACTGTTAAAATTTGAGGAATTGACAACTCTGAGCTGCAAGATGGAGGTAATTTCAAATAGTCGTACGCTTTGTCAACTTTCTTCTGACCCAAACGACGAAGAAGTCCTCACACACCTGCTCATTTCTGGAATCAAGCACCACTGAATGCCATATTAGAACCAGATTTTACTTCCCACAATGGATTACTTGTGAACCGGTAAACAAAACAAAAAAATAACTGTGCGTTTATCGTTGCTTATTTTAATTTGAACATGCTAAGGGCATCTAAGCTTCACTTGCACTCTAGAGCTCAGTCGATGCACACAAAAATTTATCGTTGTTGGAAGTTAAATACATCAATCAGTGATAATATTACCAAGTGTATTTTTCTTCATTCTACCCAAAAGTACTAAAAACTATTTTCAGTGCCATTTCCGGGATCAACTCAAAGCAATCGAAGAATTCCAGATTCCCAGAAAGGTTCTGGTTTCCACACATTCGTTTGTTCAGTTACACGCTTTTTCTGGTGCATCTATATACGTAAGAAGCATTGAAGTTTCAGGCAGGATTTCATCGAATCTGCTCTGCCCGAAATCACGTGTCGCTCCTTTAAAGAAAATCACTTTCCCTGGATTGGGGCTTTGCGCAGCTCAACTAATGGCTCGATTAGTTCAACAAGTAGTCCCGTCTTTAAATAATACTCTAACATTTAATAGAATTTACTATTGGACGGATTCAACCACAGATTTTTTATAATTGAGGGAGTTTTCAGGAACTTGGAAAACTTTCGTTGCCAATCGAATGGCAGTAATTCAGGAATTAACCGACGTGAGCAGCTGGAATTTCATTGACACAAAACAAAATCCAGCAGATTTAATGTCGCGCGGAGATTTTCAAAGGAAACTCTTGCAATCGGAGTCTTAGTTTTGCGGTCCAAAATTTCTTCCAGATCCATAAAGTACATGGATACTAAAAAAGTGCAATATGTCTTCTGACGTTCCATGCTGTAGAAAGCAATAGTCCGTTCTGCGGCCGGATTCAGTAACTCGGAGAGTTGTGGAGTTGTGGAGATGAGAGTTCTATGCCACTTAACTCTCCACTCGGATTTCTGTAACTCGGGGAATTTCCATAAAGATTTACCAAACTCTCTATTCCACTCGGAAAAATTCTCGGCTGTGTTAGTTGTGGAGATGTAAGAAAAATATTTCACAACTGACAGTATTCTCAGATTTTATTGTCCTTTGTGAAGGTCCTATGTAAATAGGATTTTTAAATTGAATTACGGATTCACTGCATATCCTAGCTATGTTTAAAAAACAAGTTATGGAAATCCTTGTAATACTTAAAGAGAAATAAGGATCTTGGTGGTTCAAGGTACCGGCTAAAAATTGTAATTCACGCGAAAATGGTCAATTTGATTGTCTTCCAGTACAGCAGAGATGCTATAAAAACATGCACGTTAAAGATTGTATGTAGCATGAAATTGCATCTACAATTTGTCTCCTAATTAGATATGTAATTAGTTTTTAAGTCCGGTAAATAGTTTTGCAGATAACTGCAAAAATAGTGAAACAGTCCTTCTTAATATAAAAAATGGCCGTTTTTTTGGTACAAAATTGGACATATTTTCAACTCATCATTATGATGAACTGGTAAGTCGTAAAAATTTACTTTCCATGAGAAAAAGGTTCACAAAGAGTACTAATAGATGTGAAACAAGAAACGGAAGAAATATATGCAAAGTATAGGATCTGGGGTGTATATGACCCAAGTGAAATTGTTCCGTCTTCCGGCGGTACAAAGTCAGTTATGAAGTTAATATAATCACAAAATACTACACCACTCGATTACACGCTCCTCCCGCTTTAATTTGATACCAAACGTGGCGTATTTTGGGCAGCCCCCCAATGGGGGTAGTACAACCCCCCATCCCCAAAAGCCCCTCCCCAAGAAATTGCTCACCTATATTTTTGTACTCTAGATCCTAAATCCGTAGGAAAAAACCCCAATGCTCTGCGACCCTCCCAAATAGAGTTAGCCGTCTTTCAATACATTTCGATACATCTCACGTTTTCTTTAACTCCCCAAGTATGTTAGAGAATCTCGAATGGAGAGTTAGGGAGTTTTAATCGGGGAAAACGAAAACTCTCATCTCCCAAACTCCCAAACTCTCCGAGTTACAGAATCTTGCGGTTGGTGGCCACAAAAAAACATCAATTCATCATCATCGTCAACACGCAAGCGTTCGCTTTGTGAACCTTAAAACTTTAAACAGACAGCTTAAGCGATCAGTCATGAAAATATGCCCTCTACCAACGAAAGAAGAATAGTTGCAAGTTATTTTGAAAGCCCTTGCCCTTTCAAGGGAGGCGGTATATTCAGAGTTTGCATATGTAGTTATGAGCGAACGCAGTTTCTCCATTATTTTTCCACTGAGCCTACTGAATAGCCCAAATATTGACAGTACTAACAATTGCGATCTCTACACGCCTGGCTTGGTTTGGAGGCTTCCACCAACTACTGTGCAACTATAATTGATTTGGCGTGACCACGTTGGCATCATGATCGCGATAACTTGTACTTTTTAAGAAAGAATTGGTTTTAGTTTGTTTACATAAGGAATTGTTTTATTTTATATGTTGAGTAATTAATTAACATATAAATCGCTTGGACTCGAACGTCTTCTAATTCTCGTAAGGCAAAAAAGCTTGCCTTTTCTTCAACACCAACACTGAAATGTTTTATATGTATCATGAAAAGCGCATGATTAAAAGAAAATACATTTCTCAATTAAACATTATAAGCTATTCATGTATGTATGTATCTAATTAAATTTACAAAGAGGACTTCAGCCTTTATAGGTAAAGAAATATCAAGGACATTGAATTTCTTATCTCCTTCACTAATTATATTGTCTATGTTTTGATAAAGGGAAGGTACATATGTATACAACCACATCTTTTTGAAACGTTTCCCCTTTCAATTAACATGAAAAAAGGTAAGAGCAATTATATTTTCTGAGAAATGCATGCCTATTTTCGTTTGTCGTTAGCAACTTCTTCGTTCATTTGACAAAATGAAGCAGTATTAGCTTATATGAAAACCTAATTATTTTATTTTAACTCATTCCTTTTCAGAATTTTTAAGAAACTTAAGTGGAATTGTATATGTAATAATTCTTACATAGCATACAAGAAATCTTCCCACCATAAAAACAGGATTATTCTTGGGTGAGGCTGGTGGGTTACAATTTCGGCAATTGAGTAGATAGCTGATGGAAAACTCTTCTGCCAGGGCTCACTTGAGTTTTTGGATTTCAACCGATTAGATCTTTAGTGATTTCTGTGCGACAAGAAACTAATTCCAACGGAACGAATCAACTCAACCATGTGTTTTGCAGTTAACTTGGGTGTCGAACGCTTCAGCAGCCCACCGGGGCTCACCTCAATTGCTTACAAGGTGTTCGTGTTACGAGTGGTACCCGGATGGAAGGGCTCCATCCGATTGGTGTTGAACAGGGATGGTGAGCGCCCCTGTACTGTTTGGCGTGCTAATGCTGTCGCAGGAGATTACCATTGGGTACATTTACCCCTGTACCCTCACCGGGGTGAGTCCTGGATGGCTACTGGTAAGTCTTTATTTTCGAATTGTTTGAATCATTTTCACCTTTTGTTCTTTTATTTTGTTTCTAGGCGGTACTCTTGCCATCACAGGAGAGCAGGTTCTATGCACGTGCTGCCACGACATGCCAGAGTCGATGCTTACGGAAATCCCGAGGACGATCACGGAAACGTCTCCCCCCTCAGGGGAAGGCCCCTCGGCAGGCACGTACTTCGATGCCTGAGATTTTATACGCCGTCGCATGGATGTGAACCTGCCCCAGCGCGTACTTTTTAAATTATTTTTCTCTTTTAAATTTTTTTTATATATTTCCTGTCCTTTTTCTTTTTTGTGTTTATATGTGTAAAGAAAAGTGCAAAAAACAAAACAGATAAATAAAAAAAATATTAATTTCTGAATTGGTTGTTCTTATTCCTTATTCGTTTTTTTCTTGCTTGTAGTGTTGTATTTACTTCACTATTTGGTATTTTATTCCTTTGGAGTAATTTTTGCTGTTTGTTTTGTGTTAGAGAGGATATTTTAATTAACGTTACTAGCGTGTAGGTCTTAGACGGCATGTCTTTGGTAAAGATAAAGAAGAATTTTAAGAACTTTTGTTTTTAACGATTCTAAATCAAATCATAAATACAATAGGAAAAACAACCGCCTCGTCCAGGGTTTGAAACCGAGACCTGTCGCTTGCCGGGCGAATGCTCTTTTCACTGGTCTAACGAGACAGTTGATTTTCCTTTTTGTATTTCTTAATTTGTAACTAACGAACACTTGTTAGAATCGGTCCAGGATTGAGAAGTAGAAGAATTTTAAGAACTTTTATTTTTCCCGATTTTAAATTCTTTAATCCTACTACCTTAGTATACAGGGTATTACAAAAATAGTGATAATAGAAATTAGGGAGCTAGAGCGTCCCTCGGGGAACCCAAATCACCCGCATGTATGTTTTACGGTTTTTGTAGTTTTCGAGTTATGATTTGTTCATGATTTTTCACCAAACTACTAATTAGAACGCATTTTTGGTCATAGTGACTTGAATAATTGAGATAAATTTCTGATTTTTTTTTTATTTTGCTGAATATGAGGCCCATCCAATGCAAAAAGATCTGATTCTGGCGCTAAACTCATTCTTGTTCAACGCAAACCTTAATCTGTGGAGACTTTTAAAATTGCTGTTTTGCAATGAAAGAAGAGCAAAAACGTGATTAAGTTCTTGCTTTCCACGTGCTAGAGAATTTTTTATTAATTAGTTGCTGCAGAACCTTGGATAAAAAAGAAAAAATACTTATAGATTGGAAATCGAATGGCAATTCTAAAGCACAAGCGTTTTTTGGTAATGGTACTGTTGCTACTCTCCACGTTTTAGAAAAAGCAGATAACGTCAAAAACGTGTTTAGAGTATGATGCAAAACTTAATCGATTAGGGGCAGTAACATCTTAATAAAGTGACTTGTCGATTTCAGTGCAGTGCAGTATCGTCAGCATTTAATAGCTTAAGGGTATAGCAATATATTTTCTTTATATGTACTGATAGATAGCTTTTAGAGATAAGATTGTAAGGAAAAACTCTTTATGCAAACAAAAATCTTTGAAAAAGAAATTTCATTCCAAGAAGAAATATGTATGAAACGCCCTCTTTTTGCAATGAAATTTCTTTTTTCAAAGATTTTCATTTGCATAAAGAGTTTTTCCATTCAATTCTCGAGCTGCAGACTTAGAAGCAAACTCGGTCAATTTCAGATTGACTTGCTCGGAACACGGATATGTAAACAAACGACACCAATCTTGTCGTTTGTTCTAAGGGTTGTAGCACCTGAGTCACTTCATAGTAAACAATCGCCTTAAATAACAATTACCGTTTTAGGTTAATTATTATCGTAATCGTCGATTGCTCTACTAAGCGCTCATCGCAGCCAGCTGTTGGGCTAATCAGCAAAATAACCGACGGAAGCAAAAAAAATTCCATGCGAGGAATGTGCCCTTGGCTGTAGGAAAAAGTTTCCGTATAACGCCATAACATACGAGGCTGAGAATAAACATTGACTCTAAATTGTTCAGTTAGATCCGTTTCCGGAACAAAACCATTCCCTATTCCACCTAAATCTAGCCGAAATTTCACCAGGATCTCAAAATAAATGTTTGATATAAAACGAGATTCTAACCGAAGGTGACATACATACATAATGCAGCTTATTATTACCCACATTTCTTAGAAGATCCCAAAATAAAATTAACTAGTTCAATGACAAGGTGTCGACCAGGCATTCCGACGTATTGTTAAAAACTTCCAGATCATTTTGGAGTCTACTTTTTCTGGCCAAAATGATTATCGTCGCGGTAAAATATCTTTATCCTATTGTCAAAGCAACCATAAGGTAACCCTGAAATCCTTTCAGAGGAAATCGGATTAGAAAAGGGAGAGCAGGCTCCATAGCCCACTTTAAAGCAAACGAGCTCGCTTCCTGCAGATCGGTGTAAATAGTATAAGGTGCGAACACCGATACTGCTGATATGGACCACTGAATTAATTTAAAGGTGTGAATAAAGCCCAGACCTGGCAAAACATGTAAGAAAAAAGTAAAATAAAAATAAATATACAGGCATCAGAATTAGAATAAGTAAAAATATATGTAATAGCAGAAATAAAGGAATATTGCACCGAATAGGAATAAAATAGATGATAAATATAATGAAGCATCTATCTACTAAAAAAATACAAGAAAAAAGGAATAAATAGTTAACAAAAATAAAAACTATGGAAGCAAATATATATAGAGAAAGTAGTATTAGGAAAAATAAATAAATAAAATAAATACTTAAAGAGTAGGAGCAACTGCATGTAAATAGTTAAGGGAATGAAACTCCACATGGCGGTGATATAAATAAAGAGACTGTACAAAAAGTCTTTATAAAACTAAAGAAAATTAGGTTAGATCTAAATATATAAAAGATAAATAGCAAGATTACTATGGTTTCTTACTAGGCAAACTTTATACTGGTTCAAGAAGGCATTATTTTGGTTTCTCCGGCACAATACCAAAAATGAAAATATTTTTTATTTATTATTCCATATATATTTCATATAATTTACGCCCAGAATTTATTCTGAGTTTGTATGAAATGAGATCAATTTGATCTGTTGCAAGGGCCTACGTCAGGCAGAAACTAAGCCGTACTGAAGTGTGTAAGCTTTCGGCCGAAACGAAATGCTCATTTTTCTTTTTTCAGGACACTGCGGGCTTACATAGGTTCGATTCGTTTCGAATAAATCTGACTTTTTAAATTTTTTTTTAATTTTTTCATTTTGTCATTTCTTTCCACTTTTTTATTTTTCATTTCTTTTTCGAAGTCACTCGCTATTTGGGATCTGTTGATTAGTCAAAACCGGGACTTGAAACTTGCTACTCTAAATCAAATGGGTTGTGTGATGGAATAACAAATAAAATTTTTGTTCGCCCTTGTTACTGCGCGGGTGAATCCAAAAAATGCGTAACTGAACAAATATACAGGTTTTCCCAAAAAACAGTGATAATCGGAAGGCAAGAAATATGTACCCCAACCCCAATGTATGTTTTAAGATTTTTTGTAGTTTTCGAGTTATGATTTTTTTCGTGACTTTTCACCAAACTACTAATTCAAGCAGATTAATACCAAAATAAATTGCTGATTTTTTTTTTCAATTTAGCTGAATGTTAAATTAATTTAATGGAAAAAGATTTAAGTCCGTACTTCATACCATTGAGCCAAAAGAAATTTTTAAATTCCATTAAGTTCAAAACAATAAAATGTACCAAAATCGTTGAGGCCAATTTAAAAAAGAGTCACATAAATTTTTTCACCCAAACCTCTTTTAAAAACTTCCTCATTTCATACCGTGTACATTTTATTAAGATATCTTTGTGTTATCATAACCAAAATTTAGTTCAAAACGTACTAAGTGTTCAATCTATTCTAACGGGCAACTAGATTTTTCGCACTAACCCGGTAGAGTTATGTCCGATCAAAAAAATGGTTTTCACTGTTCGCCTCAGCTCATTACCAGCTGTAAGTCACAAAAGAATTTTTTCTCTGAATACTTTTAGGATGGTAACACGGGTGCATGTAACCCATGTGCATGAAAGTGTGGTTTCCGGCAACAGAAACCTCCCGAGAAAGTTCCCGAAATCAGAAGAAAAGTACACCACCCGATTGCACTTGGCTAATTTGATATGCAACATGCCGCGTCGGAACCACCACCACCCCCGGGGGTCCTACCACCAACTTTAAAAGTATCCAGAGAAAACAGTTCTTCTACGAATTGTAGCTTGTAATGAGGTGAGGTGTGAGAGCTAGTCTCGGACGTGGGAGGGAATGCCGGTTTGTGAAAGACAACTCAGTTTTACAAATTCAAATAAAAAATTTTATTTAAATATTTCAAAATTCATTTGCTTAACCTAATATCACAAATTCATTCAGAACTAAAAACTAACCTACAAACTACTATAAAATTCAATAAAAGACTTCAAGTAAAAAAAAAATAATAAAAAAAATTAAAAAATTCAAATTAAAAGTTAATGAGCTCCTGCTGAGGCGCTGCCAATTTTCTCCTCGCTCTGAAAAGGGAGAGAAGATCTGAATTGCTATCTGTCATCAAACAAAGAAAAAGGGGAAAATATTGTTGCTGCTAGTGCGTGTGGGCACAAGAGCAGTAAAGTGCTTCTGTCAGTACAACTAGTCAGATTAGTCGCTGAGCGTGCGCAGAATTGTAGCAATATGCTACTATGAAGAAGAAGATGTAGCAGATTATTCTCTGCAGCAGAATTATTCTTCTGCGTAAATGTGAGCAGCAGATTATTCTCTGGAGCAGAATTATTCTTCTGCGTAAATGTGAGCAGCAGATTATTCTCCGCAGCAGAATTATTCTTCTGCATAAATATGAGCAGGGGATTGCAGATTATTCTCTGCAGCAGAATTATTCTTCTGCTTAGGTGTGGGCAGGAGATTGGGAAATGATGGAATGTTCAGATTATTCTCTGAAATATAGAATTATTCTTCTATTTTGGAGGTTGGGAATGATATTCTTGTTAATCGGATTGTTCTCCGAATCAGATGAGCTCTGAACCAAGAATGATTTTCTGCTGCGGTTCCTCGGCTTTATATAGCAGCTGCATCGAGTTATGCGTTCTCGCCTTTTGGCGTTGCCCTAGCAACGATTGATGCATTATCTGAATGTACCTCAGACAGCTTACTGACGTAATGTCATTGTCTGTCACTGAGAAATTGTAAATATACGAGATGGTGGTATACTTTTGAGGTAAGCTAAAAGTTTTGTACAATTTTTGTTATGAATAATAATATTCTTATATGTTTCAGGTATTACACATATTTGTTGGAATGTTTGGACATCGCTGGATGAACGGAAGGAAGTTCCCAACTATTAGATAAGTAGTTTTTTATTAATTTCATTTAGGTTTTAGTTCTTTGTGTTTCCTTTTTTCCCATTTTCTATAGGAGAAAATATTTCATCGTGGGAAGGATTAGAAATATGGATGGAATTTACAACGAGGGACCATCATCATGTATGTGTGGCCTAAACATGAGGTGAACAATGAAACTCGTTTCGAATCGAAAATAACCTTACTGAGTTAGAGCCAATCAAAAGTGCGAAAAATCTAGTTCCACAGTTCGAATAGATTGAAGACTTATTACGTTTTGAAACGAATTTCAGGTAAGATACCATAGCTATATATGAATAAAATTTGCCTTGATGAATTTCTTTTCACAATCTTTTCTATCTGGTCGGAAGCAATTGGCCCTGATAGCTTACCACCTCACTTTATTAAGACGTTACTGCCGCTAATCGATAAAGTTTTGCTTCATACTGTAAACCCATTTTTGATGTCGTCTACTTTTTCTAAAGCGTGGAAAGTAGCAACAGTACCAATACAAAAAAACGCTTATGCTGTAGAATTACCATTCGATTTCTGACCAATAAGTATTTTTTTGTTTTTTTCCAAGGTTCTGCAGCAACTAATTTATAAAAACTTCTCTAGCACGTGGAAAGCAAGAATTTAATTACGCGCTGGCAATCACGTTTTTTCTCTTCTTTCATCTGTGAAACAGCAATTCTAAAAGTCTCCACAGATTAAGGTTTGCGCCTTAGTTCTTCTTGATTTCTCCAAGGCCATCGACAGTGTTAAACATAGTTTACTTCTACAGAAGGTCTCCATCAGCTTTGGATTCTTAAGGACTGTTTTGTGCGAATAAATTGTGAGTTAGATAGAGTAAATAATTGGTCTTTCTAAATGGGTTAGTGCTTAATTCTGCTAAATCTTTTACTCCACATTCCAATAATTTTTAGCAGCCTTGTACGGCCACTGCATGATAGGGTTAAAATTCTTGGGATTAATATGTGTGACGAAGTGTTGCGATAATGTTAATATAGTGTTCAGCTGTCAGTGAGTCTGTTGTCAACCAATATGCTTGGGAAGCTTATAATACAATTAATCATAACGTACTTTAATTTTGGTAGCGCCATTTTTCCAAAAGTAGATAGCGTGTATGCCCGTAAAATGCAGGTTGCTTTCTATGATTGCATTCGACTAATTTTTTACCTTCGTAAATTTGACTACGTTCCGACTTATAGATAGCAGCTGCATAATTTATGCCTGGAGTCATACCTAGATCATAGAGTATTAACTCTTCTTTTTAGTTTATTAATGGTGATACACTTGAATATCTCGGAGAATATTTCCAATTATCGACGTCCCCGTGCCCGACTTTGGAGTAGTCTTCCATTAATTACTCAAAATGCACTGTCAATGCATTTAAGAAGCCTATAAAGGTTATCATTAATTTGTCGTTCTTCTTATTTCTATTGTTATTAGTTTCATCTTATTTCGTTTATTATTATCATTGTTCCACCTCGGAACAAAAAACCAAAAACCAAAGTAAAAACCTATAAAACTAACACTCCCAATAATTCCTGCGACGAATTAATATATCCTACGAAGTAACCAGTGAAATCGAAAAAGAAAAACAAAAACTGGCATTTATACAAAATTAACAGGTAAAATCTCAGATCATTTAAAATTTTAAAACAAATCCGTATCCCGCGAGTTACGGACACCACCACTCAAAATTGACCGCAAAAAAACATAATTATTCATCCCAGACGCAATACGACACCTTAGAATAAATCGCAGTACCTTCATAGGGAAAACAGCAAATTAAGCTTTCCCACAGTTTTGTAAATTCTAATTTGACTAGCTTGCATTTCTTTTTTATCAGATAGAGTAACAAATTGTATTTTTCAGTCAGAAAAGTCTTTAGTCTATTCTTCACGATTGTAAGAACGCGTTTTCTTAAAAATAAATTTCTCAAAGTTCAAATTGGTTTTTAATTTTTAATTTTTTTTATTAAGAAGTTTTAGATAAAACTTAACTGGCGTGGTCGGTAGGATAGCAAAAGCTATCCCGGGAAAGTTGAATAAAAAGAAAAAGTGTAGGGATGTTGTGAAGTAATTACGACGGCTTATCGCTAATTCTTTGCATTTTTTTTTTCGACGGTTTATCGAGAAATTCTGTGCCTTTTTCTTATTTAAATATTACTTACTCGTGGAAAAAATTGCTATCCGTGATAGTTGATTAACTTTGTGTTGTGTGCAATTACCAAAGGTTTATTGGTAAAAGTGCAGTGTCGACGGATTATCGATAGTAGTGGCACAGATTCAACGAATAGAACCTACACCGAAAGAATCCAACCTCAAAGGATATGTGCAGCAAAAACGAAGAACAATGATAAAATCTTCTGCTGGTTTATGTAAGCCAAGTTTCCTTTATCACCCTTCCTTTTAAATTACATATTATTACCCATGCCAAATATCATTAGGAAAAGTAAACGTAAACGAAGAATAAAACCTTACGACAATAACACGACGGACTACGGTACAGGTTTTGAGTTAGAAATAACTAATTATAGTGAAAGTGAAAATTCTGATTCTCCGAGTGATTGTGAGAAAGAAACCAGTGATTTGTTAAATCTTTCAAAAAGCGAAGATACAAATTTTAGGAAGTACAGTGAAAATTGTAGTTTAGCTGTAGATTGGACATGACTACCCCAATCAATGCAAACATAGTAAACATGGCTATCCCAGCTATGGCAAATATAGTAAATCCAAGCAATATCAATTTATCGAACGCAAGTAACCCAACTAATATCAACAATGCTTTCAATAATCTTAGAATGCCGGACGCCATCAAGGATTTACCCAAGATTGATGATAAACCTAGAATACTATTTGACTTTTTAAATAACGTAGAGGAGATTTTGAGTTTATTATCAAGTATAGATGGTACCCCATACAGCAGAATCTTACTACGTGCAATTCGTAACAAGATAGAAGGTTCCGCTAACGAAGTTCTTAACATGTACGGTACTAGACTAGACTGGGCAGACATAAAAGGCAATTCAATCTTACACTACTCAGACAAGAGAAACGAAACTTCTCTTGTAAAAGATCTACACAACATTAAACAGCATAATGGAACCGTGGAACTGATATAATTGAAATTTCGTCAACAATAAATAATCATTTAAAGATTCACGAAACCTATACTAGTGTAGTTGAAGCAAAAAGAAACCTCTACGCAGAAATGTGTTTAAATGTATTCTCAACAGGACTAAAATAACCTATGGGCTCCACTATAAGGGCTATGAAATCATCTACCTTGGCAGAATCTTTTTCGTTCTGCGTTAACGAATAAAATATATTCTATTTAAAATCCAATAACCATGTTGGCAGCAGGCCTGAAACTACTCAGAAGCCTTTATGGCAAAACTTTATACCACGCAACCCCTACACATACCACAACCACCACAACCTTCTTTTAGATTTAATATACCAATAAATACGTATTTCAATCAACCCTATAAACCTAACATTCCCCACCCAACAAATATAGTACACCAACAACCATTTCGCCAACCGCAACAACAAAAATTGCCACCACCAGAACCTATGGATACAAGGTCAGGAAACACCTTCCAAAGACTGACTTTAAAGAACCAACATAAGTACAAACAACCGTCAGGCAATTTCTTTAGATCCACCGATCCACCTAATTTTACTAGCAAAGAATTATACAATATTTCAGAACAAACTTCTTCCAAGTTACACACACATATAAATAATATTTCCGCAGAACCAGAGGACAGCGGTTACCCTCAACAGGATTGCGACCAGTTAACTGAATCGTTCTCTAATTATCAGCCGAATCTCGACTCTTACTACAACTATCAACACAATATTAATAATAATTCAAACCAATTGCATGAAGTCGATGACGTAAATTTTTACAACAATACCTCAACGAGCAATTCGGATATATAGACGTGAATAAACATGGGTTCTTACTTCCATATATAGAAATTTCTTCACCATTCGGCAGAAAACTAAAATTTTTGATAGATACAGGAGCATCTTCCTCCTTCATCAACCCAGAATACACCCATCCAGATGACCTAGTAACCACTAAATTACCCATTATCACAAAAATTCTCAATACACATGAAATAAACAAGCGAGTAACCTAACCAACTTTCATCGAATTCAAACAACCAGGTGAAATGAGATTCCTAGTCCTCCGCTTTCATGGTTATTTTGACGGCCTTTTAGGACTAGATATCCTAACCTCTTTGAGTGCTAAAGTCGACTTAGGAAACAAATTTCTTATCACCAACAACGTTACCTTACCACTTCAGATCAAACCAAATTTTATGTCCAATAAATACTTTATCCCCAGTAACTCTAAATTAATACTCAAATTACCTGTAGGCACCCAAAACGGGGACATTTATATTAAAACGACTCAAATTAGATCCCAATTATTCATACCCGAAGGAATATACAAGGCAGAAAATTGGTACAGCGCAGTGGAAGTGATTAACACTTCAAACACCGATGAACATCTCTTCCTTGAACAACCATTAAAAGTGACCCCACATAGCAACAGAGTGTTTTGCGAATTAAACAATTTCAATATCCATTACAATATCAAGAGGATTAATTCAATCACTCCAAACGACATTTCAGATCTTGTACGTATATCCCATCTTAATACTGAAGAGAAAAAAGTCTTACTAAAACTATGCAAAGGATACGAAGACATCTTTTTTAAAAAAAGGTCAAAAACTTACCTTTTCGAACCAAATCAAATATTCCATTAAAACCACAGACGATATACCTATTTACACGAAATCGTATAGGTACCCCTTTATTCACAAATAAGAAGTCAAGAAGCAAATCCAACTGATGCTCGACCAGGAAATAATAAGACCTAGCTACTCACCCTGGAGCTCTCCAATCTGGATTGTGCCAAAAAAAAAAAGATGCCAGTGGCACACAAAAATGGTGTTTAGTTATAGACTATCGTAAACTAAACGACAAAACTATCAGCGACAGATATCCCATTCCAAATATAAACGATGTACTGGATAAACTAGGGAAGTGTATGTATTTTACCACCTTAGATTTAGCGAGTGGGTTTCACCAAATCGAAATGAACGCTCGTGATACACAAAAAATAGCATTTACGGTAGAATGTGGGCACTTCGAATATGTAAGGATACCATTCGGACTAAAGAACGCTCCTTTAACGCTTCAAAGGGTCATGGACAATTTCCTAAAAGATAATCAAGGAAAGATCTGTCTAGTGTACCTGGACGACATTATCATTTTCTCTACCTCTCTCCAAGAACATGGAGAAAATCTTAGAAAAGTGTTTAAAAGGCTACGCGAAGCATATCTGAAGGTCCAATTGGACAAGTCCGAATTTCTGCATAAAGAAGTCGCTTTCTTAGGACACATCGTAACAAATCAAGTCGTAAAACCAAATGCTGATAAAATAATGGCATTTAAAAACTTTCCGATACCCCAGACCCAAAAAGAAATCAAATTCTTCCTAGGATTATTAGGATATTACCGAAAATTCATCAAGGATTTCGCCAAATCGACAAAACCTTTAACCGAGTGTCTCAGAAAAGGAAAATCAGTTGAGTTAAACGAACGTTACATCAAAACCTTCGATATGTGCAAAGATATCCTAATGAATGACCCAATTCTCCAATACCCAGATTTCAACAAACCATTCGTATTAACCACAGATGCCAGCAACTATGCTATATGAGCTGTGCTTTCACAAGGTCCAATTGGTAGCGACAAGCCTGTCTGTTATGCAAGCAGAACCTTGACAAACTCTGAGTTTAACTATTCAACTATCCAAAAAGAACTGCTAGCTATTGTTTGGGCAACGAAATATTTTCGCCCTTACCTGTTTGAACACAAATTTAAGATCGTAACCGATCACAAACGCATATGGCAGATGATTTTATGTCAATTGTCAAACGTCACGAATAAAACGCAAAACCGGCTTCTTGACATCTGATGAATTAGCGCTCTCAATGCTTTAATTTGCTCAAGACGGCTTTCGAAATGTCGTTTCCTAGCACTCTTGTTGCACTTGCGAAATGCAACTTGAAATTTAAGTATGTTTCTATGGCACTTTTTGACAATATAGTTTTTATTCTCTGAATTTGTTAAACACTTCGACACATCCTTCCGAGAGTTTTTAATTATTTCAGAACTTTTATTTACTGCGCGGTTGTCATTTTTATTTTTTGTATGTTTTTAAACTATCACTGAGACTCACTAAAACTGACTGCTGCTCCTCAAGAGTTTGCTTGGGCTTTTATAGGAACGATAATCATTGCACAAGATGAATTCCAACGAATTTGCTTACTGGCTGAGATGATATCGAATTACACGATAAACAAACAAACATAAATCATTCAAATTAATTTGATTACTTTATTCTGCTGGTCGAATTTGCAAATATGAGTGAGATTGTTTACGTGAATGTATTTCAAGCCAAAAAGAAAATGTGAAAATTTGTTTACTTTATGCTAATTCCACTGAAAGGTTTCGATCGGTAAAATTCTTGGAACAATAAAATTTTTGGTTGCCTATAGGAAGTGTGGGATCAAATTACATGAAAAGAATAAATGTGCTGATATTGCTTAAATTTGATTACACAGCTGTGCATGACTCATTCCGCTAAAATGCGAATTTGTAAACAAGAAGTTCATACAGGTGTGTATGAACGATTCAATTTAAATGCGAATTTGTTTACAGCGGTGATATCAAATTACACCATAAACAGGGGAAGTATGCCTAATGTTTGGTAAACATTTAATATTTGATACCCAGAACGTCCATAGAAAGTGATCCAGAGCTTCTGATATCTACAATTTCCTCGCTAAGAAATATTCAATTTAGAAAACAGCAAATCCAACGCGACATCATGCTGATATCTACAACTACCCAGGGTAACTTGAATTATTAATAACATTAAGTATAACTGAAAAGGTAGCATCGCTAATATCTCGAAAACCATAGCCCGTAGAGGATTTCTAACAAAAATTCTAACCCCCTTCCCCACTAACACTTTCTAGAATCTATTGGCATGAACAAAACTATCCTGGGCAGCTTGAATTATTAATAATATTAACTGTATCTGAAAAGGTAAAATAGCTAATATCTCGAAAACCATAGCCTGTTTAGGATTTCTGATGAAAATGTTATCCCCCTAAAACGCCCACCCCAACCATCTAGAATCCATCGACATGAACAAAAATATCCTAGCGTTAAATTTAATTATTACTAATATAAATTCAAAACCAACCTGAAAAAAACCTATACTTTAAAGTCATAGCACACACTGTTTGACCAGTAAAGCATTTCTTGGGGAACTGAATGATGCCCAGAAAAAATTAGTATCCCAATAAATCGTTTGAGGTGTGGGAGGGTCAAGTTGATATTGCCTGCATTTTTTTTTGTCCTGCGTACGTATTTGTTTGATTGGCTAAAAGTTCATAAACTGAATTATAAATAAATTCGTCAAAAAGTTGTGTGGGTGAATGACTTCCCAGCCTAAATTCTACGCCTCCAAAAGATATTTTGTTTCATCAGAAGAACTTCCTTCAACGATAAAGGAACTCGAAGACGTATTTTCCCATGTTGGATTGCGCGATTTATTTTGAACTCCAGAAATGCGTGGACGAAAGGTGAATAGAAGCAATTCATTCTCGGATTCCCATTCTACTTCGTAAACGTTTACCTCCAAGTTACCCGCTACATCAACTGGAAGCTCATAATCAGCTAATGCGATGCAGTTTTCGTAAACGAATTCCTAGTCTGTAATTCCTCCAAAGTCTTCAAGTGGAAGAATAACAATTTCGGATTCACCATTTCCAATATAATGTTCAGAACAATCTCCTAAAAGAGCTAAAGCTTTTTGTAAAGTAACACACTTTCTTGCCATCTAGAAGAGGAAACAAAAGCACTATATGCCAGTGATACGTTTTCCAAACATTAAAAAAAGACAGAAAATTGGAACAAACAACAAAACCAGAGTACTTAGTTTTGCCACAAATGCAATGAACCAAATCTGTTTTACAAAAAAAAAATGCTTTTAATTGCCAATATATTACTAAATTCTGAATTGTTAGCAATAAATTCACGCCACTTTTCACAGTGTTAGGAAGGTTCACATTAAAATGGGAAAAAAACAAAAAGTAAATGGGGGAAACTACCCAAACTAAGTGACATATATAACCATGTAAGCTTGCCTAGTGTATAATAGATGGCAGAAATGACTGTAAGGATATTTTAAATGAGCAGCAAAGTTTCGGAAGAGTCGATGTGCGAAAGCGCAGCACTGGGATGAATCGAGTTAAGGTGCAAAAATGGACATATTTTCAACTCATCATTATGATGAACTGGTAAGTCGTGGAAATTCACTTTCCATGAAAATTTTTTCCACAATAGTGCACTAATGGATGTGAAACAAAGAGCGGAAGAAATATATGTAAAATATAGGATCTCAGGTGTATATGCCTCAAGTGCAAAAAATCCGGTAAAATGTCAGTTATGAAGTTAGAATGATCAAAAAACAAAATAACACCACTTGATTACTTGCTTCTCCCTCTTTAATTTGTTACCAAACATGACGTATTTCGGACAACCCCCAATGGGGGTGGTACAACCCACCATCCCCAAAAGTCCCTTCCCAAGAAATTGTTCACCTATAGTGATGTACTCCAGACCCTAAATCCGTAGGAAAAAACCCCAATGATCTGGGACCCTCCCACACAGAGGTAGCCGTCCTTCAATATTGCGATACTTCTCACGTTTTCTTTAACTCCCCAAGTATGTTACAGAATGGAGAGTTAGGGAGTTTTAATCGGGGAAAACGAAAACTCTCATCTCCTAAACTCCCAAACTCTCAGAGCTACAGAATCTTGCCCTTGGTGGCTACAAAAAAACATCAATTCATCATCATCATCAACACGCAATTGTTCGCTTTGTGAACCTTAAAACTTTAAACAGACAGCTTAAGCGATCAGTCATGAAAATATGCCCTCTACCAACGAAAGAAGAATAGTTGCAAGTTATTTTGAAAGCCCTTGCCCTTTCAAGGGAGGCGGTATATTCAGAGTTAGCATATGTAGTTATGAGCGAACGCAGTTTCTCAATTATTTGTCCACTGAGCCTTCTGAATAGCCCAAATATGGACAGTACTAACAATTGCAATCTCTACACGCCTGGCTTAGTTAGGAGGCTTCCACCAACTACTGTGCAACTATAATTGATTTGGCGTGACCACGTTGGCATCATGATCGCGATAACTTGTACTTTTCAAGAAAGAATTGGTTTTAGTTTGTTTACATAAGGAATTGTTTTATTTTATATGTTGAGTAATTAATTAACATATAAATCGCTTGAACTCGAACGTCTTCTAATTCTCGTAAGGCAAAAAAGCTTGCCTTTTCTTCAACACCAACACTGAAATGTTTTATATGTATCATGAAAAGCGCATGATTAAAAGAAAATACATTTCTCAACTAAACATTATAAGCTATTCATGTATGTATGTATCTAATTAAATTTACAAAGAGGACTTCAGCCTGTATAGGTAAATAAATATCAAGGACATTGAATTTCTTATCTCCTTCACTAATTATATTGTCTATGTTTTGATAAAGGGAAGGTACATATGTATACAACCACATCTTTTTGAAACGTTTCCCCTTTCAATTAACATGAAAAAAAGGTAAGAGCAATTATATTTTCTGAGAAATACATGCCTATTTTCGTTTGTCGTTAGCAACTTCTTCGTTCATTTGACAAAATGAAGCAGTATTAGCTTATATGAAAACCTAATTATTTTATTTTAACTCATTCCTTTTCAGGATTTTTAAGAAACTTAAGTGGAATTGTATATGTAATAATTCTTACATAGCATACAAGAAATCTTCCCACCATAAAAACAGGATTATTCTTGGGTGAGGCTGGTGGGTTACAATTTCGGCAATTGAGTAGATAGCTGATGGAAAGCTCTTCTGCCAGGGCTCACTTGAGTTTTTGGATTTCAACCGATTAGATCTTTAGTGATTTCTGTGCGACAAGAAACTAATTCCAACGGAACGAATCAACTCAACCATGTGTTTTGCAGTTAACTTGGGTGTCGAACGCTTCAGCAGCCCACCGGGGCTCACCTCAATTGCTTACAAGGTGTTCGTGTTACGAGTGGTACCCGGATGGAAGGGCTCCATACGATTGGTGTTGCACAGGGATGGTGAGCGCCCCTGTACTGTCTGGCGTGCTAATGCTGTCGCAGGAGATTACCATTGGGTACATTTACCCCTGTACCCTCACCGGGGAGAGTCCTGGACGGCTACTGGTAAGTCTTTATTTTCGACTTGTTTGAATCATTTTCACCTTTTGCTCTTTTATTTTGTTTCTAGGTGGTACTCTTGCCATCACAGGAGAGCAGGTTCTATGCGCGTGCTGCCACGACATGCCAGAGTCGATGCTTACCGAAATCCCGAGGGCGATCACGGAAACGTCTCCCCCCTCAGGGGAAGGCCCGTCAGCAGGCACGTACTTCGATGCCTGAGTTTTTATACGCCGTCGCATGGATGTGAACCTGCCCCAGCGCGTACTTTTTAAATTATTTTTCTCTTTTAAATTTTTTTTTATATATTTCCTGTCCTTTTTCTTTTTTGTGTTTATATGTGTAAAAAAAAGTGCAAAAAACAAAACAAAAAAATAAAAAAAATATTAATTTCTGTATTGGTTGTTCTTATTCCTTATTCTTTTTTTTGTTGTTTGTAGTGTAGTATTTACTTCACTATTTGGTATTTTATTCCTTTGGAGTAATTTTTGCTGTTTGTTTTGTGTTAGAGAGGATACTTTAATTAACGTTACTAGCGTGTAGGTCTTAGACGGCATGTCTTTGGTAAAGAAAAAGAAGAATTTTAAGAACTTTTGTTTTTAACGATTCTAAATCAAATCATAAATACAATAGGAAAAACAACCGCCTCGTCCAGGGTTTGAAACCGAGACCTTTCGCTTGCCGGGCGAATGCTCTTTCCACTGTGCTAACGAGACAGTTGATTTTCCTTTTTGTATTTCTTAATTTGTAACTAGCCTACTAGGCTACGTTTACTTTCATCTGGTGCTTTCATCCAGTAGCGATAAAAGCGCACAACTAAGTTGTAAATTCAATTTTATTTATTTTTCCCGGACGGAAATGGAACCAACACTTGTTAGAATCGGTCCAAGATGGAGAAATAGAAGAATTTTAAGAACTTTTATTTTTCACGATTTTAAATTCTTTAATCCTACTACCTTAGTATACAGGGTATTACAAAAATAGTGATAATAGAAATTAGGGAGCTAGAGCGTCCCTCGGGGAATCCAAATCACCCGCATGTATGTTTTACGGTTTTTGTAGTTTTCGAGTTATGATTTGTTCATGATTTTTCACCAAACTACTAATTAGAACGCATTTTTGGTCATAGTGACTTGAATAATTGAGATAAATTTCTGATTTTTTTTTTATTTTGCTGAATATGAGGCCCATCCAATGCAAAAAGATCTGATTCTGGCGCTAAACTCATTCTTGTTCAACGCAAACCTTAATCTGTGGAGACTTTTAAAATTGCTGTTTTGCAATGAAAGAAGAGCAAAAACCTGACTGGCGGGGTGTAATTAAGTTCTTGCTTTCCACGTGCTAGGGAATTTTTTATTAATTAGTTGCTGCAGAACCTTGGATAAAAAACAAAAAATACTTATAGATCGGAAATCGAATGGCAATTCTAAAGCACAATCGTGTTTTGGTAATGGTACTGTTGCTACTCTCCACGTTTTAGAAAAACAGATGATGTCAAAAACGTGTTTACAGTATGGAGTAAAACTTAATCGATTATATTTCTATATCTTAAAATGACATTTAAATGGCAATGGAAGTTGGTGGTACGATGATATTAGGGGTGATAAAATTTGGATAGTTGGCATAAATTTTTATTATTTTCCACATTTCCCCCCTTTAATACTATCAATTTTTGATAAATATTTATATACATATTTTTTATTTTATTTCTATTCAAATTTAAAGTTGGTCTCAATTACGAAGCTTTTTCTTATTTTACTCAACTTTTAGAAAACATTGGTCCATTTTGAAGTTTGATGTTTACAAATTAGTGATCATTTGGGTGATAATGGCTGAATTTATTATCATTTTTGCCGCACAGAAATGCTAAAATTGATGAAAAATTATGGAAATCAGTCGTTAGTTTTAATATTTTAGCAATCAATATGACAAAGGAAAAAGAAAAAAATGTTTACGAGAGTTATGGTTATGAAATAATGAAATCGATGAGAGTGAAATTGATGGAAGACCATTAACGAGGATTAAACTTGTAGAACCCAATTTGATGAGAATTGACATTATAGAAAACATCCTCTAAAAATTTTGAAAATTTTGAAACTACAACTCCTTTACTTCATGTCTGAAGCTTTTTATTATTATTATATGAAACTTCCTGCAAAAATTTTCCAAAAAATGTTTCTCTCTGTCCCACGGAAAATATTTTTATATACAGAGTGTGCCATACGTACCGCAGTTCCTTTTTACGAGATGGTTGGTTATTTGTTGGAAACCGTAGAGGGTTTACTATCACCTGAGATGCAAGTCACCTTCATAGGGTGTATAAAAAGAAAGTTACAAGGTACTAGGATAAAAAGCACCCAAAATCATAAAACTCCCCTACCCCCACAACGTGCATTTTCCGGCTCTCTTCCCATACAATTAATTTCTCGAAATTGAGTGAGGAATTCGGGGTATAAAAGAAATTCCGTACGTATGGAACACCCCATATGTATATTTATACTAAGGTTCCCGAATCTGCGGAACAATTCACCAGCAGTTAACTTAAGACACTTCTTACATCCCAAAAAATTTCTGACATCCTAAAAATCCTCATTAAAATTCTGATGTAACATTTCTCAGTAACATATCTCAGATCCTGAGTCCCGATGCAAACCCTAAAACTTTTTACCATTTTTTATTATTTTTTACCTTCAATTGTTCTTGCGAAAATCTAGATGCTAAAATTCCGTTTTTTTTTTTTTGGGTATTTCTCGAAATCTCTGAATGTCCTTTTGTTGTTGTGTGATATCTCTATACTGTTTTTGATATGTTGATGTACATATGTTCCATATCATCTGTAAGTGCTCCGTCTGGAAAGTATCTCAAGGAAGCACGTCCAAAAAGCCTCACATTTCATCCACTTCAAGAGAGTTCGTTACGTGAGTGGACGTGAAGAACATCATCGTAAAAACTATATTGAGTTTCAAAAATCCTTATAAGAACTTTCTGAGGGTGGGGAAAAGCCTTTTATCTGTGTAAGAAATAATTCAGCTGAGGAAATTTCAGCCTTATCAAGTATTATGTATAATTAGAAATGTTTTAGTCCATCAAATTTAGAAGAGCCGTTACGTTCGTTTAAATTTGAGGAACATTTTCCTGGTACACATAGTATATGGAGGAATTTGAAAACTCTTTACTTGAAGAAGTCCTTTTCGTTTATACATCTTGGAGAAAGTCTATTTTCTATATTATGTACTTTAAATTTCTATTTTAATTTATTGTTGAGGAAAACCGTATTTTATCTTATTTTTTTAATTTCGGTAAAAACAAAAACTTGGAGCAATCCAGTTTAAAAGCGGCATGAAATGAATCGAAAGATGAGTTAATTATGAGGCATGTGAATCTCCAAGAACTGTCAACATATTAAGTGGTGTTTTTGTAATGATTGTCTTCATTGTTGGTTACAGTAAAATTACGGCCGTGGAATCTTGGCAATGATGGTCCTCATTGTTGGTTACAGTGGTAGTAATTCAGAAAGTGGTTGTTTTCTGGGATTCTCCGGTACAAAAAGCCTTTTTTTATATCATTTTTGGTGGAACTTTATTAGGGCGGCAACGTTACGGGTCAGGTTTGACCCACCATCAGGCCCTGGGTTAAATTAACAAGGAGAAAGAAACTTTTTTATTTCATTGTACACTATAAAACTTATAGAAAAAGGGGTGAACAAGGTGTAAAAAGAAACGAATGAGAATTCGTATGACTATCAGTGTAATAATAAATCAAAAACGCGAACAAATGAAAAGGTGGTAAAACAAAATATGATGCACAAATATACAAATGTAAAAAATACAAAATGTAAAATTGTAAAAATTTTCGAGAAACTAAAAAGATATCTACACTATATAGTAAAACTTACGTAAAGATAATTTGGTAATGATGGCAAAAGTTTTTACATGAAGTTGTCGGTCACATATAAATATGTATAACATAAAATTATATAAAACACATCGTCGTTGTTTTTATGAAACCTCCTATGTGTCAAGTTAAGGGTTTGAGGTTTTGGTATCAACTCAACCGCCGTTTTGCTCTTTATCCATGGAAAAAACTTCTTTGTGTCCTACGGGTTATTTCAATACTTATAGTTGACAAGAATAATCAGTTTTTCATCTCTCCTATAAAATTAAACTTTCGCCACATAAGAGGTTGCATAAAAACAGCGACGACATGTTAAAAAAAAAAAATAATTAAAAAATATAGGTCGACAAATATAACGTAGACAAAATAAAAATAATAATCACAAGACTAAGCTACGATAATAAAATTAAACCTCTACCCTTAATAACAAAGTGCGAGTACGTAAGCGAATTCCTCTGTACTGACACATCGCTTGGTGGAATCCATCACGAGTAATTGGGATCAAAATGATCAGTATCGATGAACTGCAGATCCATCACATTTGTGTATTAGGCTATGATATGTGGGATGTAGGCATTCAATGTCACGTCTCATATTACCGACTCTGTCGCTGTGACTCAGTATGTAGCAAGCCTCCTTAATCTCACACTTTCATTTATTATCTTCCATGTGTAGTATATGTGCCTGGTCAAAATTAAATATGTGTTGGGTCTAAATTGTATGTCCTGCAAGTGCAGACGATCGAGTAGCCATTAATGTTGGTCAAGTCGAGTTTTCAGGCACTTAGAAGTTTGACCTATATAGCAATGTGTACAATCATTGCAGTCGGCTTTGTACACAATAAGTATTTGACTTTCGTTGCGGGAGTATGTCATCTTTTAGGTTTGTGTAAACTAGCTCTTTTATATGTTGAGTGTGTTTCATCGCAAGACGTATGTTGCTGGCGTGACGGTTAATAATTTATATGTAGTGACAATGGATGTATGTAACTAAGTCCTCTGTGGAAAGGAGTTGCTACAGATGTGGAACTACTTCAGGTAACTGTGGAGGAGCATTATTTTGGTTCTGACTAGTGCCGTTGAGGTTCAGGTTGCTGAAACGTATATTTCGTAATGCGTTAGACAACAATTTGTTTATTATGTGAGCTGGATAGATGTTGTTGTATAATGTCTCCTTAATTTATGCAACATTATTGTCGATGAGGGACGAATCACTTAGTTGGAGGACCCTGTTTATGAAGCCAGTTGCTACGTTAATCTTCATGGAATGTCGATGGTAGAGTAAAATTTCGGAAATTTTGTGGAACAACTGTTTCGTGGTACGGAAAATCGCTAAACCTCAATAGGAGTCTCTGTTAATTTTATCAGTTAGAGATCCACTCGTGTGAGCGATTGGTGAGGTGCGGTGCATGTGCTAACGTTGGGAAGCAGATAGATGCCGGAAATGATTAACGTTTTCGATGAGGCTCATCGCGCTTTATGCGGTCTATCTTGAAGTACACTTGTCGAGGATAAGCTCGTGAGAGCTTGTTAACCCTCAGTGGTTTGGACGCATATGACTGTATCTACTGTCATCGCTGTGGATGAGCCATAGTGTCATCCAAACATATATGTAAACTTCATGGACTTCCATTACTACAACGTCGTCCGTTGGGTTATGCCCTAGTGTCGCTCAACCGAATCGAAACTCCATGCGATTAAATGCCATCTCTTCAACCTCATCCTACTGCTTAAACTTCATCCTACTACCCAAGCTCCAACTTCACACCCCCATCATTCCTATCTTATCAAGGATATCTTTGCACCCCAGGACCATTAAGGACTTAAATCACATTATTTTTATCATTGGTGGTGCATATATTGGGAAAACGTTGTAAAATTAGGAAAACATATTGAAAAAACACATTGAAAAAACATTATAAATTAGGAAAAAACATCTTGAGAAATGTTTAAAAGAAAAAAAAAACATTGAAACACCATTATAAATTACGAAAAACATGTTGAGAACAATTTTTTTTACCAAGGAAAATGTTAAATTATGTTGCTTAATTTATCTTATTGTATGTTGTGGGGTTTGGGGGTGTTAAAGTTACAAATTCTTAAGCGCTTATTGGTCTTATTTCGCAAACATCTCCATGGGTCCTGTTGCAACCAAAGTATTTGTGAAGTTCAACTCATCTATTAGTGCGGGATAGATACACTAAAAAGATTAAATGGTATGGTATTAAACGGTACGGTGTAAGCGGTGTGGTCTCAAGAAGTGGATGAATTACTTCCATTGGTGATGTTTCGATTGGGTGAGCTGCAATGCGTCATTTGGTGCTATGGGTGTAACTTGAGAAATCCTGTAGTAGGTGATTCATTAGTGGCTTAGATGTAATATTGGTATGGCCACTGATGGTTTGATTCACTCCTGTCGTATAGTATTTAGTAGTTCAGATCATTTATTTGGGCAAAACTATGCAATGGAGGTGGGGTAATATAAGATTATTATCCCTCATGATACGATTCGATTCGCTCAGCCGTGTTGTACAATTTAGGGGTAGATTATTCAAAGGTATGACATAGTTGTTGTTATTACGATAGTGAGTGCTCCTATATGCGGCTATGGCAGCCCAAGCTACTTCGAAGGAACTTTCTCTTCCGATAACCTTGTGAAGTCTGCTGGTGCTATATGTGTGTCTGATGTTGTGCTCAATCAAAACCCTCGAGAATACTTCCCAAGCCATGAAACAGAAATCTATATGTGTGCGTTCGGAGTCCGTGCTCTAAAATGCTCTATATTGATGATTATGGAAAAGTGCCAAACATTGACTTTATATATGCCATAGAACCTAAACTACTCTCCATACAGGAAAATAGTCATCTAGTAATTTAAAGCTTGGTTCCTTACCTTACCAAAGGTTACACTTACTATATACCTTACTTAACAAAATAATTAAATAGTTTTGATTACAAAGTAACCTTACAATTTTACGCTCAATACATCTCAGCTGAGTGATAATTGCATGTGTGTATGTGCAGCCGTAGTCCGAATCTGTAGGCAGCTACATTCGATATCATCAGCCCACGGCATCCCATGACGGCAGAGCAACATTACAATGATTACTCAGCTGAGAATGTTTGTTTGAGGAATCGTAGTCATTTGGTTAAGATAATTTTTTTTAAATAATTTTGTTAGGAAAGGTATGAAAATTTTATTACGGTTTGGAAGATAAGTAAGCAAGCATAAGATTAACGGAACACCATTTTTCTGTATGAATAGTAGTTTAGGGCGGAGGAGCTATTCAAATCAAACTTTTGTCAATTTTACATAAGAACACTGCAAATATTTTAGAATGTAAGGACTACGTTGGGCCTCGCATGTGGTAGGGAGGTGGCCTGTTTCATGGCTTGTGAAGTATTCTCGAGGGTTTTGGCTCAATCAAAAGGAGATTGTGAGTGGTGTTGAATAAGATGGTGTTGAATATACTATTTTTGTACGTGTATATATACTTTTAATTGTGGTGTTGCAATTGCGACATTAAAAGTAATTATGCAGTGCCATTGGTGAGGTGAATATATATGTATATATGTTGTGAGATATTGTGTTTGTGTAGTGTAAAGGGTGCCGTTGTTTGTATGTGTGTGTGTGTATTTGTGTGTGTGCCTGTGTGTGTTTGGTCTCGTGTTAATTAGTTGTTTGAGGCTGTGCATTTGTTTAATATATGGTATAAGAATTATGTTGCTGGAAAGTGTCTTGATGTGTTTCAGATAAAAATTAGTGTATCTATTATGAAACGAGACTCTTATCAGTCGCTCATGTTGTGCCGTAAATATCCTCGCAGGATAAAAGGATTTTCTTCTATGAGATTGTGTGTGATTTCCAGGTTGACGAATATGTTGGACATCTTCTATAGTGATGTTGAATCTTTGGATCAGAATCTCATCTAATATGGTGCAAACTTCACCTAGTATAAGCTGTAATGTGGACTCTGGGTAATTGTTGTATACCGTCTCATTGATAACGATGTCTAAGCACTGAACTGTCTATTCCAGATCCGTGAGTTTTAAAGTTTGTTGTAATATGTGTGTTAATCCAAATTTGTTACTATGGTGACGTCTAAGAAATTTGTTAATACGAAATCTTCTTCATCTATAAATATAGGCATTTTTGAATTATGTTCTAACATTTGAACTATTTATAACATTGCTGTACATCACAATGTTATCCACGTAAATTTTGAAGAATCGTACTTCCATACCTGTGAGCCCTCTAAATATTTTATGTAGGTGAAAGTCTATGAACAATTGGACGTATTTCTTTGAGATGATGCGCCCCATGGGGACCCCTCTCATTTGTTTAAACGTGTCTCCACTTATGAAATAAAATATATTAAAAAAACTTTTAAAATAATTATCTTTTGTTTCTTTCTCAAGAAAAGTTTAATTGCAAAATAAGAATTGCTACAACTCACATTAATTCTTAAAAGTTTGGGCATCCATAACTATAATCACAATTGTCTAACTGACCAAACTTTTAGGATTTAATCTAGCATTTCTTATTTTGCAATTAAACTTTTCTTCTGTATATCATTGAGAAAGAAACAAATAATTTTTTACTTTTGAGTGCATTTTATTTAAAAAAGCTATTTATTTTAAAAGTTTTTGAATACATTTTTTTTCTACTTTTTAGTCAGACTCTGTAAACTCGACTCTGAAAAATCGACTCTCCAAATTCGACTCTCAAAGATCGATTCTCGAAATTCGAGTCTCGAAAATCGACTCTCGAATCTCGACTTTCGAATCTCGAATCTTCGCACATATCACACCAGGCTCAAATTGAACAGCCCCAAGAGTAGTAGTTACTCCACCCCCCCCTCAAACCCACAACACGTAGGAAAGCTTTATTCCATCATTGCAAATAAAAAAAAACATGTAAATCCATCAACGTGTACTACCCTAAAATTCTTTCGTCACGAACGGCACTCTCAGGCGTTCAGGCGCTCAGACGCAGACCTGAGTCAGGGACCTGTAAGTTGATAGAATGTTATTAATAAACATATCTGGCAACATGCATATCAAAATGGATTAAACTCAGAAGTGTGTGGACATTAAATCTCTCGTCCATATTTGAATAAATATGACTCCTCATTAGGTTCAGTAGTAGTTTCGTGTCAATATTATTATACATGTTTTCTATGTCCAAATTGTACAAGGCAAATGAAAGTATTTGAATTTCTTCATTTCGTGGATGGCTTGGCATATGTACTTCCCTAAGCAGGTATTAATAGATTTCGTCCTAGATAATACAGGTCTCATTTTTGGAATTGCTTTGTGTATTTTGATCAAAGGATACATGGAACTTTAGCGTTGTCGTGTCTCATCATGGACTTCAGCAATTTCAAATCTAATAAATGTCTCCTTCTTGATTGTGTTTCCTGCAGAATCCAAGACATACTCAAATTGTTTGCTCACAGATAGGCTCATGGCTTTGAGTTTTCTCAGTTGTCCTTATGTACTAATTATACAGTATAACCCATATTGTTAATTCCGTCCTGTATCGTTTTCTTCATACGCGTCCCTATATAGTGTTACTGAAATCTTGCCTTTGTCTGCCAACATGATGACAATATCCTGTCTGACTTTTAAATTGTTTTTCATTTTAAATGTTGTACCTAATGGCACAATTCACGTAGAATACTGGCTAGCGGCCCAGAGGGAGGCAGCATCTTGTTCTGCGACATTCTAAGTATCGCCGTCTTGCGTTTACTCTATATTATGTGGAGCAAAATATTGTTACATAGCGAATCCATTCCCCTCTGAAGAATGATGTCCTACAAAAACAAATAACAATTTATAATTAACGTAGTCATAATTATAATAAGAAGGGTCACTTATCTTTATGTGTGTCGTCCTCTCTGTACGTGTTTTGTCCTCTGCATAGTGTCGTCATGTCCACCAGCATCCTATTCGAAAAATTCTGCAAAGGAACTCAAATTTTTCAAATGAAACTGCAGAGAGGATAGTGAGTCACCTGTGTTGTAACTAGAAAGAGTCGTCCAGAGCCACGAGGAAAATTTTCTTCACTCTGTTCATACATCGAGTCTTTTCGTATTTATTCAGGCTTTGCTGGTACTACTGGATTATTGTCATGTCAGACGTCGCCTACAATTACTAAATTTATAAAATGGACCGACAAATTATACCAATATACTCCCGAATGGATTTATTGTGAGCTATTTTCATCTTACACATGCTGGTTACTTCCTGGAATCCAAAGCTATTTCCTGGAATTAAATTTAAATGGTTACATAAGATAGTCATGCAGAAAATGAATTTGTAAATAGATTAGATAGATATACATAGATATTATTTTGGCAAACTAGGTAAATTAATGAAGTACCTTTTTTAAAGATGATGTACGGCGATCAGTGAACTGTGCAATATGCAGCTCTGCGGTTCAACCTCCTCTCGCAAACGGAGCCAATAGCCTAAAACTGAAGGATGGAATTGGAGATCTATATTACATTCGGTCTTACCTGTGACATCAGAAGTCGTATCATATCAAATGTTGCGAAGCTTATTTTATGCCAACAAGTAAATATGAGATCGGCAGGCATAAAGTGTAAATAGGCACACACCTGTGTAACAGGTATTCCTATAAAACCTAGTGATCGATCACATCATTGGTCATTGGTGATGATCAGAACATTTTTTTTTACATATATGAATATTTTTGGGAGCAATCAAAGTCGCCGCAGTGTCAAGCAGATGGACTGGTAGGAAGAGAAGTGCAAAGAAGCGAAACTGTGAGTGCATTTAGAAAAGCCTAAACGACTCCTCTTATATACTCCGAGAACTTTTTCTTATAGTTAATTGTAATAACTTTTCTTCTTGCTAGTTACCCTGTTTCCGTACGTGAACATTTAACGTCCCTTTAACCTCTATGTTTTGTCCTGTAACAGCTTGTAAACGAAATTTTGAATTAGTTATATTGA
The DNA here is from genome assembly GCA_963930735.1 of Dioctria linearis. Taxonomy (NCBI): domain Eukaryota; kingdom Metazoa; phylum Arthropoda; class Insecta; order Diptera; family Asilidae; genus Dioctria; species Dioctria linearis. The sequence continues at coordinate 335,006,502 of OZ005740.1, read as the reverse complement.
TATTTTTAAAATATTTGTAATAATCATTGCGGCTTATGATAGTTCTACATGCACCTGTATCTATTTAAAAATTTATTAAATATTATTAAAATATTTGTTACCATTTTTAGCTCGCTTATATTGCTCACCTGAATGGTTGACCTGCATAGTCTTGCTGTATGACCTTGTTTACCGCACCTTTCGCATTTCCACTATATGCTGGACATTGGTTTCTTTGATGGTTTTGCCCACATTTTCCACATGTATTACGATTACCTGGGAATATTGGATACCTTACGTGTTTATTATTGTTTTGTTGCACTGTTATTGGTGCTTTTGAATCTGGCTTGCTTTTGTTATTGTGCTGACATTTTGTTTTTACCATATTAATTTCCTCCGTGTTGATAATTTTTGCTTGATTTTCTGCCATTTCAAGATTAATCGCCAATTCACATGCTGACTCAAATGTGAAATTTTTTTTCATTAAGTAGCTTTGCTTGAGTGTTTGAGTTATTTAAACCGCACACAAAATTATCTCGCAGTGCCTGGCTTTGGAATTCACCAAATTCACACGTCTGTGCGAACACTTTAAACTCATCAATTTATTCGGATAACGGTTCTAACGGCCTCTGATTGCGCTTATAAAATTTAAATCTCTAGGCAATTGTGATTTTAGAAGCTACAAAATGATTTTTCAATATCTTAATTAGGTCTGCTAATGTTTTTGTATTTGATTTTGTCTATTTTGTACGTATCCGCTCCGATTACTGATAGGAACAATGGAACTTTGTTTTCTTCTTTTATATCAATCACTATAAAGAATTGTTGCATTTTTTCCACATAATTTTCAAAACGCCTATTAGCCCCATAATGATTTATGTACTTTTTTTCTTTTTATGTGATATTTTTTAATTTACATCCGTCCCGTTTGACAGGCAAGCACAGAGTGCTCGTTGTCTTAAAAGCGAAAAATTAGCGATATTCTACATTTATCATATGGCCAAGTGAAACGACTGCAAATGTATGTATGTGTTTAATGTTATTTAGTAATATACATAATATTAATAAATACAAGAGGTGTCGTTAGCTGAGGAGTAAGAGCAGCAGCAGCGGCAGTTGCCGGCGGCTGATTTTTCTCTTATATTTAATAATTTGATTTGAACCGTAAAAGTAAATAGTTTTTCTAAACAGTTTTCTATTCCATTTGACCGATTCTAAAATCTTCAAGTTCGAATCCACCATTGGCCAAGTTCAAAAAAGTTTCCTCTTATTTTTAAGTTTAAAAAACCGTAAACTAAGTCCAGACGTGCAGCTTCATCATGTCTTTTCTCAGGTAGCTGTGATAGAAGACTGCGCTTCTTGCAAACAACTAAGTCCATTGAAATCATGTCTACTTACTTTTCACTAAATAACTCCATATAAAACTGGTGAGCTCGTTGGGCAGGTGAAAACGTGGAACTTATTGCTGAGATTACCTCTTTCCAGATATTAATTACATTTTAATACCTTTCCACCACGTGGATGAAATGTCTGTGAGCAGCAGAGCCAAGCATTGCGTTTTCATCAGAAATTTTCTCAATTTCCTTGCAAATTTTCGATAGAAAAGCTTCAGATTCCTCAAACCTTCTTTTACTAACAAAACGCGCACAATAATTACTAAAACTTCCCTGTCGCCCTGCCACAGTTTCTGTACAAACCAAGTGCGGAACAACCAATACAAATTTTTGCAACTGCTCATTGTTCATCTGGATTGGTTCGGCTGTCATTTCTATGTTCAAGAGAGGGTTTTTTCTTAGTTCCTGTTGAATAGTCGATTTGACTAAAACTCGCTTGTTTACAGCCAAGGGTGAGGATTTCCCTTTTATATTATTGCTGGCAGATTTCCAAGCCACAAATAAACTTTTGGAACCACTTTCACAGCATGCAGGCGAATGACTGTCATTCAATTGAATTAACTTGGTTTTCGCAGAGCATAGTTCAAAAGGCGGAGACATTTTCAGTGCGCGTGCTTATCGGTCGCTTATTAAATTTATATTTGTACACTGTGTGCAAGAGTTGTGCAAAGCCAACAACGAACCGATATACAACGCTCTACTCAAGTGTCAAGGAAGAGATGATTGGATGTGCAAGAGGAAAGGCAATATCAAAGTCCACTAGGGGCGAATGAAATATCGAGTGCTCCATTACGGGTATTGGGTACGACAAAACAAAGCCTAACTGTGCAAATACCTTCAGTGTTCCTGATGCCGTGTGCCGAAAACGTTCTCTTCCGCTTGAAGTCGTTGTATGCACAAACAATCTTGCTGCTTTAAGTAGCCCATACACTTATCAATTTATTGCTCAACTTTACCTCAATTTGAAAGTTGAGGCGATAAGTTGATATGTGTGTGGTCCTGTTGAACCCTCAATCTCCGGTTGAGATTGAAGTTGAGCTGTTGATGAGTGTCAGAGATCAACTTGCGGTTGGCATAAACGAAATGATGCGTGTGTGTGTATGTTGCTCAACTATTGGTATGATTTTATTATATTCGACGCTTTTGAAGGATAAGTTGACCGTTGAGCTTTGAAATTATGAAAGCTTTGTAAGAGATTTATGTAATTTATAATACTAGACTATATATATATATATGTATCTTTATATTTATTTGTACTAGGTTTAAATGGTTTCAATAAAGGAAAAACAGTTGTGGGAAGAAAGTAAAGTGAAAAATCGGAAACGCTCTCTGATTTTTTTCAGCAAAACAGAATTCCAGATAACTGTGACATGGACCATTTATTGCGTGTATTTCGGTTTTCTTAAATTCATTAATCTGAATTTCTGAAATTCACTAAACTAAAATTACGGAAATACCACATCACCTATACTCTAAGCAGACGAACAAAATCAAGTATCTATCATACGTAATTAAATTTTTTAAAAATCTAGTTACCCAAGATTTTGTGAATTTTCAAAACTCACTTTACCTTTGAATTTGAATTTAAATTATTAAAAATGTGCTGTCAATTACATATAAAAATTGATAGAAATTTCATTTTGATTCATAAAATCTTGGGTAACTAGATTTTTGAAAAATTTAATTACGAATGAATGATCATTGATTTTGTTTGTCTGCATTAGGGTATAACACACATCTCGCAATCTGAGTCGCACTCGCTATTACGTTGATGTACGTTAGATGTTAGTAAAAGTTTGTGAGAGTGAACACATTTTCTATAATTATTTCAGTGTTATCAAAATTATTTTTACAACTTTAAATTGCTTTCGGTTTTGGTTAGTTGTCAAAAATTTCTTTCATTGTTTTTGACACTGATAAGATTGAAAGTTATTTGCGCAATACCGAAAATCACGAATAAAACACGACTTGTTCGTCAAAAGAAAAAGTGAAATTTTAAAGAAGTTATCTGCTGACGCATCTATCAAGATAATTTCCCAAGAGTATTGTGTCAACAAATCAACTGTGTGCAGGATAATTCAAATGGACATAAAACTTTCTACATTTGTTCGAATAAAAAAGGCTCTGCATAAATGGTTTTTGAAGAAAAGTGCAGTTCACATTCCAATTTCGAGTCATATTTTGTGTGAAAAAGGCAAAATATCTGCATAACAAAATTAAAAAATGTTGAAATCATCGTGCTCATTTTCCCTCAAATGTTTTAACAAATTCATTTCAGAATATTTTACACGATTTAGTATCCACGGTTTAGCTCAACTTCTTTCTTTAATTAGTCGCGATACTTTATTAAGATTCAACAGCAACTGACTTGAGGTCTATGTTGAAGTAAAATTGAAAAGTGTGTGCAGATATTGACAAGTTGATCAACCGTTTTGCCAACTTCAGGTTGAGCAACAGATTGATAAGTGTGTGGACCGCTTTACAGTAAGGGGAGCCAATGCTAGTTCAGGTATTGACATATTGGTTTGTTAAGATAAATTTATTTCTTTAATTCACAAGAAACTGAATGCTTTGGCTACGGGCCCGGCTATGCATACTAGCTCACTGACTTATAATAAGAATGGACTAAGAGTTTTTGCTTAAGAAATGGCACACTTTTTGAATAGACTGTGAAAACCGTTTACTTGTCGATTATAAACACTAAAGATGTTGTAATATAGTATTGCATTACACGAAAATTGTTTAGGAAGTTAAACTTGTTTTAATTAACACAATTTAATTTTAATTTTTAGTATTACGGAAATGTGCTCCTCTGCTGCATTGACAGTACTGCTTCCAAAATCGGTTACAGTTTAACGTACATTTTGTGCTTGAAGGAGACAAAAGATTTTAACCAAATTTGGTGTCATTTTTGACTATTGGATGGCTCAGTCCATTCTTATTATATGTCAGTGGAAAGTCTGAAACAAAGTTTTCTCTGGTGGGGTAAACATGATGTCATCTTCTTGTAGTAAAAGCAGTGGTGTGTTACAATATAAAATTATGAGTCTGTTCAGAGCAACATGCTATAGTTACTTCGAAAGCGTTTTGAAGTGACTCTGTGAATTTGACGATAGCGTAAAAAGAGAAGTATAGAAAAAAGCGTTTTGAAATGTATGTATGTATGTGTACATACTGTCATATATTACATATATGATCAAGCTTATGCGATTTAGTGGAAAAACTCTCTTGAGACTTCGATAAGCACTTTTCTCCGCAGTCTGTTATAGGCACTTCAGGACTAAGTTTTAATTAATGTAACCATTTTCTATGCTCTTCCTTAAATATAATTCTGTTAGCCATATCCTCATACTTTATAATGGCATCTATATCAGAATTTTGAATGGTTTCTATATGCTCAACCGTTAGTTTTAATCCTACAATAAAGACATTGTAGACAAATTTAATTTAATTTTAGTTTTCTCATACTAATAAACTCATTGCAGATATATTCATCTAACCCCCAAGCCCTAAGTAAATTGTAGACTTCACTTTCCTTGTCGCTTATTATTGAATTTATTGGTCAGATCGAAGGTGGACAATCACTGTTTGAACATGAAACAGTTACACCGTTTTCCATATTTTTCATAGTTTCTTCTATATCATCAATAAAAGAATCCGTAATTTGGTCCATTACATTAGCAGGTTTTTTCTGTAACTGCAACATAAAGGGTTATTGATGACGTGTCTTAAGAAAAAAATAATGTTAACTTTAGTAGAAATTGTTAGAAATTTTAATGCGGTGTAACTTTGATTGGGGACATATGATTAATGTCCGAATGTCGAGTATTTAGTTGGAAAGATGAAAGCTCGAAATTTGTTAAAGCACCGGGAGCCCTCTGTTTTCAATTTACTAAAACAAACCCGTTTATTTTGTCGAAAACCAAGGTCGGCAGAATGGTTTTATAAATCGAGTATTTGTATGAGGTAGAAGAAAATATTGCAGATAAAGCGGCCACACACGATACAACTGTTGTACCAATCTGTGTTGGCATACAACCGTTGTATGGTGTGTGGGCCAATTGTACCAAGCATCCAACAATCGCAAGCTTGGTTGGATGGTTGGATGTGCACGGTTGTATAGTGTATGTGCTTGTTGTTCAACCGTTGATCCGATTTCATTATCTGTGAAGTTTTTTATTGTAATTGCATTGTAAAAAACAAACCAAAATGGTGTCTATTAAGTATAAGGACTTCTGGGAAGAGTTTATTGATATATTATTAATTTTCGAAGACATAATCATAGCTAAAACACAAATGCATATTTTCCTTTTTTTTACTACCGATGACATTATTTCGTAATACTCAGTATGAAAAGTTACACAAGACTGACAGCGGAAGAAATCGGTCCAACAGTTGTATCGCGTGTGGACTACCATACAACTGTTGGTCCATTTTTTCGTGTGTTGGCCGCTTAATGTTATAAAAACCAACCGCCTTCGAAAATGTTCACTTAAATACTGACAGTGCCATTCGGGTCATTCTACAGGAAATCGACAAAGTTCTGAATGTACCATCTCCGATTTTGATCAAATTTCACAGGTAAGTTGGTTTTGTTCTTAGCAGTACTTTGCTGAAATATTTTTTTTGCTTTTTTCAATTTTTGACGGAGATACTGTATTTTGAAAATTGAAAAAAAAAATTTAATTTTGCATGGTAGGTGTAACTTCAAAAATTTATATCTCATGGGCCTGCGATGTGCACATGAATCAAACGATATATATTTAAGAATGCTTTGAAGCTCTTGAAAAAATTTATGTTTACAAAATTTTCGTTATTCGAAGGAAGGAAGTGTAGTCACTTAAATGCTCAGAAGGCCACTGGTTCCAAAGGGAACTATTCATACTTTATTACGAAATCCAACTTGATACGATTTATGGTCAAGTGTCTCAATTATCGAGCCTTAAAGTAGAATTCTTGAAAAAAGTCATACAAATTTGAAGTGTTATCCTTGATGCTGTACAGTTTTTACACCAATTATTTTTTTCTTCTAAAATATGAGCCCTTGTCAGTTCTCTACAACAAAAGAAATGAATTACTCCAAAATGTGCTTCCGTTCAAAACTTATTAACAATTTTGTGTTATGCGAAAAGTGACAAAGAAGTAACACTTGTTGTGTTCTGGAAATTAAATTTATTCACTATTCGCATAACATAAAATTATTTTTAACTTTTGAACGGAATCATATACTGAGGTAGTTTTTCTATGCTTTAAAAACTAGGCCTTGATGTAAAATCTTTACAGGATCACGGATAAAACTAAAAATTGACATTTTTTCAACAATTCAAATTTAAGGCTAGATAACTGAGTAACATGTTGAATATTGTTATAAAAGAGCAAGATTCCCTTCGGAACCACTGCAGAATTTTGATCCTGCAATGTCCGTGAAAGGACTTGTGAGCATTTCAGTGACTACACTTCTTTCGACAAACGTAAATATTTTCAAATGTGAATAAGGACATATCTTTGAACACCAATTTGTTTTCAGGAGAAGCAAAGCAACCTTAAATAAATAGCATTTTTACATGGGCTTACTATGTGTACATTCTGAGATATATTTAATGTTACGCGTACCATGCAATGCTCATCATTTTGTTTTTTTTTTTTTTTTTAATTTCAAAATATCATATCTCCGTCAATAATAGACAAAACCAAAAAATATTTAATTTAATAAATATTTAATCAAAATCGGATATGACCGATGCACAAATTTACAAAATTATTTCCGATATTCTGTGGAATGACGCACTCCACTCCACTGCAGCACTACCTTAAACTGTTCTAAATACTGACACTGACTTTCAACGCAAATATTGGTTCCAAAATGCTGTTGCCGGTAACTAGATTCAAAAGTTTACTTTTTTTTTTATTATTTTATACACAATGCAAAGAAATTTTCTATTAGAGGCACGTGGAACAATTTAAAAAAAAAATTTTAAAACTTAAGTTGTATGTTGAAAAAGTTGGTGGTATGTGCACTTTTAACAATAAAGATATAAAATGCTACATACAATAATTGCATACCGACGAAAACTCACTACAATCTCCATACAGATGTATAACTGTTTTAAGCATTATACCCTAGGTAGACGGGTAAAATCACTGATCATTCGTTCGTAATTGAATTTTTCAAAAATCGATTTACCATTGAATTTTAATTTTAATTGTTAAAAACGTGCTGTCAATTACATACAAAAATTGACAGGACTTTCGGTTTAATCAACAAAACCTTGGGTAACTTGAATTTTGAAAAATCAATTACGAACGAATGATCATTGATTTTGTCCATCTACCTAGGATATTAGACTCTGTTGCCCCAAGGTGCCATAAAGAAATAGTAGGCGTAAATGGCTATTAGCGCGTTAATGTGTGTATGTATGCGTGTGTGAAAAGTGATTTGATATTCAGGACGGCATATACGTTTCTTACTATAGTTGCTATTAACTGCCAAAAGCAGGTACTTTACGTTCAAGATTCCATAGAGCAGCCAGTATATGCAAAATCAATCATCTATGCATATGCACCTATCCTAGTCTTACGCACTAGATTTCGTTTTTATTTATTGGTTTAAGGGAGTGCCATTCTGAATAACAGGAAACCTTTCCACACACACATTCACGTCCTAAAATTCAATTTAAAAATAAAAACTCACCCAATATTCCAAATTTACACTTTATATAAAACTGTTGAAAAACACCAACCGCACTCGAAAAGGTTCACTTAAAGACTGCCATGTCAATGCCTAGTGCCACTGCAGTCAGCCTCAACGCCAGCGAGTATCCCAGCAGCGCCAGTCAGCACTACTGTTCTGCCTGAGCTAGATGAGTGAAGATATACATACTTACTGAAATCTGCTGCGCTGCGACAGTAAAGGGACTCGTCAGCTTGCGCATACGCATTGGCAAGGCAAAGACTAGGAACGATTGTCACAAGAAATGCCTGAGCACAATTGCGACTGCGAAGGCAGGCTTCGATGGCGATATTTGTCAAACTTGGACCTCGCCGGTGATATCTGTAATGAAGCTACATACATTTCAGCTAGACACCAGCGAAAACGAGTGTCTAGCAGCCGCAACAAAGTAAGCCAGCCGCCGAGAGGGGAGCACACTACTGATAAGCAGCTCAGTAGTGTCCCGTGCTGGTGGCGTGATAGTAGAAGGGAGCATTCTACAACCGGCGCCATCATCCAACCTGCCTATAAATAGCCGGCAGCCAGTAGTAAGATCACTCAGTCGATCAGCAAGCATCGAAGTGAACTCATCCGAAAGCTACAAGTCACCGTTCAGCAAAATATCCGACCGCGAGAGTACAACTCCAAAGTAAACAGAGTTGACCCCCACCGGTGGAATACCAGAAGGCTGGCTATAAAAGTCAGTGAAGCAGCGAAAGATTAGTCAGTTGCCTCCCAGCAGCTCGACTAGAAAAATCTCCCGTCCAGTCCTATCCGCAAGTCGTGTTGACTAGTTCAACGGCAAGCGCACGTTAATCGTGCTGGCGTGAGAATTAGTAAGCGCACGCATTCCGTCCCCGTACCCCCGTGTAGGCTACTCTGCCGATAAGCGCACGTTAATCGTGTTGATCAGAAGAGTAGCGAGCGCACGAATATCAATTGCGTCCCCGTACCGTGTTGGCTACTCTGACGACGAAGCGCACGTTCATCGTGTTGGTCAGAGGAGTAGTAAGCGCTCACGTACATTCCGTCCCGTACCCCCGTGTTGGCTATTCTTGCGACAAGCGCACGTCATCGTGTTGGTCAGAAGAATAGCGAGCGCACGCTCCGTCCCGTACCCCCGTGTTGGCTATTCTGAAGACAAGCGCACGTCATCGTGTTGGTCAGAAGAATAGCGAGCGCACGCTCCGTCCCGCATCCCCCGTGTTGACTACTCCTAACGACAAGCGCACGTTGATCGTGTTGGCCTAAGGAATAGTAAGCGCACGCTCCTACCCCACACCTACGCCGCGTAGTCTTAAGTTATTGTAAGTAAGTGAGCGAGTGTAGATTAAATAGTGTGTGTGTTACGTATACCGCCCGAACCGCAGAGCTAGAACAGCGCTCTGAACCCAGGAACGTCGAAAAACGGCCCTGGACAATCTCCTGACTACCCGCACACCAACAACCGACGTTACATATCATATCAAGTACAACAACGAAGTCGCAGCCGTGTCTCATTCTATACATTTTCCGTTGTTTAGTCGAACAACTTCGCATTCTTCCGTCGAAGTAGCAATTGTGCTCAGACCTGAAACCAAACCAAAATTTCAGGCAAATAAAAGAAAGTACCGACACCTATTGAAAGAAAATAATTCCATGCATTAAAACATAAAAACTAAATCTGCTAAAATTCTAGATACGAGTCCCTTAGGGAATAGAGACGCTATTTTCAGAAAACTTAGTAGTCATTGTACAATTTCTTATAATTGGTTAAAATGCTTTGAACAATTTATTTCATTAATACCTCAAAAATGGTTTGGTGGTACCAATCAGAATTTTCTTACTTCGATTCAACATATTATAAATATTAGAATGTTGGCTTTATTTAGTATCATTTGATTTATATTTACTCCGTAATATTCACTTCTTTAATTCACTTAATTCCAGATTTACTCATATGCAGATAGTTTAAAACTACACTCTGCGCATGCTTAATAGAAGAACTGAGCATTAGTAAGCTAGCTTACAAAATACTAAAATGTACCGAGTTTGGCTATTCACCCATGAAGATATTGAAAATAAGCATTAGAAACTTTAAAAAACTTCGGTGAAGTTTATAGAGCATTCATAAGTTTCGATTAATATGCTAAGAACTTAAAACAAAACTGTAGCGATTGAAATGAGTATGCCACGCTTACGACGTTAAGCTTTCGCCAAAGTAATATTAAGAATATTTTATAAATCTTTATCCAGAATACGCATTCTTAATTTCTTAGCACTGAAAATTTTTCTGAGTGTAGTAATGCCAAGGAGAACGGCGACCGCAGCGAGCGACAAACAATTCTTTACTTTCGAAAATTGTCTTTAGTAGGCGCAGTAGTAAAATCACACAACTGGGCGCATGGGTAAGAAGTGACCCCAATTTCATTTTAGAAATTTAAATAAACCACAAAATATTCAAAAACCAAAACAGTGCAGTACCATAGATAAATCTTATTCCTTTAAGAAAAACGGAAAAACAAATAACTTCTCTTTAAGCTATCACAAAAATAAAATAACAATTATTTTATATTACATACTGAGAAACTTCTTGCCAATCTTTATAGAAAACTAAAAAAAATTAGAACCACTATTCGGAGTACAGTAGAAAAGTTACTATTCACTCAAAACTGCAATTTCAACATACGTTTTATTTATTTTCGCTAGAACTCATCCGAAAATATTATAAAATGGCGAAATTTCGAAAGATATACCTAACAAAACTTAGCTCACGAAAAATAATACGTAAGTGGGCGCATGGGGTCACACTTTACTATAGTAAAAAAGCACGTGTACGTTGCAGTGGCTCGAGTACGAAGATTTTCAAATATTATTCTAAGATGACAAGCTACTGGTAGACGCAAGGTCGAGAGAGAATGAGTTCTACATTTTAATCGCGATTACTTGCTCTGATCCTATGCGACTACTGAAGGGTTAAAGCACTACGGCCAGCAATTGAGAAGATAGACGCGATTTAAGAATTGGCCAAACATATAATCATTACAGAAATGTAGTCTCTTCGAAGTATGCTCCTTTTTGCTTCTATTAAATATGCACTTAGAAACTCAACTGGATTTGTTCGCTTACGATTTCTTCACAGCTGTACAAATTTGTTCAACTGATGACGGAATGAAGAAAGAATAAGTGTTCTCTCATACTAAGATGGAATATATATTCTTACCCTTTATACCATGGTTGCTTCCCTTTTTGGTAATTTCCGTCTCCCTTGCATCCACAGAACGCTCGAAGGATTCGAAGTTCTGTGGGCAAAGAGCGCCTACCGCAATAAGCACTACTTAGCATAGAGGTATGCAAAGCAGAAAAGATGGATGTCTCCAAACCATCGATGACTTCGCGAGCGCTAAATCTCGAAACAAGACCTTCTAAAGGTATCGCGCAATTATATACTATGTAGCAAGCTATGTTACTATTTCCAATTAACTTAATTATGTTTCTGTACAAACTATGATTTGAGATTAAAAAATAACTGCAATTTCAATTTTAATTGATTTATAATAAAACTCACACCTAAAAGCGGTGTTTACTGCCTACTAACCGATTTCTCGTCCACCTCTTTTGTTTTTTGTTTTCATAGGCAAAGGTGGGTCCTCAATTTTTTTTTTGCATTGTAGTCCGCAAAGGAGGTGAATTATAATAATTGCATTGGCGTCGTGTGTAATTACGAACAGCGTTAAAAGAGGTGATTTACTATAAAAGGAAAGAAAATCAAGTTTCATTTTACTTTAGAAAAACTTAGGTATTCAGAAAATCTAATCAATGAAAAAATATACCGGACAGAATTTTCACCAATGCTGTAGGGTGGACTATTTGATAATAAAACAAGTCAAAAGCTAGAAGATGGCTAAGACCAATAAATGAATGCCCATATGTAATTTCGGATGGTCACGTCTCTGTGCAAGTTTGATTGTTGAAGTGGTTTTTCTAGAACGGTTCGTCGGACGGAAAAAATGATTATGGGCAATTTCAAAGGATTTCATATTCTGAAGAACTTTTCCGTACAATAAAGACGTCTACGACTAATCGCTTTAACAGTATACGTGAAAAACCTATATTTTTATATGGCAACACCAGGAATGGGTTGTTCGATTTAGACCATTTTTGAAATTATATTTACTATTTCTATGAAATACCATGTACACAATTTCAGCTATCTATGTTCACGTACTCTCAGGCAACATCCAAATATATAGTGAAAATCTAAATTTTTGTATGGCAAGACCAACAAAGGGTTGCACAATTTAGTCCGTTTCTGAAATTTATCTTGGGAAGTACCCAAATAATAGGAAAAACACATTTTGTGTATGGGAATTCTACGAAGGAGTTGCCCATTTTGCCCCATTTTCGAACTTAAATTTACTTTTCTGTTAAAAAACCGTTTACCAAATTTCAGCACACCAAGCGAACGCGTTCTGGAATTATCGTGCGGACGTACAGATAGACAGCGAAGCAGGCAGATGGACAGTCGGACATACAAACATCAAAATAACTTTTGCTATTATGCATGGGTGTCCAATCTTTGTTTTACAAGCGGAATGACAAGCTTATATATACTTTTTAGATTTCATCTAGGCTATAAAAATATGGAGTATATAAATCTCTGATGTGAAAGTTTTATTACACTTTCTAACATATCTGTTAATGTACAATGTTTTTACAAGAATTTTCTTGGGGCAGAAATGGAAAAAAATATTAAATCTACAGAGTAATATACAAGGACGAAGATGAAATATGTTGGCAACGCTATTAACCAGAAGATGAGTTAGAGTTAATTAAGAATGGTACAGTTTTTTTTTTTTTTTTAATTCCTAGAAAAGACAAAGTAGAGTCACTTACTGAAATATTTTCGTAGAGATCGGTCTTATTTTGAATTAGTTATTTTGCTGGTATTGTAAAACGTTCTATAATTAAATTAATTGAAATACAGTCCACTTATCGTTTTTTCATTGATAACATTCCTACTACCTCCCGCATAAACAAAATATATATATGGGTTGAAGTACTTGTTCTATCGAGATTCTGGCTCACTTCTTGTACTTAAAATGTCCCATTATCTATGGCGCCACCAGACCACTTTTTGTACTGAAAAAATTGTATATACATATTGTTGTCCTTGGAGGCTACAGTTTGACCTTATCTTCTGACGTCACGTTATTCTTTTGAAATCGGTGCAGTGTGGCGTTGGAGGCTACAATTTGACCTTGAATACGTCTTGTAATGTTATTCTTATTATTATTATCGCTTAATGGGCTAAAAATATAATGCCAACACTGAAATTTTTATATGTATCAAAGAAAATAGATTTCCCAATAACCTATTCATTTATGTATGAATCTAATTAAATTTACAAAGGGGAGGCTTTTATAGATAAGCAAATGGCAAGGATATTTAATTTTTTGTCTTTTTCCGCTAATTAGATTGCCTATGTTTTGATGTATATGTGTACAACCGAAAAATTTACGCCTTCTGTTCCCATGGCAAAGAGGTAAGGTATTCTCTAAGAAATACATGTTCTTTTCTAAGTCTGTTTTCCGTTGTTATTAGCAACTTCTTCGTTCCTTTGACAGAAGGAAGCATGATGAGCTTATATGAAAACATAATTATTTTATTTTAGCTCATTCCTTTTCAGGATTTTTAAGAAACTTAGGTGGAATTGTATATGTAATAAAATTTACATCGTATACAACAAACCTTCCCACCATAAAAGGAGAATTATCCTTGGGTGAGGGTATCGGATTACGATTTTGGAAATTGAATAGATAGCTACTTTGTTTCGGCAATCAATATTCTGAGCCTGGTGAAAAAATCTTCCGGCATGGCTCAGTTGAGTTTTTGGATTTCAAGCGGTTAGATCGTTAGTGATTTTTGTCCGGCAAGAAACTAATTTCAACGGAACGATTTAACTCATCTATGCGTTTTGCAATTAACGTGGGCTCTGAATCCTTCAGTAGCCCACCGGGGCTCACCTCATTTGCTTTCAAGGTGTACGTGCTACGAGTGGTACCCGGATGGCAGGGCTCCATCCGATTGATGTTGAAGAGGGACGGTGAGCATCCCTTTACTGTTTGGCGTGGTAATGCTGTCGCAGGACGGTACCATCGGGTGTTTTTCGGCCTATACCCCCACCGGGGTCAGTCTTGGCAGGCTTTTGGTAAGTTTTATTTTTGACTTGTTTGGATCATATTCACCTTTTTTTCTTTTATTTTGTTTCTAGGCTGTACTCTCGCCATCACAGGGAAGCATGGTCTATGCGAGTGCTGCCACTACATGCCAGACTCGCTGCTTACGAAATTCCCGAGGGAGATCACGGTTATCCCTCCCCTCTCAGGGGAAGGCCCGTCGGCAGGCGCGGACAGCGACGCCTAAGTTTTTTTCCCGCCGCCGCCTGGATGTGAACCTGGGGAAGCGTGTAAATTGTAAATTCTTTTTCTCTTTTTTCATTTTTTCTATATATTGTCTGTCCTTCTTCTTTCTTTTTTTTTCTATTTATTATTATAAAAAAGAAATACAAAAATTATGAAACACAAAAAAGATAAAAATTAATTAATTTCTATATTTGTTGTTCTTATTCTTTATCCCGTTTTTTTTTTGTGGTGTAGTATTTACTATTTGCTATTTCTGTGTTGAGATGTTTTTTAAGAGTCAGTTTTATAACGTTGTTAATTAAAGTGTCAAAATACAAAAAAAAAATATTCTTGTTGTGATCGCACGTGTCAACTAAGGGCTTAGCGAATATTAAAGAAAAAAGTGGAAGAAATTGAGGCAAAAGCCCTACTTTTACGGCAGTGTTACAGAAGTGCCATTGAGTTTGAGAGTTTTTTAGTTTATTGCGGTTGGTGTAAGAAACGTTATGACAACTATCAAAAAATATTAAAAGACTTCTTATGATTTATGTAGGTATATGATATTCAAAAAAAAAAAATCAACAATACCGAGTCTATGTAGCCAGTTTGCCAATTAAGTTCCACGCACAGCTTCTATTAAAACTGATAGGCAACGAGATAAGAGCTACGAGTTTTCATTTTTATCAGCGAAGTACATTTTCTTGTGTTAAATAATTTGAACTGTTTGTCGCGACTTTTATAATAATTGATTCAAATATCTCGTATTTCATTTTTGTTTCCAATCTTAGTTATAAAAACCTTAAATCTAAATAAATTGCAAAAGGAGTTGTCAATTCAGTTTTGCAACTGTCGACTCATACAAAAATGGTGTCAAAAGTGCGAGATCATAAAGAAAAAAGCGATTTTGTGCATAAGAAAGAACATAAGAAACCTCGAAAAGCACCAAGCCGATAAGTCATTCGCTCGGTTGGGGTAATATTCAACGGTATCTCAGAAAACAAAACTCTCAGAACGGAATCAATAGAACAGAAACTAAGTGAAGTGCAGTTAAAAAGTAGTTTTAAAAAGACCGTCTAAAAATATATTATTTTTCCGTTATCATCAGTGAAGTATATTCGAAATTATTTCCAGTTTTCTTGAACAAATAAGCAATCTAAAGCCCTTTCAGTAAGCATCTTAAACGCGCGGTTGGAAAATTTTTTTAGTGATGATTTTTAGTCATATGGGTAACATAAGTACTTTACGCAAATAAATTTTTACGTACCAGCAAAGGTGTGGTCGGTGAGAGATGTACTTGTGAGTATATGGATAGTCATTGTATTCAAAATCCGACTAATATAAAATATGAGGGACTATACGGAAGCTAATGAAAGGTGTTTTGAGTGAAAAAAGGGTGTCTATTATGTAATAAATATTTATTTAAATGTGATTTTACTGGTAATTACCTTAAATATAAAAGTATAAACATTTTTATAAAAGGGTATTAAAAATAATTCATTTTCGATCTTATTCGAAGAAATATTCAGAATTTCGCCGAATGCACAGATGTGCTTTGCATTTCTAACAATAAAAATACAGAACGTGCTTGCATCCTTGTAGTTAGCATCGAACTGTTGAGCTATGCGTCGAAGCGAAGCGTGGAAAATGAGCGACTTGGTCGTAACGGGTATTAATTGGCGGTGAGGAAAACTAATTTGATCGCTTCGATCTATGCATATCTTTCTCCTCCAAGATCGAAGGACACCCCGTTTGTTACTTGATAGCTTTTGCGGGATTGGCGAAACGCTAACGAGGGTGTAAGACGGCCCTTTTTTGAACGCAAGCAAGTCCATTTGGTCCAGTATTCCATTTCTAAGAGCATCTGCTCTGTATTCAACCCAACTAGCCGTGATTTTGCCATGTCGAAGAAACGCATAATTACGCGCAAAGTCCATTTTTTGAAATTAAAAAAAATTCGATAGTACTGCAGCATTTGATCAAAATGAACTATGCCTCCCATTCCTCTGTTATATAGCTCCATAAACACATGTCTATCCACTTAAATGTACCGCTTTCCCTTCCGCTGTACTTTAGCCGAGAGCAAAATAGCCGTGCTGAAACCAAGTTTTTCCAAGAACGCCGGTTCGATTTCTGTGGTGGATCCTTGAGAGCCAATGAAATCATACGGCATTCCTCTTTTATCGCATAACAGATAGAGCTTTATACACCATGGACATGGCTTTCCTCGAATACATTGTTTCATTTGCCCTTTGAATGGTATAACCTGTTCATCGACACAAAGTGTTTCCTCCAATGTACCTGCTAAATCGAAGGACGACATGCCATGCCTGATATGTGGGTCAGGCACTAAGCCCATTGCGCATTACATAAATTTCATGTGATTAACCCTCAGCCGCTCCGTATTTACCTGGTAAATATTTGGTTTTTTGTTACAATCTATTGGCAACACTAATTCCAGATGCCAATACATAAAAGATGCACATCGATATGTCCGTTCTGATGAATTAAATTTTTTTTTCTATGTTTTTATGGATTTTTTCGTGAAATATATATTTATTTACGAGGTAAGTACTGAATGTTTTAAAAGTGGAATCACTACATTTACATCCCATGACTACCCATGTACGCTCAAGTGTACTTTTGATTTACAGCAACTGGAACACTTACCCGAACACCGATTCCAGAAAATTTTGTTTCGACGTGATAATCAGATGACGATGAGTATCACTGAATTTACCTATGTAGCTACGAACACTTTCAGGGACTTTGTTTTACTTCTCAAATTTGAGAACGCAAAAATAAACGTTTTCTTTTGACTTTTCTTAGAAAATGTCTGAAAACGACTAAAAATTGTAAAGAATATCTCTAAAACTTGGCCCGCATTGAGAGGAACTATCGTTTATTGCTTTTTAAAAGAAATTATATTAAAACGTTTTTACAATTTGTTTTAAGGGGCTCCCAAACTCATGTACACTAGAGTGTACGTCGGTAGTGAAAGGGGTAAACACCCTAGAATTGCAAACGGTATTGGAGCAACGGAACCTATTATACGAATATAGACATAAACACAATTTAGTGAAAAGATTAAAAAGTGCTCTGGATAAAGAAAATTTCGGCAAAACCGGTAATAAAAACGCAATAGTTGAAGAAACGATTGAAAAAAGTGAAGACGATAAAAAAGAAGTAACTGAATAGTGACGAAAGTGGTGAAAGAAAAGACTGTGCTATTAAAGATTTGGACACTGATCAAACTATTTTAGAAAGTGAGCTCAGGGAGGGCTGCCTATCAGTGAAGACAGTTATAAACTGCTGAAAAGTCACCAAAAACAGATAAAGTAATTCGGTAAGACAAAAAGAATTATTTTTATTCCCCTTGTAATAAGAATCTGAAATTTTAAAATGGCAAATACAGAGGCAGAGGGTGGTTCTTCAAGTAGCAGCAATACAGTTTTAGAGATGTTGAACAATCGTTGGAAATCTTCGACGGTGAATCGTCGATAGATGTATCTACGTGACTTAAAAACTTCGAGGATATAGCAATTGTATGCGGATGGAGCCATGTACATCAGTGCTTGTACACACTACGAAAACTACACTATGCGTGGAAGCTGCCTGTTTGATCATATTAAAACTTATTTAGTTAAATCCACCCTGAATTTGTAATCATTGTTTACATTACATTTAAGAATTTCAAAATTGGTACATATTTCATTTGCTAATTATATATTTCATTTATTTCATTTCAGATCTTTAACTTTCATATAAACAAATGAAGTTGTTGATATAAAGTTCTTGTTGCTATAATTTGTATGCTATAATCGAACCATATTCGAGATGATAGACATTGAATTGTTCTCTTTCACTGTTGAACCAACGCGGAGTAAACTTCAAAATAACTCCTGTAAGTTGTAATTTTTCATAGAACAAAAAGCCTTGTTCCAACATTTGAGCACAAGAGCAACTTGCTGAACTAAAGGTTCGAAGAGCCCCAACAAAGGGCTGTATAACACGTATCAAAATCTTAGTGGTGTTATGAGGTTTCGCTCTATGCTCCTATGGTGAGTGCAAACCCTTGTTCAGACACAACACAAAATAGTGAAAACCGTAGATTTTGTAGATATTTTTATTTGATTTTTTGTTAGTGCTACCGTAGTTTTTTTTTTTTTTTTTGTATAAACTTTTAGTATAGTATTCAGCATCCACCTTTATTTTTTATCGAGATCTGTATTGATTTATATAATTATATTAAATCGAATAATAATTAGCTTTCGGGTAGAAATCAACGTACACTTTATTCTTTTAAAGTTATCAGAATTTCAAAGATAATTAGGTTTTACACCTTTCTACGACAGGAATTGACCCACGGCAACTCCCGACTAGGCGCTTCCAAAAAAAACTCCCCGAGGTTTGATATTGATGGCCCCAGGTACCCACGATTGCTACCAAAGCTCTTTAATTTGTTTTATTGTTTGCTCACGTCACGTTGAAAAAACTTGGGTATGCAGTTGTGTGCCCGTCTTGAAATATTAAGTTTAAGAGGGCGAGAATAGTTGCATGTATATATGTACATGCAGTTAGATCTTACATCATATAACGATCTATGCTCTAAGAATTGGATTTGAAAAACTATATGTAATAAAACTCTATATCAATCTTAAGTAAATACTTTTTATTTGAAAACTCCAATATTCCTTGACTGTAATCAAACTCTTTATCAATCTTAATTAAACACTCCAATATTCCTTAACTGTAATCAAACTCTTTATCAAACTTAAGCTAACACTACAATATTCCTTCCTTCTTCCTTGAAAACTACTATTTCAATGCTGACGATTCATATTTCTTGCTTTTTCCGGATCTCATCATCTAAAGCTTTTCTGAGAAGTCTTCACAGGATCCGACAACATATCGTACCTGCTCCCTTCTCATTGCACCTTTTCCTTTTTCTTTATACATATTTCGTGGTAGTAATTACCTCTAAACCTTTTAAGGATCATAAACTTAATGCGTAGTTTTCTACATTCTAGATATATTTATTTTATTGCATTCTAAAAGGAATCTTAATGGCTATGCTTAATTATCTTAAATGTCTGCATTCATGGATCCAACGACACATGTACAGTGTACATAAGGAAAAGAAAAAAGAAGAAGACTCTGTATGTAGGTAAGTATGCATATCGTGAGAATGGAATGTGTGCCTGATAATAAAATGCAATTTATGCTTAATTACATTTTTATTACAATAAGAAAGAGTGAATTAGAATGATTTTGGATTTAAATTGTGTAATGCATGAAAGTGTTTTTTGTTTTCAGGGTGATACATCAATATATTGCATGGGGCAATATATTGATGTACTGACCTTATGGTTGTGATTCGGGGCATTATGCACAACAGTAGGACAGAAAGCGGATTCACTTTCTTCTACCAAGGTTGAATGTAGATTAAGTATATTGGAGTCATACTTTAAGCAAGTTTTAGTTAACCAAACCTCAATTGAGAAGCTATTACCGGGAGAGCTAATTTAGGGGTGATTTAGAAGACTTGTAATATGCTGCAAAATCTAAGTTATTATTACTAATGGGCGGAGGTCTTACAACTTGTATTATATATGAATTTGCTCAAGCTTCGACTGCCACAGTTCTCAGACAGATATTCGGAATATCCAAAGTTTTATCGCAGACAAGAAATACCCAGATATCGACGCTAGTACCATTCTATATATATTATATTGTCGTTGCGACTTCACTTCAGGGCAGTTGAGTGAACTTCTCACTCGTGGCGCTGCAGTAAATAACTCGAACTGATATACTTTTCATAGCAGGGCTTTATCAAAGTATAAATAAATATAAGTAGAGACAGAGGCGAACAAAATTGGAAATTTTCCGTGTTTTTTAGACTGAAAGAGGTAATCTCATATACGTTTGCCTTTTGCATGAATGGGGGAAAAGAACTTGGCTAGGCATTATTGTAGTGCGACTGAGATAACGAGTTAAAAACAAAAATCGAGAGAACGTAGGATTATCCGAACGACAAAACCTTACTAAATCCCTGAAAATCCTTTCAAACTATTCATAATAATGTACATTGGGTAACCCTACCTCCATTTGGCAAGAAAAAGATAAATTTCGCAATGAACAACGCACTAAAAGGAGATGTAAAATTTCTGACAAATAAAATTCTCCGAATCCAGCTTGAGATTCCCCCACTTAATCTCTTTCGAGCAAAACAAATGTAAACAGAAAAACGTGCTGTTCACATATCATAGGATTAAATACACCATTGTGTTTAGAGTATATAGTGAACGTAGAGTTCACAACTCAATAGATGGCTCTAGATGTACCGAATCGAAGAAATTCTCTGTTCACATTAAATGTGAGGATGTAAATTTACTCTTTGGTTCTTGTTCGTGCTGCAGTGCAGCTAGATTTGCGCATCGCGTCACTGTTTATTGGATATTCTTCTCGTTCGTTGTTGCCTTCCCGTACCGTAGGTGCTGTTTCATGTTTGTGTGGTGGCTTCACCCATCACTTACTTTGCATAGAATAAGATTGGTGGGCGAAACGGGCAGGCTGCAATGATTAATTTAGCTATGCATTGATGTGGCGGATTTTTGGGGTCACTGACTTTTTCATAATTATGTACTAAGAAAAACAGAGGAGTAAATGTATGTTTTCTTAGAAGGGAATCTTTAACATCCTTTCGCATGACGTTTGTTTTTGTGGATTTTAGTTTCAAAGTGTTATTTGAGACCAGATGAAATTTTTGAGGCTGCATATGAATGAAGACGAAATTAAGGGTTTTCTATTGAAGAAGCTTGATAAGAAAATATACAGCTTGTATGCAAGCCTCCCTTCCATCGCGTTTTTAAAATTGACAGAAGAAGGCAGTTCGATTGATATTTTATCAGCTTATATGGATAATCATTTAGAAAAATGGCATTGAGACAAAGTTTTATGTATGTCGGCGGAAGTCGCTTTTGCAAACTTTGATATTAGAAAATTTTCTGGAATTTAAGAAAATAATTTTTGTGCATAAAATTTTCATGAGTTACTTGAATTTCATGTGTCAGAACATTGTTCTGCCTACCCATATGCTCGGCTCAGTATTCAATTCCACGAAATATTTCTAGTTTACCTATATTTTACCAAAAAGAATATCTAAGCATGTACGTACATATATTAACAAAAAGCAATAAAGATGGGAAAGCAGAATGTGAGTACAAGCAAGAACAGAAGAAAAAATTGGTATATTCATATACATACATATATATATATATAAATTATTCCAAGAAGGAAGTCATGGATTCTATTCTAACGAATCAGCGTTGCAAACAAAACTAGAGCCGACAAAATTCATCACATTATCTGACATCATTATTGTTTGCCCGTCTCGACACTATTCCATGCAAAGTAGAAAAGGAAGCCACGCAAACACCGTTGACAAACGACGCACGGTACGAGAACGCCACAAAATATGTGCCGAAGTGTGAGCGGAGCATGCTAGCCAGCGGGCTGGGGACACTACAGTGAATAGGCTTGAGTCTCGGATAGTACAGCGACGTGGCGCCTCTAGCGAGCAGTGTACCCAACAGCCGATTTC
Source organism: Dioctria linearis (assembly GCA_963930735.1). NCBI lineage: Eukaryota > Metazoa > Arthropoda > Insecta > Diptera > Asilidae > Dioctria > Dioctria linearis. The sequence continues at coordinate 334,984,437 of OZ005740.1, read as the reverse complement.
CATTCTTGCGTTCACTATATACTCTAAACACAATGATTACACTAACAAACATTAGAATTCTTGCGAAAAACAATTTCTGAAAATCGGGTTCATAAGAACGTGGGAATATTTTATGAGCGTAAAATCGGAAAACTCCATCCATTCTCTCATTTTTACGAAAATAAATCAGTTGCCATTCCATTTCGTTGCATGTAATCTTCGCTTTCACATTTTTTGTCTTGTTCGTAAAATGTTCAAAGAGGGTTTGATTTTTTTTTCTCTTCCTTCCTTCCTTTTCTCGCCGTATACATTTAAACAATCGGAACACTCTTCTGTGTCCTTTCTTTTATTTAGTTATTCTTTGGCTTTATATCAAAGACGCAAAGCTTTTATTTTGTGCTTAGTATAAATGCTATAAAAGTTTTACGAAAAAAACCCATGTATGGAACCACAGCTATTTACAAGTGCCAAAAACAGATGCAGCCACACTCATCAAGCAGGGCGAAGTAGGTCTACCCAGTTCCCATGCGTCGCATAGGTTATGGCGTAGTAGACGTCTGATCTTACATAGAGAGGAGTAAGAGACGCAAACGCAATAGATTTGTAATGCTCTGCATTCATTTCATGCACCTTTCCATCTAGCGGAAGGCATTTGTTTTCTGCGACTTCTTTCTTAGCACTTGGATTGTTTGGTTGTTTGCCTACTGCCTGGCAAAGGTAGGAGATAAAGATTTGAGAATTTTCCTCCGAGTTTTTTGTTTTTGGTGTATTATGATTACAGGTTTGCACATTCGATTTGATTTTACGGTTTCTAGATGACTGCGAGTGCGTAAGTGTGGGTAAAAGTTAAGCATTTGTGATTGTGCGCTCCTATGTTTTCAATTTGTTGTAATGTTTCATTATTAGATTTAAAATAATTTTTATGATAGGGATGGAAGGAATAGGATATGGGAAAGAATGGATTGATGGAATGTAACTGGTATTGGCTAGATGGGTGGCATAGATACATAGATGGGATGCCTGCTGTTATATACAACAACCAATTTTGTTATATATTTCTTTCCCTACCTTTTTGTGGTCCCAAACTCTTATCGTAGTATCCCAAGTACAGTGCGCAACAAAAAACACCTTGTTGTTTTAATCTATGTATTTTTAACCTTTGTTACACTTTAGTTGTTTAATAAACTACTTTCCTTCCAAAACCGACCGTACCGAACTTTTCCTATTAAATTTTCCTTTTAGGTTATTAAAATCAAATTTTAATCCAAAAACGACTAGACTGCCTAAAACCGACCGATTTTACTTCTCAAGATCGACTGCCTTTTCTTTCAGCTCTAAAATCTTTATATACTTTTATTTTCTGATTCTTATAATGAATACTTTTTACCTTTATTTATACTGTTACGTTATTTTAGATATTAACAACGTTTGTTCTGTTTTTGTTTCCTAAACTCCTGGTTAATACACATATCCATTTTTTTTCTTTTTTCAATGAGGATATAGATTTTTAGGATGGTAAAAATTAGAAAGAGGTTATTACTGTGTCCGTTAGTTAACGTTCGTAGGTTAAACGCTTTCAGGCGTTTTCCTTTTAGGAGCTGGGGTTATTTTGAAATTAAGTTTTCTTGGTGCAGGTTAGGCACATTTTCTACTCCCTGTTCACGATGTATATTTTCAGGTTTGCAGCTATTCGATTTATATTTCAAGTAGAGATAGTCACAGAGAACAGAGACGACGAGTATAATTGTCAGATATGCATAGTGATGAATATGATGATTGTTTATGGGGTTGAGAGGAATTAATTCCTGCTCTTTTTGCGAACGAATTTATTGTAGCACTTTCTTTAGATCCGTGTTTGTTATAATCTTTGAGGGATCTGTTTCTATATGCGTTTCCTTTGGAGAAGACGTCCTATTCCATATTATACCGGAAATGTTTATTGTTGGGATGAAATTGGAATTAAATTTGGATATTTTTACGTTATGTACGTGCAAGATGAATTCTAAGCTTCGCGCATAACAATCGGGTTAAATATACATTGTTCCTGCTCCTTGCAGGATATGTGAACTAATGTAGGGATTCTTTTAAAGAGAAAAGCCAAGCGTTCTGCTGCGTTAATTGCGTCCAATAATAATCTTGTTCCAATGTTAGGATTTTACATTTTTATGTAATTGGTTCCTTTTTTATCAGATTTATTTCGCATTGCTTTGCGTTTGTTTTGTGCGTTAAGGATCGGTGATGATATCCTGCAGTAAAAATGCATGTGATCCAACGTTGCGCAATTATGGATATCCTGTAATTCTAGTTCAATATAGTGCTCATGATTGTAGTCTATTAGTATATATTCCTTTGGTGGTTCAATATATAAGAGCGTTCCGTTAAGGATTCTAGGTATAGGCAATGGCATTGTTTTAAAGATTTGATATAGTTCCTTGAAAGGAATGGGTATTCTGAGTTCTATGATTATTTTATTATTGAAGATATTTGCGGCTATTGTACTCAGTTTGTAAATTTCTGTAATTATAATCTGTCTAGAATTTATGGGAAGCATCATTGAATTTGGCAATTCCTGCCTGATGCTCAATGAAAGTTCTTCAATTTTTCTGGGGGATATGAGTGACGGATGAAATCTTCCATGCCTTGAATCGGTTAAAAGATCTATTAATTCTGTCTGGGTATTTTGATATCTAAATGCCATTAATGAGATTAGTGAGGCTATGGATTCAAGTTCAATGGATAATTTGTTATCCAATGTTCTATTTTCCGCCAATGACGTGGCTCTCTGTATTGATATCAATTTTTTATGCATACCCAGGAATTCCTTTTCAATTGCGGTTTTATTTTTGTTCAAAATGTGCCGAAAATAGCTTTAGAGATTGAGCCTATTGCATTAAATATTGCTCTTTGTTTTCTTCTTTGAGTTACCAGGAGAATATTCCTGTACTCTATATTTGCCATAATTATATTGATTTGTAGTAATGTACCCTTACAAGCTACTGTTATTTGCTGTGCGATGAACTGGATATTCTGGAATTCGGACATGAAATTTGTCGTAGTATCTCACAATCTTCCACTCGTTGGTGTAGAGGTTGGCTCTGCCAATATCCTCAAAATAAATGCCTGCAGTGGCATTTAGCTGATTGACTTCTATTCCTGAGCCGTAGACGAAAGGGATGAAAATCAAAATGAATGCTGTATGCATCATTTTGGAAACCTGGAAGATGATACTGTATTATTCATTTGGAATGATTTTTGGGGAGGATGAAGTTACTGGCATTAATCTGTGAAAAGTTTCAAATCGTTGTTATGGACTCTTTTAGTTTTAGTGTTACTTTTTATGGTTGAGCTTTCCGTGGATTTTGCCTCCATGATCTCATACGGACCTGACCATAATGGTGAGTACTTATTATCTCTCACTCTGGTCTTCAGTAGGATTTTATTGCCTACTATAAAATATTTCTCGACGGAGTTTTTGTCATATTGCATTTTGGATTTTTTTTTATTGGCCATGGCTATGTCTTTAGCTATTTTGAAGCTATGCTGTAGACACGCTTTTAACTCGTTTGCATAATTATCGTAATTATAGCAAACGGTTGGAGTAGATTTTCCATTATTTGGGATTTCTCCTGGGAATCATTATAGGAGTTCGCGTGGAGTATAATTAGTACTCGAATGAGGGGTGGTATTGTATACAAATATGGTACAAGGAATCCATGTATCCCAGTCTTGTGGATCTTTTGCAACATAGGATCGGAGATATTCTGCTAAGGTTCTCTTCAATGTACCATTCGTTTGAGGGTGATATGGAGTGGTTTCCAGCCTTTTTATTCTCAGCAATTTAGACACGTCGGCGAACATGCCACTTATGCGGTTAGAACCTTGATCTGTGAGGATACTTTCTGGAATACCATGTCGACAAACTATCGTTGTCGTGAAAGCTTGCGCTAATGTCTTAGACTCGGTGTCGACTATTGGAATAGCCTCAGAAAATTTTGAAAGGTCGTCTTGAAATGTAAAGATGTATTTGTTTCCAAAATGAGAAATTGGGAGAGGTCCTACAACATCTATGTACACTTTTTCGAAATGTTTGGAGCTAATGCTCGAGATTTTCATAGGAATTTTAGGGTTTCTGGATACTTTGTTCACCTGACAAAGTTTACATTTCCTTACATATTGGACCACGTCGTCTGACATGCCATGCCAGTAGAATTGCTTTTTGATTCTTTTAATTGTACGGGAAACGCCTTGATGGCCTCCCGTCGGTAATGAATGAAAATCCTTCAAAACTTGTTCGATGTCATCCTTATCGGATAAGTATTTTATTGCATCTTGATGGAGCTTTATGTTTATTTATTTAGTAGCGAAGACCTTGTTGAAAATGCTTTTAATTATTAGAAGGTTTTGTGCATCTAAAATTGGAAAGGAGATATTTAATTGATTTAACTGATTTGCTTCTGTATATGAGCAGATCCCAGTTAAAATCTTTTCGAGGTCTGATCTATCTCTTTGGGATCGACAAGGTAAATTAGTTTTTGATATAATTATTGATGAGTCTTTTTTTCTTGAAGAAGTTCAGTTCAGTTTCTGAAAGTGGGGATTTTTGTGAAAATTTTAGTTTTGAATCCAACAATCTTTCAAATTCTGTGTCTTGCATTGGTAACGTCAAAAATTTAGGATTCGCATTTTTAGTCAGTAGTAATGGGGAATTTGTCTCAGTTATTATGACTGAGGAATTGTTCACTTGAGATGGAGTTGGATTTTGATTAATGACACTCGTGTTGGAAGTATTCTAATTCGCCTGAGCTCTAGCTTGATTCCTTGTTACCACATTTACGCAGGTGGTAGGTTCTATGAAATTTGCGCTAGTATCTCTACTGAGAGCGTCTGCATTTGTGTTGAGTTTACCTGATTTATGGACAATTTTGTAGTCATATTCCTCAAGATTCTCTATCTCATCAGTCTTGAGGAGTAGTCTTTCAGATTCATGAGCCATACTAATGGTTTATGGTCAGTTATAATTGTAAACTGTCTACCATAAACGTATGATCTGAATTGCTCAACTGCGGAAACGATAGCTGAGAGCTCCTTTTCTATTGTTGAGTAACGAGTCTCTGCACCATTGAGAACTCGACTAACATAGGCGATTGGGTGATCTCCTTGATCATCAACTTGTGAAAGAATCGCTCCGATGGCGTAGTCGCAGGCATCGGAGGTGACAAAAAATTCTTTGTCGAAATTGGGATATGATAAAACTGGTGCTGAAATTAATCTATTCCTCAATTCGCAAAATACTTCATCGCAAACTGCGTCGAACTTGAAGGGCGTATCTTTTTTCAAAAGATTTGTAAGTGGTTTGGCTATCTTCGAAAAATTTGGTATAAAGCGGCGATAGTAGCCGACGAAACCAAGGAAGGCTTTGATGGCCTTTTCCTTCTTGGGTCTGGGATAGGACTGAACTGGCTTTATCTTTGCTGGATCTGGTTTGACTCCATTTTCTTTAATTATGTGCCCTAAATACATAATTTCTTTCCTTAGGAAATGGCACTTGTCGGGTTGAGATTTCAAATTGAAATTGCGGAGAGGGCTAAATATTGCTGTGAGTCTGGAATTGTGATCTATGAGATTGTATCCATTAACTGCAATACCGTCCATGTATACGAAGCCATAGATGCGTTGAAGTCCACATAGAACATTATTCATGGCTCGTTGAAAAGTAGCAGTGGCTCCTTTTAAACCAAATGGCATACGATTGTATTCGTAGTGGCCATAGAGTCTGCTAAGTCGATTTTTATCTGGTGAAATCCACTGGCTAAGTCGAGTGTAGTAAAATACTTCGACTTCCCCAACTGGTCTAATATATCAGTAATATTAGGCAGTAGGTATGCATCGCCAATAGTAATGTCGTTAATATGACGAAAGTCTACCACTACTCGCCTTTTTTTGTTTCCATTCTCATCTGGTTTTTAGGGAACCAGGAGTAGTGGAGAATTCCAGAGACTATGATGACTGATGATGCCTGACTCAAGCATTTCTTGTATTTGCCTACTTATTTCAGTTCGGCTTACTTCGGGAAGTCTATAGGGCTTGGTATAGATGCGCAGTTTGTCTTGGAGTGTCTCGATTTTGTGGGTAATCGCATCTGTATATAAAGGAAATCCCCTTCTATGAAGAAGAGATCGTTGACTTCCCTACAGATATTGCGAATATTCTGAGATTCCTCTGAATTACAGTGATTCATTCTTATAAGGTTTGATGTTGAATAGAAGGAGTTGGAATTTCAATGATGAACTCTGATCGAGCCGGAATTTAGACTTTTTTTAAGTGATGCGTTTCTTTCGGATGATTAGTAGAAAGGAGATATGATTCCAACTCTTGTGGAATTTTGAAGGAGCTATTCGATGATTCCGACTCGATAGAATTTGAAGAGGATGTAGATTTATTGAAATTCCTTGAAGATTTATTCAATTGAATTCTAGACTTCACCTTTCGTGAAGCTCTAGATTATGAAGATAGATTTTTAGATAATTCAGCCTCGTGTTCGGCTGTAGATGGTGGTACGTTTACATGTTTAGGCTGCTTCTTTTGTGAAGCTATGGAAGGAGGTATATATTCATTTTCTCGCTTCACTTCTTGTGAAACATTGGATGGAGATATATTATTCTTGCTTTGTGAAGGAATTGGTAGAGAAGAATTTTTATAAGTTTTACTATTGGAGCATGGTATCTCCGTATACAGTAAAACAATATTTAGTTGATTTAATAATTGTATACTTTATACATTAATGTTACTTTATGTAATCTGATTTTGTTATCTCGTTATTACCTCTATGACTTGATAATTTCCACTGCAATGAGTTGGTTCGCTTCACTTTTGTTGTTTTTCTAAGCTTTTGTTCTCATTCGATATAATTCTGTTATCTATTTCAAACTCGATGTACCTAACGTTTGTGACGTAGCGTAAGCTGAGTTTTTTTAATAAATGCTCTTCTATTCTATTCTATTCTCTTATAACAGGGTTGATTTGCGATTGAATTTTGATATAATGCTTAATATTATGAACATATTTCCCGAGAGCTGTACTCCCATATTTAAATTCCCCAAAAATGATATAGGAACATTACATAGGATTACGATTGTCCTGAAACTATAATCACGTTTACAGCACTAATATACGAATAGTAAACACTTCATATAGGACTTATACTCCTTAGGCTCATATTAAACAACAAATGTAGATATAACACTCTAGTTATTCCTTTAAGAATTACCAGATCTATGTGAGAACTTAAATGCTGATCGAGATTTATATAGAAGCCATATAGGAAAAATTCCAAATTTGCAGCATTTGAATCCTTAAAGATGTTCCTTTTATATATTCTGATGAAGTACAGGTTTACTTAACCAGACAGAAAGACTGCATATGCTGATTAACAACGCATTTACAACTGGTTTTTGTGTAATAAATTAGACTTAAATGCTGACAAATTTACATGCCTGACTTTAGTGTAACTTTAGGTAAAATTATGTGGCTAAACTCAGAATTTTATATTACTCTAGTAATACGTAGCAAATTTATAAGAGCTTTTCTTCATTTTGGTTGTATTCAAATCCATTTTCTTTTGTTTAATATTCGTTACCTTGTTGTATTTTGTGATTGTCGCTTCCAAGATAAGTAATGTAATTTGTATGTCACTGTTGTCATTACTATAGTAATTTAATGACCAATAATTATTTTTGTTCCATTTATTTGTGACTATAAATTAAAAATTGACTTAATAACAATTCGTATAATTACCTTGTCTACATCTGTACTTATTTCTAATGAATCGGTTTAATTTGGAACCTTTTTAATAAGTGTTCTATAGTATGAGCTGTTTACAAACTTTGGTATAGATATTACAAAAACTATTACATTTTCTTTAAAAACTACACAGTTCTTGATGTAAGGTAACATTTCTACAGTGATCCTATTATCTCTAATTTCTTCCTGCGTAAATATATCTCTAGATAATATTTCTAACTTACTTGCTAAGATTATTTCTTTAATATCTAAAACTTGCTTTGGCTTAATATTCTCGTTAATTTCTGTTGTAATTATGAAAAATTGCCATTTTCGATCAATTTTGTTTTATCTTTGACAACGTCAATATGGTTGGTTATGTTTTCTATCTGGTCTGAAATCTGGTTATTTATTGAGACTTGATCGTTTAAATTTTTAATAATATTTCTATTGTTTTGTTCTATAACTTCATAATGTTTTTGAATTTCCTTACGATCGTTATTATACATTACGCCTGTTAAGTATCGGAGACCTTTGCCTAAAATGTTGAGTAGTCCTCGTTTGCTTACATGATGTGGAATAATACTACTGAAATCTTCCTTTAAATGCTTGAGGTTATAGAGTAGGTTAGCACGAATTTGGGTTTTTTCGTGGAACTGAATTATACTTAATTCAATTATGTTAATACTGTTCTCGTATTGACTTAAGTCTATTACGTGCATAATTCTTTTGTAGTTATGGATTATTTTAAGTTCCGGCTCGTTGAAGAGGATGTACCTGTTCCCAAAATGTATTTAATCGATTTCTAAAAATGGTTGTGCCAAAGTATAAGGCGATGCCAATATGAGTAAAAGAAAAATTATTCCTGAAAAAGGGTTGTGTTAGTTTTGGTACTTTAATTTTCTTCTAAATTGGTTCACGTTGCGTGGTAGGGTATCTTTGTTTATTTTAAAATGTTCTTCTTCTGATTCCCTAATATTGACTTTTTTGTGATAAAGGTGAAGTTTAGTAACTCGGTTGAGTTTAAGGTAATCCGTGGGTTTGTCTTTATATCTGTCCCAGTTGCATCTTTTTATCTTTTTCTCTTTATTCCTGAGAAGAGTTTGGTGTATTAAAGGGTATTCATTGGGGTTAATGGTTCCGTTTATGAAGTTTATAGGCTTCTTACCTGTTGAAGAGTGGGTAGTTTCGTTGTAGACTTTCATGCTTTTAGTTACTGGGTCTTCATCTAATGGTAATCCTTGTTCTTTTTCGACAACGCCTAGGATTCTAAGATGTTCATTGAGTGTATTGTGAAACCTTTCAATATCGGCGTTACTAGTATGGTTATTCGGGGTAGCAAAATGAATATCTATCCCTTCATATTGTGAAATTTAGACTATTAAATCCCTTTTCTTGATCTGTGATCATCTTTTTTGGTTTTCCAAATGAAGCAATGTACTGCATGGCAGCATTCTTTAGATCTGTCCAATTTCTAGATATTAGGGGTATAATCTGCGCGTGTTTAGTAAACTTATCGATGATAGTTAAGTATGGGTTTCCTTTACTTTTGAACCATATGTCCATATGGACTATTTCAAGAGGTTTAGTTGGGATTTCTGTAAGTTTAAATGGGAGTTTAAGGGGATATCTTTCATATTTGGCAGTGTTTCAGATATGACAATTATTTACCACTTTTTGTTTAAATTTTGGGAAGTAAAATCTACTTTTCAGTTCGAGGTATATGTCATGGATTCCTCTATGATTTGTTCTGTTGTATTGTTCCAATATTCGCTCTTGAAGTTCATATCGATCTTTGATGTCTTCGAGCATAAACGAACATTTATTTATTTTCAGTAATTTATTTTTTGAGAAGTGTTTTATATAAGCATTCTGGAATGAGCTGAAAATTGAAGTGACGTCGACCATAACACCGATTATTCCTTTACATGGAATATGATCTTTGAGAATGCGTATGAAGTAATTTTCATCAGGATTAGGATGTGTAAATGTTTTTCTGGTTCGACCATGAATTTTTTCAACATCTCTGTACTTTAATAGGAGAACCTTTTTGTATGACAACTTGTGTTTTATAAAACTTTAGGGGTGACTCGGTTATCGGGATGTATTCAGAGTTATACTCATCAGCTGAGTGTATTGTTGCCTCAGTTGATCTGATGTCGTCGGTATCTGCTTCATTTGGGTGTACTTCAATTCTTGATAAAGCATCAGCTACTTTATTCTCTCTACCACTTAGGCATTCAATATCAAAGTTGAACTCTTCTAATTTGATTTTTCATCTTTGTAGTTTGGAGTTTGATTATTTAAGATTATGAAGCCATTGTAGTGGTTTATGGTCGGTTTTTGTTGTAAATTTCCGACCATAGAGATATGGACGAAAGAACTTAACTGCCCAAACTATCGCAAGCAGATCTTTTTCGATAGTGGAATATTTGCATTCATGTTCGCTGAGTGTTCGTGAAACATAACATACCGGATGATTGTCTTGGGTTAGTACCGCGCCAATGGCAAAATTGCTAGCGTCTGTGGTGAGTAAACATTTTTTTGAAAAATATTGGTATACCAGAATTGGATCAGCTGTAATTAACAATTTTAACTTTTTGAAGGCTTCTCTATACTCAGGGTTATTTATGTCTATGCGTTTTTCTTTCTTCAAATATTTATGTCGTCATTGGTTTCGCGATTTTAACAAAGTCTTTGATAAACTTGCGGTAATATCCGACAAGACCCAAAAACGATTTTATCTCCTTTGATGTCTTGGTGATTGGACATTTATTAATCGGTTCGACTTTATTGGGGTTTGGTTTTATTCCGTTGGTTGATATGACGTGCCCTAGAAATTCTGTTTCTTGTTTTATAAATTCGCTTTCGTCCAATTCTTTTTTCAAGTTTGCGTCTTGCAGTTTCTTTAGTATTTTCTCCAAGGAACTGAAGTGCTCTTCCTTTCTGGTACTGAAAATTACAATACCATCCAAATAAACGTAACAACTTTTCCCAATGAATTCCTTTAGTACGGAATTCATTATTCGTTGGAAAGTGGCAGGAGCATTCTTTAGTCCGAATGGCATCCTGACAAATTCGTAATGACCACTATCCGTGCTAAATGCAGTCTTTCTAATATCTTTTTTGTCTATTTCTCTTTGATGAAAGCCTTTGGCTGGGTCGAGTGTTGTGAAATACATAGCCCGACCTAGTTTATACAATATGTCCTCGACATTTGGGATGGGATATTTGTCATTAATAGTGACAGTATTCAGCTTTCGATAATCGGTAACGATGCGCCACTTTTGTATGTATACCTGACGCATCTCGCTTTTTTGGCACTACCCATATAGGTGCCGAGAATATGGCGAGTGACTAGGCCTGATAATGCCCTGTTTGAGCATATCGTCAATTTGCTTATAAATTTCCTGACAGTGGACTTCGGCGTAGCGATAAAGTTTAGTATGGATTGGAATTTCATTTATGGTGTTGATTTTGTGCTTGATCTCATGGGTTAATGTTAGGTCGTCGGCTTCATCATAGAAAACTTTATCGAACTGCTTTATTATTTTAAGGAGCTCGGACTTTGTAGTTGGATCTAAATGGTCGCATCTTATTCCGTGCTCGTCAAGAATTACTTCGTTCTGGAATGTGTCCAGTTCTTTGAGGGGCACAGGAATTTGGTATTCCCCTTCTTCACCTTCGCTGAAAAAGGGTGGAATTTCATTGCCTGTATTTAATCTTAAGAATTTGTCTTTGTAATTAATTTTGGCTTGAAAGGGAAACATTATGTATGTTATTGCCTATTAGTCCGTCAAATTTGTCATGAAATTTTATCCCTAGGAACTCTAATTTGTCCGTATAGTCAAATTCTAAAAATGGTTCGATTGTTACTTTGGTATCGCAGGGAGTGGTATTTACTAATGTTTTAATATTGATAGGTGTTATTTTGCTGGCGTATATAGGATTGCAGATGCCTGAATTTATAATACTCATGGTAGTACCTGAATCAGCTATAAATTTTAAGGGTCTTCCTCGCGATTGCAATTTTATATGAGGAAGTGATTGCTGCTATCCTCCGAGGCTGTTAAGCGAAAATTTTCCATTTGATTTTGAGTATCTAGTGAGTGAATTCTAAAATTCACACTCTTAACAATGTCCATAGGTTCTGGGCTGTTATTATTGGGATTAAAATTAGGCGGTTGATTTTGCCTAACATTTTGTGATATAAACTGGGATGATCCAGCATTAAAATTATTTTGGTTGTAATTATTTTGCCTGTGATTCGTATTATAATTTCGTTTGTTATAACTGTTATGTCTAAAGCCTGAATTATAGTTTTGCTGGTTGAGATTATTTGCTCTGTCACTTAATTGTAATTTGGTTGGTTATAATTTTGCTTGGGGCTGAATTATTATTGCACTTATTGCTAGGACGTGTAGGACTAACTAAATTTGTGAAAGCTATTTTGATCTTGAATTGTTCGTGGGTCTCAGTTTTTATAGGAATTGTTGCTTGAAGGGTTAAAATGAGCATAATTACTTTCGAATAAAATATCTGAAGCTTACTCAAGAGTAGTGGGGTTTCTACTGAATAGAATCGAACGCATTGGTTCAGGGAGTTTGTCTTTGAAAACTGTTAAACCAGTTTGGATATTTGCTTGAATTGTAAGCAGTGAATTGACCTCATTTTTCACTTTATTGTTTAGGCTCCTCATGATACTTTTTATTTGATTGTACAAGTCGACACTGTTTGTGGTAAAGGTCACACTTCTTAACTCGTCGAAAATCTGAAATGCAGATTTTTTATCACCAAAGTTATTGATTAAGATGGATTTTATTTCAGACCAGACTTTTACGTGGATATGGATCTCAATTAGTTCTCAAGCTTTTCCACGTAATTTACTTTTTATTCTGTTTAGCAAAAGATTTTGACTATTTACATCATATTTTAAAATTAACAGGGTTATATTATCTACTAATTCTAAAAATGTGAATAATTCGTCACCGCGTCCATTGAATTCTGGTAAACTTTCTATGTACTTCAGCGGGTTGATAGACAACGTTAATTGATCTATTCCCTGGCTTTGGTTGTTTTGGGGTGGAATTGTTGGTGATGTCATGTTGTCTCCACGTATTTTTGATGGCACGTTATTGGGCAGAGGTTTTCTTCTTCGATGCTCGCAAATCGGTATCTTTGAACAAGCCGTTTAATTCTCTTTGCGCGAGAATCCACTTTTAAATTTTAATGGAGCTCACTTTAATTTGATATTAATTTTAACTCAACTTTATTTTTCTCAACTTTTCACAGTGGTTTAGTTGTTGAGTTTTAACTTATCACTTTTGAAAAACCTTTAATTTAGGGTTGACTTTGGCTTATTGATCTCACTGATTTGAGGTTCCCTTTAAAATTTCTTCATGAACCAGTAAAACTGTCGCGATATTAATCACTTTTTAATTTAGTATTTTTACGAACACTCACGTTCTTTATCACGAGATCCCTTTAATTGGGATCCTACCGACTGCGCCAGTGAAATGTTCGAACTCGAGGAGAGAAAAAAATAATAAAATAATAATAAATTAATTAAAACGCAAAAGAAAAACTTTATTTTCCTTTCAAGAATTAACACTTATGTCTTATATCCGAACTTAGCGAGCTTACAAATTACTTATTACGATTACTCCGGGCGAATAATACAAGAAGACTGCCTCTATGACTTAAACTTAAGCTTTTTTCAAGCTCTGTCTTGGTTTTCAGGGAGACGTGAGGAAATGCGACTTTTGGGAAGTTTTTAAGTAGAGCTCGGCTTATGTTTCTAACTGTCTGTGAGAACTACCTGTGGTGCAACATGATGCTTATTGGGTAAATGCTGTGGTAAGTGAGATTGCGGCCGTAGAGCGTGGGAATTTGCTTCTTTCGATAAATTTGAGACGAAAAATGATAAGGTGGAATAATTTCATGGCAATGGTGCAGGATTTTCATGTGAGGACGTAACTACATATATATTTTTTAAATGTAAAAATACTTTTTTTTATTAATTATATATGTATGAAACCATACCTCAAAATTCAATACCTTCATTTCTTTCTTTACCGCATAAAAAAAGATCACAAAAAAACGAGGGTTTAGAACATTATATTTCAGGACACCCCCTAATTACAGATAAGTAATTCATACTACTGAGCTTGTCTAATTTTTAACAGAAAGAAAGAACAAAACAGAAAACAGACATCGCTAATTAGCGCATTTACTCAATCGCTAAAGTCGTATTTACAATAGAAATCGGGAAATGGAAGGAGAGACCACCTGTGGGATGAGATTGTCTGTGGGAGGAGATTGGCTGTGGGATGAGACAGAATTAAATTTTAGTCGGATTTCCGAAAACAAATGTAACAAACTAACTTGTATGACTACAAAGTTAAATAACAATCAAACCAAATTATTATGGCCTGCTGCGTGTTTTTGTGGTGATATAAGGCAATGATGGACAAACAGTTTGCAGCATAAGCAGAATTCACGAATTTCGGAAATTCCATACAGAAATTGCTGCTGAATTTACCTACTATTCATACCAGATCAACCGTATACACTTACTAAAACTTGGACGAGGGGAGACCTATTCATTTATGAGAAAATCTCTACGCAAAAGATTATTTGAAATTTGTATGTAAGTAAGTACATATGTGTGTTTGCAATTACGAATTCCCTACATATTTTCTAGCTAAATATATTCGACTGTCTGCACACAACATGGGACTTTCTTATTTCGTACAGAAGCTTAAATTCGGCAACCTTAAGTAAAACAATTATTGCTAGAAGATTATTATTTCTTCGTTTTTTACAGCAACTGTATCTTTAATAATAACGTTGTTTGTTATCTGTCCGTTATTATCGGAATTTTTCGACTGTGTTTTATTTACTCATTATCCTGTTGCGGGAGAGAAAATATTTTATAAGACGAAAAAAAAAATATTGTGTAAAATTAAATTTTTTTTTTTTTTAATTACTTCTACATGAACATTATTTATATTTTATTCTATTTTAATTCTAATCTGATTAGTTCTATTTATATGTAACTATTTTCTTTTTATTATATTTAATTGCTTTTTGGTGATTGACACGAGTTTCAGGTAGTGCTACTTTTCTTCCTCTGTTGATGAAGTTTCCGCGCGGAGTATATAATAGGTGAGATCCCGTCTTAATTTATTTCTTTTTCCGCCTCTGGTGTGTTATCTTTTTTCTGCCTGCAGTACGCGCCTTTGTTGCTTTTTCCTGTATTCTTCCAAAGTCAATTTTCTTGGTCCAGTATCTTTTAACTCATCAGTATTATTATTATTTTTCCTTAGAATTTGATAACGTTTTATTATTAATCTTTGATTTCGGTTTCTTGGACAATTCTTGAAGTTTTTTTTGTTTTTTTTTTAATCCTGTTGTTGCAGTTCCTTACGTCACGGCATGTGATATCAGTTTATTGATAATTAGTCACGGTCGCCATGTGGTGCAACTATACAAAATACTCGTACACTGATATTAAAAATCCAACGCTGAGTCTTGGGAGCAGCTAAGAACAGCGTTGAGTCCTGAAGAGCGGCTATATCAGCGCTAACTCTAAAATGTATAGCGGAGCAGCTAAGAACAGCGTTGACTCCTGTTGAGCGGCTATATCAGCGCCAACTCTAGAATGTAAAGCGGAGCAGCTAAGAACAGCTTTGACTCCAATGTCTACTTCGGTTGAGCAAAATAAAACACTCCGTATACCTTTTACTAATGCCAAATAAAAAGTGACTTTTTTTACCCTTTCTTATCTTATTTATATTTAAAATTACCCGGTTGACCTAAGTTGGTTCCCATGCTTAAAATGCTTATTTTACAATAATTGCATGAGAACAAATTGACATCGATTAATTAAAATTCAATAAACAAAGCTTGAGTTGCACTTTTCACCTTAACGATATCATTCATAACTTGCCGCTACTTTGTAATTTGAGCTAAAACAAACAGAACTCAGTTTATCATCGTCTTTTGTTTGTTTTAGCTTTTACATGCAGAAGGAAGTTAGGTAGGTCGATGAGTTAATTCAAATTAGAGATTATGCATATGCAAGTCGCTGACCTCACTTGAGGCAGGTAAGGATTGCTCATTATGCTACCTACATACATGTGTTATTGAACTCTTACTTTCTCACCGCGATTATGGAAGTTTATGCAACTTCTATGCTCGTCCTTTTGGGGTATTTTCGTGCGTATTACATGATACTGGACAATTTACTCAACGCTCTCCACACGAGAGCCGCTCGACCAATGTCGTCAAAAATTTATCTCGAAACGCCCTTAAACGAGGCCACATACAACCGATATTCCAGAGGATATTCTCCCTGTCGTACCAGTTGTTTACTCCAGGCTCAGAGAAAACAATTTATAAAAGAACAGCCTTACCTTAATAATTCATTTATCAATTCTCAGCAGGAATTCAGCCTTCATCGGTGCTATATTAAAAATACAAACAGTTATCAATTCTTCAAAGACATAAATCGTTTCCTTCTGTTTTATTAATTTTTTTTTTACACTTTTATCTCTTTGCCTATGCATCATGATTCTTAGGTATATTTCCTTTGTTGTCGTCGTTCTGTCGTAGTTTTAGTAAGTAGAAGTCGGTGTCTACATTATTTTCCATTTTGTGTGGGATATTTGCGAAGCTGGAATGGATGGAATCTATCGTTTTGCCTCGACCAACTTTTAGATGAGCTGGGTTGATTCACTGAGGCCAGCTGATGTCTTACTTGACCTTGCGTTTGACTTTCCCCGAAATCCTTAACAGTTTTTAAAAGGTCTGGTATCGTCCCGCAATTTGAGGCCATCAGCACATTTATCAAGCTTTGATTTAATAACCCCGATATAATGTATTTAATTGTTAACGTTTCGTTCAAGTTAATTCTTTGCGCCCAAACGCAGGTAGCATAAAAGAGAGCAGTTCTATCGTTCCACTCATATAACAATTTTAAACCCTCAATAGACTCTATCCAATTCTTCGCTATACCTGTGGCTTGAGACGGATTGAATTCATTTATTAAAGTTTTAATTTCATTAATCCCGATCTTCATTGGATTTGAATCGATGAAGGAATTAGAAGCATCATTCTCCTTTGTCGTTACACTGGCGCTGCAACTGCAACTGGCATATTTCGCTTTTCTCGTAGAGTTTTCTCTTTTTTCAATAGTTCGTTTTCCCATCTAAGCAACTCAAGCTCAGTGAGAGAGGTCGCTGGTACTGCCGTTTCTGGTGAACCTTCCCTCAGTTCTGTCTCTACACTCTGGGACTGATTTTCATTCATGATAATGTGAAAAAAATTTAACATTTAACCCTATAGCTTTAAATTATAAATACTTTAATTGTGGCTTTATTTTAACTATATTACTCTAATGTTCTGCATGGTGCAGAATTTTGACGTTTTTATTTAAAATATTATATTTGTGTCCATATACTAATTTAATAAGTACTAATAATAGTTTTAAATATATATAGATCTTAACCACTCTACTCTTACTTGTTTTTTTTCCTTATTAAGTATCTTTAATGTCCTGTACTCCTTTAAATTATGTGCAATACCTTGTCCGTTTGTATGTAGGTATTTCTAACTTCCTACCTTCTCACTTATCCACTGTGTGAGCACTTTCATAAACACACAATCCGAAAATCACAAATTTATATTTAAACATACATATATGTATGTTTCGCATAAAATAAAATCACTTTTTTTTTTTAATTTTCTATATTTCTGCATCAGTTTAAAACACTTCTGCTGGGGTTTACCCTACACTTGAACTATAATTGCTAGATGACGAATTTAAGCAAGTCGTTGTTATACCGCATTTATCATATCAAACCAAATTAGAAAAACACATCAACCCGTGGCCGTGCTCGTCAGCGAATTAATTCCACATTGCCTGCGATTTACCTTAAGATTCCCTATCCTACCTTCTACCAGGATATTTTAGGAAGGACAAGGGATAACAAACTCACTCACACTTTCTAGCTTCTAATTGCCGGCAATAAACCTTTTTCCTATCTCAAGCATACATTTCACTCGATACCTTCTTTCGTTTTTTCTAGGAATTGTTCCTATCGGCCATCACCTGCAATGCAAATGCGTTCACTGATAGCCACGGGAATACGTTAGGTCTTGATAATCGTACCTTTGAGCACAGTTCGGGCTTTTACCTGTTACGCTCACTACACATATTATTTAAATCTAATACTATATCACAGAATTTAGTTCAATATATTAAGTAGGTAAAAATGAATTTTTTGTTTAGACATTTTTCATATTAATGGCTTCTTATGACAACGTTTCTTTCTACATATTAAATGTACTGGGGAATAAATGGTGGGATACCTTTATATAATTAAATAAAGCAAAGGAGCTAATTAACAGGACCGGTAGCGAGATTGATAAATTTCCAATTGGCATATCGAAGCGAAGGAAAAAAAACATCCTCAGTCACTTTATTTGCTAACTCTGACATTTCCTGGGAACAGACATAGGGCCGTGGGCAACCCATTTTTCGATAACCTCGAAGAAACTTTCATGAAAAAGGTAACACAGATACTTCTTAAATTCCACTAGTGCAATTTAAATTAGCTTCAATATTCTTTTTCATATTGGAGAACTCCGAATAGAAATACGAAAATTTCAATTACAACCTACATTTATTCCACATGTGTATGCTGCCATAACAACGGCGCTTTCAAGCGGAAGTGTACTACGTCAAAATGCATGTGTGTATAATATATAAGTATATTTGACATTTATATGAATGCGATCAAAACGCTGGATTTAATTTTAGTATCTAACAGATTAAATTATGTGTTTAATTGAAGCTGACGTCAAAATTTCATCGTTGTCCCCATGTTTCTGCCTCAAGGACATTTTTGTAAAAACATTTCACATTACCAGGTATGGGGGAAAATGAAATTGCATTTTGCACATCATCGCACTTAGCCTGAGATTCAGGCACCTCATATTTTTTTTTACTATAAAATTCCCTACCTCATAATACACCAACACATTTTCAGTGGTTAGATATTCTGAATACCTAAATGAAAATGAAACTTTATTTTCTCTGCTTTGGTAGCAAATCATTCTCGTATAAATGGATTTGAATTTGATTCGAAAAAATATTTTGTGTTACATTTCCGCAATATTCCGCCTATGGCATGTTTTTATACCCTAGATGAAATCTATAGGGTTTAGTAAGTTTGTCATTCTGTTTGTAACGCACAGAAATAATGATGGTAGGACAAAATGGATTAGACACCCACCCAAATAATTCAAAGTTATTTTGAGTTTTGCATGTCCGGCCGTCTGTCCGCGGAAACGATAACTCTAGAACGCGTTCACGTAGAAAGCCGAAATTTTGTACACGGACTTAAAAAAAAAAGTGAAATTAAGTTCGAAAATGAGAAAAAATCGGGCAACTTCTTTGTGGGGTTGCCATACGAAAATTTCGTTTTCCTGTGTATACCTATGTATTTGCATGCAATCTACACTGCCATACTTCTCGCACGTGTAACCTCTACTGCCATGCTGACAGCTCAGTTTTTAGCGAACTTGCATGATGAAAAACCATGGCAGCTGGGAGATAGTAATTTGACATTTATGCAGTTTTCAAAATGGCGGAAAAGAAATGCTTGAGAGAATTTGATAAATTTATTCTTGGAAAATGAGATTTTCTGGGATCATTTGCATTACATCATTTACCAACACCTTCGTCTTAATTTTTTCTTGGTATTTTATCATTCTGCTACTTCCTTTATTGCTATAATTTTCCTATATACGCAAGACTTTACGTCTCGATGCCATTTTTTAAATGAACTTGCATGCAAGCTGATAAGACATCAACCGAGCTGCCTTATGCTGTCAAGTTTAAAATCGCGTAGTAAGGGAGGCTTGCATACAAGCTGTACTTGCAGGTATAACCCCCGGGTAAAATAAAAATCTTAGACTGTCTAAATAGAAGCGAAGGTCCCACATCTGTTGGTAAAGCTTTTGGCTTAAGCGAAGCGACTATAAGTACAATTAGAAAAAATGAGAATTCCATCCGACAATCAATGGATCGAAACTTAGTTCCAAAGCACTGCAGGAATTGGAACCATCAGCAAGTCTTCAGGCAACGAAGAAATTGGTATTTAATGCAAGTGAGGGATGGCTGACAGGTTTTCTAAAAAGACACGCATTTCACAATGTGAAATTAAAAGGAAAAGTAGCATCAGCAGACGAAAATGCTGCAAAAAGCTTTCCGGATAAACTAGCAAAAATAATTGAATTGGGCGGTTTTACTCCAGATCAAATATTTAATGCTGACGAAACGGGATTATTCTGGAAGAAATGCCTGAAAGAACGTACAGAGCAAAATCGGAAAAATCAGCTAGTGGTTTTAAAGTGGCCAAAGATCGGATGACGTTCTTGTTTTGTAGTAACGCATCTGGTAGTAAAATGTTAAAGCCTCTGTTAATCAACCAATCCCTTATGCCACGAGCTTTAAGACGTTAGAAAATTAAACAACTTCCAGTTCATTTGATGGCGAATAAAAAAGCATGGATGACGACTGATCTGTTTACAAATTGGATCAACAACTGCTTTGTTCCTGAAGTTCAGAAATATATGAAACAAAAAGGTTTGGAATTCAAAATACTTTTGCTCGTTAATAATGCGCCCAGCCACCCAGTGCTGGATCATCCTAATATTCAACTGCTGTTTTTGCCGCCTAATACCACCCCTCTGAATCAGTCATTTGATCAGGGCATTATAGCAGCATTTAAAATGTACTACATAAAGCAAACGTTGTAATATATTGTTACGAGCGTGGCTTTAGTTCGTTATTTAAAACACAATATTTCAGATATAATTGAAAAGTTTTTTCTTTATTTAACTTTACTGTTTACTCTCACAATTCACAAATAATTATCAAATCAACTCTTTATAGTTATCGCTAGTACTGTACTTCTAATTATCGCAATCCAAATAGTTTACTTCGTTCACTTCACTGTCTGAAATTATACTGCCCCATGGATCAATCAACCAGAGACTTTCTTGCGCATTTAAAATATATTGTCCGTAATGTGTGATCCTAACTTCCATGTTAGGATTTGTGGTAGGGTAGATTTTACACTCACGCTTTTTATTTTGGCCTTGATTTCACAAATGTCTTGGTTTTGTCTTCTTTTGGTACATATATTGATTAAAAACTTTTATGTTTGATATGTTTTTGTTGATTATTACAGCTTTGCGCGCGACACTAAGCTGTTTCCGTGGCGGTTGTTTGTTATTGGATGTGAGTAGCGCCGTATTTATACTCTACAAGTTATACTCTACAAGTTATTCCTGAATATTCCGTTCTCCAAACCCAGTTTACTAGGATGTCAATAGCCTAAAGTTGTTTCCATTTCCAATAGATGTCCCTTGTATCACTTTGTGGCGCGTAACAATATATTAGATTCAGTGGAAGAAAGAAATTTGACTGTTGTGGAAACATGGAGAGAGTTTACGATTATGGATTGTATTACACATGCTTCCTTTGCCATCAAACAGTTGCGCCAATCGACCTTAAATGCTTGTTGGGAAAAATGTTGCCAGCATGCGTCAAAAGTGGAAGTTTCGTAGTATTCTGAAATTAAAACTGTATCAAATGGAATAGATGGCGAAGGTTTTAACAACATCAAAATGGCTGATATCGATGAATTGATGCGAGAAAGCGCTTTGGATGAGGACGACTTGACTGAATTTATGGCAGTTTATGATAATAAAGATGTCGATAATGACGAAGTCGAAGGTGAATTTCAGCTATTAACGGCTGATTCAATTCGCGAAGGCTTGAAATTTGCTACAAGCATGGAACAACATTTTCTTGCTCATGACCGTGACATGGAGCGTGCATTAAAATTTCAATTCAATCTAAAGTTTTCTGTAGCTGGATATCAGGAATTATATAAGCAACTTGAGAAACCAAAAAAACAGCTGCTAATAACAGACTTTATAACAACAGAAGCCGTTAATAACGAACGAAATTCTTCATTTGAATCAAACCCGACAGTTGTGGATGATATATCTGATATACCTACTGATGATAACATTTTTGTTGCAGTCCTTAATAAGCGTGCACGCTTGTAATCAAGTAGCGATGAATAGTTGCGTAATTGATTTTTATTCCTAAGTTAAATCTAAATTTTTATTTGTGGTACTTATGGACTGAATTTTCACTTTACACTAATTTTAATTTTATTTTTTAATAAAAATGAATTGTTTTTGTTTAATAAATATCTAATAAAGATTTCATTATTAGTTTTTTTGCACGGTTTTTTGGGAAAATATTTGTTCATCTTCTTTGAAGTTGTGGAACTTATCCCCAAATTTTCCATATGTAGCGTGTACTTTTTTATACGACTTTTTTTTCACGGTTTTCTAAGGAACGTATCTACCGTGTAAAATGAGAGATGGGTGTAGTTTATAATTTTTTGCAAAAATAATAAAGCAGCACCACACAATATGACGTGATTTCTTGAAAATGATGCTTCATCGTTAAATCACGAAATCTCTAATGCCTTAGCGAGAACAAAATATGGGTGAGCTATTTTTTTATTCCCTACAAACTGTGAAATTTTCATCCAAATCGGAGATGGTCGGGTTTCGTGTGGAATGACTAATAAAAATATGAAGGTATCAATCATGGAAGCCCAAGTCGGTAAAATTCCAGTTTTATTAAAGTATGTACGAAATCATGTATGTTAAAAACTACTAGATGGAAACCAATGACATTGAATGCTTTATCTATTAGGGGCCTGTTCCAACCCATCTCTTCGTTTTCGCCCTCGTCTTTTTATTAAAATTGTAGCTATTATAAAGTTTACATGTAGGTAACGCTATAACTTATTATAATTATTTTGCTTTGTATCATGAGCAACAAAACAAAGGAAGCCTTTACCTAAGTGTTGATTAACTCTGGAGACAAAAGGAAGAATTAACTTGTATATCAGTGCAGAGCTTTCTAGGTGTGACATTGCTAGCTAGTATAAAACGGTGAAGCTGCAGACATAGATTAGGATAGGGACCAAATATTCAAGGTAACAATTAAGGAATCATTGCGGTTTTGGTATAACAGTATTAAGTTAATAGAATTAAAGTCGGATATAATTAGTTATATAATGGAAAAAATCTTTGTCCCTAGAACTAATAAAATATTGAAATATTTTAATATTTCTTCAAGTGATAAACTTTACATACCTTTTTTAAAGAAATCATCCTAGAAACAATGCCTTTCAAATTTTTGCCAGAGCCTTCTTTTTCTTCCCTACCAAATGGCGTAGCCTTGGATCTAGAAACAGGACAGAAATCATAGTTTCATTCTCTTGTAATGTAGGTTCCCTACGCTCTAAATATTGCAGTATCCTGTTTGATACAAATCACCACAATCAACATGACACGGCATGCCGCCAACTATATTACATTCTACCTGAACTGCTAGATGATTCCTTTAAGCTATAATGCCCGCTACAGTGCTCTTGCGTTTAACAATAACCAACACGTTCAATTTGGTATGTAATCACATATATATTAGGTACGTACTTCCATCTCATCGCCGCAATTAGAAATTAAATATCCTAGATACCCTTTAGAGCAAAGTAAGGTTGAGGACAACCGACCACACAAACGATAAATACTTTTGATACTCTAGGTGAAATCCCAAAGTTTGACATTCCGTTTTAGAGTAAACTGGATTCGACACGAACGCACAATGTTAAAGCTTATTTTTATTTTTGCATGGCTATCTGATTGTTTGTCTCTATTTCCGTCCGTCTGTCTGTCTGTTCATCCTCACGAGAACTCGAGAGCGCGGTCACTTAGATAGCTGAAATTTCGTATAGGTACCGATTTTAAGAAATTTGTAGATTTAAGTTCGGGCCAATCGGGCGACTCCTTCATAGAGATGCAAAAAAAAAATTTCGTTTCCCACTATATTTTTAAACACTGCCAGAAAAAGCGTAGACGTAGTGGCCTGAAATTTTGTACACGGCGTTTTCGTAAAAATGTACTATAACGGGCAACCCTTTCTTGGTGCATCAATAAAAAATTTAGGTCTTTTACGTGTACAGTAGGAATAAGAAGGATCAGTCCTAGACGTATTATTGTACTATTGTACGGAAAACTTCTTCAGAATATGAAATCCTATGAAATTGGTTATGATCATTTTCACTGCCCGACGAATCATTCTAGAAATAAAAATCTACTTTATCAATGAAACTTGTACAGAGGGGTGACCATACAAATACCATTTACATACGGACATTCCTCTAGCTAGGATATCAAAAAATTGATCTTATATGTAGCAATTCTAGCTTTTTCCATGTATTTGTTTTTTATCTTTTGATTAAAAAAAATAATGAGATAATAAAAAAGGAAGGCTGCAGGAAACTATTATGAAAAAAATTTTGACATGGAATACTGTTTTGAGTTTTATTGTTGAGCGAAAGAAATAAAACGCAGGTCTGATGATTATTGATGATATTAAGACGAAAAACTTAGATGTGAATTTTATTCTTGAGTGAATGGCGTAAAACTCAGATGTAATGATTATTAGTGATTTCAAAATTAAAACTAAAAAATAATTATTACAAGTTGATTTTTTTTATTAATTATTTTAACGCATTTTACCGCGGTAATGAAAGCAGATTTCATATTATGTGCACATAATTAATCCCCGACCGGTTCATATCCCTTGTTAAATGATTTTTTATAGAAGAAATGAAAAATAATCATTATTTCCGGTCCCTGATATGAATAAAATAGAACAAAAAATTTTCATTCAGGCTGTAATTTAGTTAATAATGTATTGTACTGGTATCGTTATATGGAGGGGATCTGAGCGACAGTTGTATATGTTTTTATACAAAATTTTAAATACTATTGACGATAATTTACAGTTTACTTTAGAGTATGGTAATGATAATTTAAATTTCCTTGACCTTAACATTAAAATTATTAATAACAAATTCGAATTTGATATATTTAGGAAACATACTTCCACAAATGCTGTAATTCCTAATGATTCTCAACATTTTGATTCTATAAAAAAAATCATCCTTTCATTCAACGCTAGACAGATTCCTGAAGATTCCTGAGTAAAATTAATTTTAAAAGGGAACTCGACACAATAATAAAAATTACAATGAAGAACGGGTATTCAGAAAATGTAATATATAAAATGTTAGGGTCAAATAATAAAAAACCTGCACTTATCCTTGATTTACCACAAGGGACACAAGATATAAAAATTTGGAAAAACTTCCATATTTGAAGGAATCTTTGTACAAAATTAAATCCATATTAAAACAATATAACGTTTCAGCAGCTTTTTATATTAAAAAAGACTTTAAAATTTTTTTCATTAACAAAAAACTAAAACCGAAAGTTGGTAAAATAGATAAGATTTATGGTATTGAGTGTAGTGACTGCAATGCAGTCTATATTGGTAAAACAAAACGCTCATTAAAAATTAGATTCAAGGAACACGTATCATCGGCACTATATAATAGACCAACATCAGGCATAACCAGGCATTTAGTTTATACGGGTCATACCACATATTTAAATAAATTACAACTTTTAAAAACCGTGGATGGTGGAAAAGTCCAAGATAAATACGAAATATATTACATTAATAATGAAAGTCGTAAAGGTGCATTTTTGGTAAACGATCAGTTAGATTTCTTGAATAATAGCCACCTCTTATTTATGGATTTATAATGACCATTAAAGTAAAATTCAAATTCCAAAATATTACGATAGTCAGGTTTAGCTAACGATCTGCTTTTCAGTTGCTTGATATTACCCTGAGAAGGCGAAACGCGTCGCGACTCAAATAAAATAAAATTCTTTTAGAACTCTACCTATTGCATGAGAATGAGTTTTTATTTTGAATATTTTTTAAAAAAAGATGATTACCAAGGTGTTCTACCAAGTGCTAAAAAAACATCAGTTTTATCAACTAAATGTAAATATTCTCTTAAGATCCTTGATATAAATTTCATACATATACGGCGTCTAAATTATATTAGTGCTTTGCACCATCTTTAATTAAAACTGTTTCGGAAATTGATACGTCTATTAAAAATTGAATAAATGATTTGCCCTCCACTTCATCAAAGGAAAATGAGAATAATTCAATACAGAGTTTGGTATAATTACAATTTATATACAAATCCCTTTTAAGATTATGCTCGTAAATTATTATTATTATTTAAACAAAATTTTATTGAATCAAATAATAAGGAAGGAAATTCTTAATGATTATAAAAGATATATTTTTGGATTAGGTAAATCTACTAGACAACAATTGGTTACTATAATATGTGATTATTGGATAAATACTGGTAATAAGGTCAAGAAAGAAAATTATTTTACTGCAGCTAAGCAAATTGAAACAAAGTTTCTATCGGAACTTGAAGTGCGTATTCAGATTTTCAAACCTCTGAACGAAAATGGAGTTTACCAATTAAAATACTTTTAGACAATTTATTTGGGAAACAAGTTAAAAAGAGGAAAATTAGCCGAAAGATATTATTCTGCGTCTAAAAAGTACAGAAGTAAATGCTTAGTGAAAAGCAAATATAACTTAAAAAGAAAACTTCTCCGTGACTCTGAAGATATTTCAGGAATTTCTGAAATATATGGTATAATTTGAACAAAAATATCATGGCTAGCCATACACAGCGCCAAATTATCCTGAAGATAATTAAATACGATTAGGCAGATTGCGGTTAAAAATAACTTTACTCCCGAAAGTTTAGTTGAAGAGAAGTGGAAATCTACTTTTAATATTAGAAGACAAAATTTACTAGATGAATTTGAAAATATTTTTGATGAACGGCCCATCTTAAAGCAAAGGATAGGTGCTTCTCTGGTAAATTTTGATTATCTTAGTAGCAATTATTATAAAGGTAACCAGCTAAATTTTTATAGATTGAATTGGATTTTGAACAGTTGCATACTCACAAAAGCGCACTTTTGTTCGATAAGTGGTCGATGTTTACCGAAAAAAATTATCAACAGGATACAAAAGATCCAAAGGGTAAACTTCTATTGCCAAAGATAAATGATGAAGTTACGGAAGGTAAAAAACTTTAGAAAAACATGTTATTTTAATTAATTTAGTTCTTTCCAGACTCGAAAAGCTTTATTCTAACTGTGTTATTGATTACAACTCTTACTCGTTAAATTGTGAAATTCGGAAAACAAAAAGATGTTAAATCTTGGAAACCGAATATATTCTATGGACAGGATGCGCTTAGTATTATAGTTCCAAAATTTTGATTTAAATTTTGATAAATCGTTGATTTATATTCAATAAAATTATAAAGAAATCAATTAAACATTAAAAAGTAAACACCCGGTTTTAAAATAAAGCGGTGGGATGGTTAGAGTTGTATAACATATAAGCTATCATCTGACTCGATCGCGCGATTCCATACCCAAAAGTTTCACTTAAAGGAGTTGCCGGATTGGTCCCATTTTTGGCCTCAAATTTAAGTTTTTTTTAAATAATGCCGTGTACAAAGTTTGAGCTCCCCACGCTCTCAGGCAGTTTCCAAATATATAGTAAAAACCAAAGCTTTGTATGGTAACACCAAAGCGTGGTTGCCGATTACAATTTTTCTTTCCATAAAAGCTTTGCCCTGACAATTACGAACACAACAATAAAAAATTAGGCAAATTGGTCTAGCCGTTTTCAAGTGATAATCTAACATACATCCGACAATTGATTTTTATTTATATAGATTAACTTGGAAATTTTTAGTTCCAATTTTCAAGAATAAAGTAATAAAAAAATTCTAAATTGTTAAGGAAAAATTAAATTGCCTGTAGACTTGTGTTTTGTACGGGTCTCGAAAGAGTAAAAACTTATTACCAATTTCCACAAAATTAATTTTTTTTCAATTTATCCCCACTTTGGTAAAAAAATTTAACCAAACCAACTGAGCAAAATTCATAACTCTAGAAAACTTGGATTTTTTTTAAGCTGACATCCTGATGACCCCTTTGGGATAAGCTTAGTATACCGCACAGTACACACTTTTATAATAATTATACAATGTGAATTTGCCCGTAAAAATTTTCTTCGGCTCAGTACATTTTAACTACCAAAATTTGTGCATTTAATAAATTTTTGCACTTATAAGTTGTGCACTTATCGAATTTTATTCATTGAAAAATTACCATTAAAGTTCGGTGGTTTGCGAAATTTCTGCACTTATCCCTTTTACACACTTAAGAGCGTTGCACTTCAATGGATTTGACTGTGTATATGGCTATAATGAAGCAAGATACTGAAGACAGAAAACGCGGTGTAAATTTATAGAAGTGCACTTGCTTATGTTGCAGTCCTTTCTTAAGACAAATGGTTTTAGTTCTACGTCATTTTAAATTTATAAATAAAATATTTCCAAAACTCTAGATGGAAATTCCATTAATTATTGAAATATTGTTGAAAATAAAATAAAATTCCAATGATAAATTTCCATAATTAGTCCAGGAACGCTTGGAGCTATTCAGCGATAACATTCGTTCTGCTACCTACCAACCTAATTGACACCCGGCACACATCACAGCAACTGACACAATTTTCAAAAGCAATTATAACTCGTAATTGGAAATTTTCATTGAAATTTCACAACCGCTCAAAAAATCTGTAGGTTTTTATTGAATTAAAATCAAATTAAATCATAAACTGAATCCTCTATCTCCTCAGCCATGAGTACAGCGCTAGCGAGCTAATTAGTACACTCCTATGGACAATAGATATCATGTAGAAAATCAGAAGTGTATCGCTTTTGCATTCAACCGAGATTGTGCGTTGCCTCCACGCTCCTAATTTTGATTTGAACGAAAAGTTTTTTTATTTTGTATACTTTTGGGCATTTATGATTTAATGATTAGTTTGGATGGAATCATTGCGATCTTTTCATTACACATACATTTTTCCAGCTATCCCAGTGTGCCAACTTTGGAATTTTTCTAAACATTTTTGATGAAATATTAAAAAGATTCCAATAAAATTTCGGATTCTTAAACTTTTCCGAACAAATTGTTTGCGAGAAAAATATTTAAATTTTTACAAAAACGTTGAAAATGCCGAATATTTCCCCTTAAATCAAACGCGAAAAGATTTTTGTCTATTTTTAGGAATTTTTGATGATTTTCTGAAGAAAATTGTCAAGCTTCTCATCTGAATTCCGATTGAAATCCTATGGAAATCCTATGGAGTCCTATACTAACAACTCAAAAATGTTTTGAACATGTTTTAAATAAGCAGTATTATTTTCAAATATGAATATGTTTAGGAAATAATAATGACGTAAAAACAGTTTTAAGACTTGGGTTTTGCTAGTTCGGAAAATAAATAGATTATAAATATAAAAACGATAAATATTTAAATTTTGTACGTTGTAATTGGATGTAATTTTGTAATGCACTTTTGTTTTTCGTTAACTAAACAAATGAGCCATTTCATTCTGGCATTGTCGATGATGCTAAATGCTTCTTATAACCTTTATTTAATCTGCCTTTACATTATAAAATAATACTTTCAAGCGATTTTCTATGTTATCCATTCTTGGTGATGGATATAAGGTAAGAGCAGCTTCTGTAACAAAACAATTATATTAAATTATTTTCAATTATTAAATATTGCAAAAAAACAAATTATTAAATTTTGCAAAAAAATGCAAGTGCTGGTTTATATGTCATCTGTGTCCATGAAATTTTCATGGAGCAGCATGATGAAACGTTGTACGGCAGGTGGGGCACCAGTTGTCCAGCGCCATAAGTCACATAGTTTAGCCACCGTAGTGCTTAAGTGAGGTACTAGAGGGAGCTCTCCATTAATCGGTGTAAATGAAGCATTGTGTTGTTGTGTTCTTTGTGCATTTCTGTGCTTGTGTGTGTGTGTTTTTGTGTGTTTGTTTTTCTTTTTTTGTCTTTCCCCCATATCTCCTATATATCTGTCCCGCGTAGCGGGACAGTGCATTGTCCTGCGTAACAGGACAGTGCATTGTGCTATAAAAAAATAAAAAGCTAAATGCGTTCTTCGCATCACGTCATGGTTAAACAAAAATATCAGGGGTTTCTGATTTTAAGGGGATGCCGTGTAGGCTCCTATTTGGCTATACTTTACCAGTTTCGCTCCAGCCACGGAGCTCATCAGAAGTTTTACTGAACTAGCAAACGTTCAGTTTGCTTCATTGTGTATATTTCAATGTACAATGTTTAAATTACTCTATTACTTATTGTCAGATTTTTATTTTCTAGATACACCCTATCTCAGTATCTTATTTTAAATGTTTCCCGATCATATGATTATTCATTTTCTTGTACAATGTCATTCTTGACATAGCACATGATTGACACGCACATATGTGACAGATATACAGGAGATATGGGGGAAGGACAAAAACAGAAAAACAAACACACAAAAACACACACATACAAGCACACAAATACACAAAGAACACAACAACACAATGCTTCATTTACATCGATTAATGGAGAGCTCCCTCAAGTACCTCACTTAAGCACTACGGTGGCTAAACTATGTGACTTATGGCGCTGGAGAACTGGTGCCCCACCTGCCGTACAACGTTTCGTCATGCCGCTCCATGAAAATTTCATGGACACAGATGACATATAAACCAGCACTTGCATTTTTTTGCAAAATTTAATAATTTTTTTGGCAAAATTTAATGAAAACAGAGGCAATAAAAAAATTTGATATTTTAATACTTTACCCCAGTGCCATCCGCATGAAATACTTCGTCCGTCATCAAGGTCTTGAACGATCTATTAGTGAAAGTGGTCAGAGCCCACCCTCCAAGAGTTGAAAAAAATGCTTTCTGCATAATTATAATATTAAAACATTTCTCAGGAATATTCTATCCGACAAATG
Organism: Dioctria linearis; assembly: GCA_963930735.1. Taxonomy (NCBI): domain Eukaryota; kingdom Metazoa; phylum Arthropoda; class Insecta; order Diptera; family Asilidae; genus Dioctria; species Dioctria linearis. The sequence continues at coordinate 334,953,707 of OZ005740.1, read as the reverse complement.
CTTTGGCAGCTTCCACTTCTATTCCGTTTATTTTCGATACTTGTGAAGTCTTCTTTTGAAATTGTAGGTAACGAAGGAAGCATATCACTTTTGAATAGCGAACAGGGCAGAAAGATATTAGGCTCGAAGCGCTGGGTTCATTTGGAACTGATAATATGCGGCAGACCTTATCCGGAGACTCATATCGATTTTGAACAGTATGTTTTACCCACTTCCCCCTCCCTTGAAATATTTCAGCTGTCGTCACATGCTGTGTACTGCAAAGCATTTCGCTGCGGGCATCTGCAGAACGGTAGGATTCCATAGGCATGACGAGATTTTAGATTTGTCTGTCCGATTCTTCATAGAGTTTTTTTGAAACTTATAAAACGCTTTGCGAGAGAAACAGGGAAGGGGCGAACGAAATGTGTGCTCACTGTGGTGTTGGTCAGCCATTTTTCCTTTTACTATATAACCTTTGTATGCTCACACTTTGTCAGTTATTACCATTTTACCATATTACCATGCTATTAAAACAATTAAACGAGTTGTTGACTTTCTTGATAAATATTGCAGTAGTTTCTGCAAATGGAGCCGTTTCGGAACTAAAAGCTTTTCGTTCATTCGCTGTTTTTATTGCAGAACTGGATATAAGACTGAAAATTTGGTTTGCATACGGCACTTTCATTTTTGCCAGCTGTTTGGGATTACATGTTTGGATGTAATCTTACGACACATTCTTGTTGAATTATTTTTTTTTATTTTGTGTTGTATTGTATTGTTGCACGCATGGAAATGCACTTTCAGTACAGTTCTTTTTTAATATAGTATTTCTTATACATTTTACAAAATGTGCAAAGCCGGAAATTCTCAAAATTTTTTTTATTACAATGGAAAAAGAATTGTTTCTCTGGAATTACATTTAATCGGTAGAAACAGTTTCGGTAATTTGAAACCTGTTCGCATGTAATATATTTTACTCGTTTTCCAATACTTTAATAGTAATTTATATTATCAATGAGGTTGTTATTTACAGCTCCGCGGTATTGGACATTCAGTACCAAAATAACTTATAACATATTTATAATTCGAAAGTAAAGGGATCCACTCACATAATAGCTTTTTAGAGTTTTTTGTAATTGCTACATTAAAGCCAGGTCTAATATTTTTAATCGGTTTCCAATGATTTGTCGAACAAACCTCCGGAGGTTTTAAATTCAAAACATTTCTTAAGTATCTACATATAAACGGATGGAGATTTGTAATAAAAATTTAACAGCAAATTCTTTTGCTCTTGATTATATTGCATTGCCTTTTCCTTCGATAAAACCATTTTAGAAAATGTTTTAGCATGTGGTATAATATTTTGAAGAGAATCAATAATCATTGATAAAGATGTTTGTTTATTTTGCATCGTGACTTTATTTCTTATTAAAGGGTTTTTGGTCTAAACTTGCTTTTTCTATTTTTTTTTAATGAAATTATCTTCTTGATTTTTTTTAGTTAACTAACTGACTTCTCTGATTTTAAACAAGAACTACATTTCGCCTCTGGTATCTCTTTATCTGGAGTTACAAAATTCATAGGCTCCATAAAAGGAAGGTGTTCAAGCATGCATTCATTCCATTCTGCTGAATAGAATCATAAGTTTCTCCCTCAAACCGAACAGATATATAGCCTTCCGCAAAATCTAACGAATGTTGACCATAATCAATATTTACTGAGGGAACAACACATTTTTTTAATCGTTTCTTACCAATATCGCCAGCGGCAAAATGACGGGAACATACAAATATTCACATTTTTAGCACTAGGTAAATTATTGGTAAGATTGCTTGCTCTAATCCATTTGTCGAACTCGTTAGTATTTTTGGAAGAGAACTTAAACTATTTTAAATTGACATTACCCAGTTTTTTTTTCACCACACAATTCGACTACCCACTTTACACCCCAAAGTTTCTCGCTGCCATATTGTAAAAGCTACAAGTGTAAAATTCAAACGAAAAAATTATAAGCTTCAAGCGAAAATCCAAAATACTATCATAAGTACATACCTACCTGTTCACTATAAATATAATACAAAAGTTTTATAAAATCAATAAAATTATAAAGAAATCAACTATACATTAAAAAGTAAACACTCGGTTTTAAAACAAAAATTCGTTGAAATTCAGATAATTAGAAAATTGCTTAAACAAAATTATGTCAACAGTTGTTTGCACTGCATTTTTTATTGTCTTTATATTCGCCACAATAATACTTCTGTTCACTGCTATAAAGCGCATTTTCATAACCATGTACAAATCACAATTAAAATTTTGAAATGTCTTTTCCTATTTTTCTCTTCAGCTAAAAGACAGATCCTAATGAAGACGCAAAAATAAAATTCATAGTTTTACAGAAAAAAAAAGTATATTTACATATAGAGGGTATCCCACGTAACGTGTTCCCTTGGCATTTTTATCGAAAATGTGCGGAGATATCCTATCCTATGGCATAGCCAAATTCCTTGAAAAAGGACTTGGAAAAGGATATATTAAAAAAATCCTTTTCGTCCTCATTAAGGATACAGTTAGATTACATTTTTGAATTCCGTGAATAAAACTAATACGAAAGTGTTATATTGAAAATTCCAGTTTAACACTTTATTATCGAGATATAAGGCCACAAATTGTACTCTATGCAAAATAAATTTTCTATAAGTATAAAATTCGGAGCTTATGTGGAGGCATCGCACGAGCTCAGTTGAATGCAAAAGCGTTTCACTTCTGATGTTCTACATGATTCTTTTTGTCTTTATTATTTCTACGGTATTGCTTAATTACGTCTTAAGTCAACAATTGAGCAATAACGTCGTGTGATATACTATTGTAAGAGCTGAGACAACTTACAAATAGATAAGAAAGTCTCCATATAAACCTGGGTCGCTTTTTCAAAGCTCTTTAACTTTTTATTCAACCAAAAAAAGCTATAATTGCGAAGAATTTGTGGGGCATAATACAGCAAGAGATAGAGGGAATTTTCGGAGCTTTCTATTAGAGGGCCTTTAGCTCCTTTTAGTTGGACCACGTTTTTGTGAGGTGTTGCACATCTAGATGTAAGTTGTCTCAGGTAAGAGTAAAAGCATAAACAAACTAAATACATACAAAGGCTGGAAACGTAGATCAAAAATATGCAACGCTTTTCTAGAATATAAAATTAACGATGCCTCGACTTGGCACTTAATGACGTGCCCAAAGCTTGGAATATATAGCAAACAGGAATGGTGATAAGCCAGATTTCGCGTAATGAATTTTGGTTGTGTTGTTGGTCTATGTTATACATGTATTTACACGCCATCCCTATTCTAAACAACTTGTCAATTTGCAAAAATTAAATAAAAGTTTTGTGCGGTAAAAAATGTTCTTTTTCTACTTTATTTTCAAATAATTAACATAATTAGTTTATATAAATCTTTTCTTTGCTTATAATCCAATTTATATTCGCAAGCACTGACTGAACACTTCATTTATGTGTTTTTAATTGATATGAAGATTTTAACAGGCACTAGTGGCACTATAAAACTTTGCACTAAATAAACTTCACAGATAAATATTTTTAAAAAAAACTGATTCCATACTTTTGTAAAATTTCGCACAATAATTTTAGATTTCAGAAACTTGTTCACAAAACAAAAGCATATTTGACAATCATGCACTCAGCTTTGAAAATTGTTCCTTCCGTCATCTCACTTACTCCTATATATAATGTCCTGCTCTTAAAAAAATTGGTCGTGCTCACGACTTATACACAATTCAGCCATTCCTGTTTGCTATATATTCTAAGGACCAAAGAGTAAGTCAGCAATGCCTCGATCCCTTCGAGCAGGAAACTAATAGAGTTGGCATTGTGTATAAAATATGTGAAAATGAGCGTAACGAAAATGCCGCTTTATTCATGTGTGAGGTTCGGCCATATTGGACACTGACTGTCAGTTTTCAAAGCGGGAACTTGGTACTTTAGTACTTTTGTTTTTCTTGTTTGGAACCTTACGCATAGACGTAGTAAGATACAGGAAAAATGAAAAGTACCCAATTAACTTGGATTTTTATATTTTCCAGATTACTAACTGATATAAATATTTATTTTTCCATCAGTTCCAGCCCAAACAAAATTCCCAATGAATTTGTTCAATGAGAACATGTGTGTTATGTATATATATATATAACTATGCGAATATCTAATTGATTCCGCTTTGTATCATACTTCCACTTAAATAATATTTAAAATCTCCCGCCAATAATTAGCTTGGAGAGTCTATATGCCGAGAAATCTTTTCGACTTCACTGGTGTACCCACACAAGTTAAAAGAGGTTACGCTCTATCATGTCAACTCCATTTAGTTTCCTGCTCGAAGCGCGATCGATACAAAATCACCATTGCCTCGCCCACAAGCCACATTTTTTTCTTAGAAATTTACTGGAAATTTTTTCCTTACAAATTAAACACACTTTTGGAGGGCGACAATAATTTTTATGAGCTTAGACCAGATGCGTGGACACAAAATGTTTCGATAGAATTTTTATTCATTTTGGTGGCCGACTAGTTATTTTCAGGTACCTACAATACTTTCATTATGTGACTTAATTAACATAGGTACTAATAAAAAATACAAAATTTGCTCCCAAGTTGTTTCAGATATTTTGACAGGAATAAGTTTGACACTTAAATACCTTTAAAGGAAAACGACACATATTTCACATTATTTCAACCCTTTTAAAATCAGGAAATCTCACGTAAAATATTTCAATCTTTAACTGTTTTGATATATTTGGAAAATGCTCTAAATCGTTTTTTTGTTAGTGGCACCTATTGGTATTATAAATTTTATTTTCTATCCACTAATACTGACGATCATCTCCCCAATGTTTTATTCTATGCTTGCATTTCTAAATTCAAATCATTCAATTTTTATGCGAAATCTTTTAGAAATGCTAAACGCCTCCATCAAGTTATATCATTTAAATTCGTACATTCTTTATCTTGTGCTTTAAGAAAACCAGTTATCTGGGCTAGTAATCTCGAAATCTTTGCTAGATCACATCAATATGTAGTAATACTAGTAATAACTCTCGTTGTTCTTCAACAAGTTGTAATTGGAACAGATGCCCTTGAGAGGAGCTGTCGCGAATAGAGTTTACAATTTTAAACGCTACAAACATATTTGTTCTGTATTTAACCTCGATATGTAGAAAACAAATTATCTAAAAATATAAAAGATAACATTACTTATTGAACTGATATTAGTTTTAATATAAGGACTTTAGTTTGCTACCAGAGGCCAAACAATGGACATAGTTGTAAACTGCTAGGTGTTTTTATTTTTTTATTTTAAAGGCAGGGGACAAGCATGGTGGCCATAGCGGGCCATTGTGCTGTCCTGCTAGAAGGCCGTTCATCAAAACCTCCCTGTCCTCTTAATGAAGAGCATCAGGTCTTGATGAGGCAGGGTTTTCAGCTCATCCACAGATAGAAAGGCAGACCCTAGAGCATCCAGCATGCACCGGTCGATGTGCTTGGTTGTCTCTAGCTCTCCCTCCAGGCAGGACTGATACTCAGGGCTGTCAACAACTCCCATCCTTGTTAGATGAGCGTGAAGTGAGCTGTGGCCGGTGATGATGCTAACCACAGTTCTACATTGTTTCCTTCCGAGCCCCATGAGAAAATCGGAGATATTCTCATTAGGCCCATCAAGAAACAGTTTTATACACCTGTAAGAACTCAGGTTCTCCCATCTCTGCTGATAATTTCTATGAAAATCTGCTATGATGAGAGATCCGATACTACAAGTGGCAACGCCTACGGCGGGTTCTGATCCGAGTGTAAGCTGAGCCTGGCCTAGGGGGTGGTTCAGCTTGCATTTAATTTCAGAGAAATCTGAAATTAGAGATTTATAAAGATAAAAAAAAGATGATACGACGCGGTGTAGGATCAATGAACATGTGTATTTGGCAATTACTAGATTTAGCTCGACGTAGTCACAACACGTGAACAATGATTGCTTACTACCTACGGCCGTCCTGCTACCAATTGAGCTAATTAATGGTATAATTTCACTTACATCTAATTTATGCGCTTGTTTAGGTTAGTTATATTTTTTATGTATGGTTTATTTAAGGTGTTATCTGTTTAAGTTGTATTTTTTTATGTATTGTTTATTTAAGGTGTTATCTATTTAAATTATTATATGATAGGTGCTAATTAAACTTTGTGGTACTCCTTCCAAAACGTGATCAGTCTCGTTTTCACCGTGCTGGTATTCTTAATCAATCCTGCGCTGGAATCTTGCTTGAGGCGCCCTTTATTGATGACGGAGTTTTATGATCAATCTTTTCACTTCTGGCTAAGTTATTTTCGACTTCCTTCGTAATTTTAAATCCGTGTGCATAAAAAAATTTTTCTCCACAAAAACGCCACTTCTTGCTCTGACAACCGCCACACCACACACCACTAAAAAAACAGAAAAACCGAAAACCCATCCACTGAACTCTCTCCGGAGCCAAAAGCTATCTCGAATTATACTGGGAATAAGGCTCGACGACACTGCCGGTATATCGAATTTGCTGTAAAATTATTAATCGATTTAATCATTTTAAGTTTTGCGGCTTGATGAAGGTTGCGATTATTAAATGTTACTTTTATGGTTTTATTGATTAATATTATTTATTTAGGTTTTATTCTATTACTCATTTTATTAAGGTCTGAAAAATTGTATTTATCTTATATTATAATTTTATATTTTATATTTTATGAATACTCTTTACTTAATGCTAGCTTTAATTCCTAGTCGAGCAAAATCTTTCATTTTAAGACTTTCGGTCCTAGCTTCCTCATACATTACACGAGGAACGGAGAATCTGAGCCAGCCCTAGCTAAAAGGTCAGCCCTTTCATTCCCAATGTTCCACATGTGACCAGAAACCAACACAAGGGACACCTTGTTGTGGATGCACAACTTATCCACAGACGACCTGCAATCCCCCGTAACCTAGATGTTAACCGAGGGCCACTCAGAGCCGTCAAGGCTGGCTGACTAGCCGAAAGGGTAGCAATGCCCTTCCCCTGGATTTGCATATCAAGGGCTAACTTCGCTGCCATTGATATAGCGAAGACTTCAGCCTGGAAGACAGTGGAGTGTCTACCAAGTGAGTACTCCATCCCAATATCAGGCTCAGAAAAGTAGACACCCGCCCCCGCTAGCTCACTACTGAGAGAGCCGTCGATGAAAACTTTTAGAGCAGTCCGGGAAGGATCGATGAGGCACATCCCTGAGTCCACGATTCCCTTGCAGGAAAGCTCATGTTTTCAGAATGATTAGCTTATATTGAAATTAATTAAATATATTTTTTTATTATTACCCTTTTTCAGGTTTTTAGGTATATAACAATTGCTTATTGTTTTTATGTTGCGAATATACTGAGTATTTAATAAATAAGTTGAATGGAGTATGCCAAAGTATTTCTTGGAGCGCCCTGACTTCCTGTACACCTCCTCCCCCTAAAATCACTCCACCCCTCTCAAAGTTACGTTTGAAATGTATGGTTTATCAAAAGAAATGTAGTTACTTAAAGTCTTCATGAGTCCTTTCAATAATATCGCAGGATAAAACTTGAGCATTTGTTCAAAAGCGGACCTTTTATTCTAAGTGTTTCAGTTATCGCGGCGGTAAGCTGACTTCTTGAAATAAATATCATAAAAATTTGCGGTGCTATCCATTGATCCATTTTTGTATCTCAAGTGTAACCCTGGCATTTAAATAAAAAAAATTACCATAATAGTGCTTCCGTTCGCCAGTCATTAATATTTTTTGTTATTCGAAAAGACAAAAAGTTTAACTTCTAGAGCATTTTAAGTGCTTCAAGATCCACATTTATTCCGAATTGCGAGGATAATAATGTTGGCCTTGCAATTTTCAAGTATTATATGAATGTAAATTGCAGGCTTATGAGTTTTTGGAAGTCACGAAAATATCTGGCAAACATTTTAACCTTTACATTCAGTTCACAATAAATTAATTGAAGTGTTTCAAAACCTAGTCCGCTCTTAATTTTGATTTCAATAGAAGCACAAATATCCACAATGAGCAAGTTCAATTTGAATATTCCATGGACGTCCTATCCCGTAATTGTTGTACATTCGTACGTTGCACTCAATTAAGCGAGGAAACTGTAAAATGGTGTACCTATAATGAATGATATTCCGACTCAGTAGATTTCCGTGGGCTCAGTGTCAAGAGCTCATATATATATAAGATAATACTTGCAGCACTGCATGTAATTTTTGCGATTTGCATGAAAAACAATGTGTCATGTTTTAGATCACATGAGAGTAACAACAATTAATGGGTTTGAATCATGACCAATTGGAGATAGGGTAATAATAGGAAAATAATCATCAGGATTGAAAATTAGTAATGAACCAATTAAGGACAAGCTTGGTGATGCGGAGTATTTGGGCAGAGCGTTATTTTCTTTTCAGCAAATAACGCATTTATAAAGCTCTAGGAAAAAAGAGGCAATAATGTTGGATGCCTTTCACTCCGTTATCGCTACATGTCTCGTGTCCCAAAAGCAAACACACAAATAAAACGAAAACTATGGAACTGATTTCAACCTGAAATAATAATATATCTTCCTTAAAGAAAAACGCTTAAATATCTTTAGTACACTTCCATTCTTTATTATGTGTGAACAAACTGACCTATCATAATAATTCGCCAACCGAAACTTGACACTCTAAACAAAAGTTAACTCGTGACAGATTACTTAACAGCACTCGCCAGATCAGTCATTGGTCTTTTATGCCCCCATATAGCTTTGCTCACAACGCGGATATGTAAACAAACGACACAACCTTGTCGTTTGCTACACCGGTTGCAGCACCTGAGGTGCTTAGGAGTAAACAATCGCCTCCATAATAATTACCATGCGAGGTTAATTATTATTGTAATCGTCGATTGCAATACTAAGCGCTCATTGTCAGCAGCTGTTGGGCTAATCAGCAAAATATTCGACGGTTGCAGAACAATACCATGCGAGGTAATTGGTTAGCAATCGCAGATTGTTTTACCAGATGTGCCTTTGGCTGTTGGAAGAATCTCCCGAATGTTGGGCCATAACACATGTGTGGTCAAAGCTCTGATCAAATATCTAGTCCTGATCCCTTCTGGAGTAATTCCTGCATTCGCGCTGCAAGTTGAACACATCCTTTTACCCTTCAAACTACTTTCGGCCAAAGAAGAATATTCATCAGAATACCGCAGTGGCGTATTTATGAATTAAACCTAGAGGGGTGGGCTTGCCGTGTATATAATAATAGGCAAATCGATAAGCAAAAAAATACAGGAACAAAATCTTCCTGGCCTTGGCGTTGATTTTAATATTTTTTTTGTATTTTCCTTGCACTCTGTTCTCTTTCTAGTTTTATTCCTTCGTTTTTATTAATGGGGCTTAATTGAAATACTATAATAATTTCCTTTTCTAGAAATCAAACTTTATTCTCCTGGAAATCTTTCACTACTTTCACAGGTGTATCTATTTGTATTTCATTACGTTCACTAATCACTACTGTTACTAGGTCTCAAAGTTAGATCTCGACGATGAAGAAATGAGCTCCCAATCTTCTGATAAATACTAGAAGACAATACGAACAGATCAGCAAGACATTATGATCAAATTTATCAGCACCAGAATTGCAGGGAAAGCTACACACGCAATAACTAACGAAAGTTTCCGTGCAAATTTCATCTGAAGCAGTACTACCACAATTAAGATCGTGCCAGTAAGCCAATAGAAAAATTACCGATTTCCCTGCGCAAGTCGAAGATCTGTCTAGGCAGCTGACTAGAGAGTCAGCCGAGAAATTGCCAGCAAAATTTTCCATCCATCACGTTCGCTTATAACGTGTCTAACAGATATACGGAATTGATTCTAAAGGCGAGTAATCCCACAGCTTTAACTGAGATTATAGCAAAAGCAGTTGCGGTGGATAAACCACAACAGAATAATGTGTTGCACTTCCAAAGTAGCCAACCGCAAAGGTTTGGATTTAACTCAAACCAATACAGTGGACACTACAATGGAATATTTAGTAGGAACAGGCATTAGATCTATAGATTCATTAGGACCGGCCATCTAATGAACCAAAATAATTATTCAAACCAAAGGAACTACTCAAATCAGAATAATTACCGGAATCCAAACCAGACCAATTACCGTAACATGTAAACATGTAAACATGTAAAAAAATATAATAATAAAAACAAAAGAACATTATTATTATTTTAATTTCTCCGTAAAGGGAAAGTTGTGGTGTGAGTATGTACAACAACAACCAGCAATTTAAAAATCAATTAAAAATGCAACAATGAATATTCTGCATTATTGCTTTTATACAATTGACCTGAAAACCATTACTCAATTAATCGATCACAATAAATGTGTGACTGATTATATTAATACATGCTAAGCAAAACATGCGTTCACCCAAATGTATGTCACAATTGCAAGAAGTGACTACATTTATTTACATGTTTTGCGACATGCTTAATACGGGTCAAGCTGGTTACATCACATCTTTCTTTTAAGTTAAGATACATACGTGTAAATAAGCAATTTGGCTTAACCTGCCCAAAATCATGTGCATGTAGGTACCCATCAAAAAGGCAATGTTCAAAGCATAATTAAGTTTAGGCTACCACAGAGTCAACTAGCGGAGACCATGGTACAAAGAATACGGAATGCTGGTATGAAAGGAAAGCTCTCTAAAGCTTTCTGTGGCGTCATAACGTGCCACTTTTTAAAATGAACGTAGGAATAAATGAACTAAATACCATTTTCTCTTCAAATGATTATTTTATTTAATCTCTTTTCCTTGTACATTTATTTCATTCTTCCTTCTATTTAAATGCTTAGTACGAAAGTAATTTAGCCTTCCTTCTTAAGTCTCTATTTGTTCTGCTAATTTACTGTTCTTCTTCAAAAAACCTTTAGAGGTATAAATAAGTTCTTTCAAGAATATATATTTTGCATCTCCTGTATTTCTTCTTTTGGATAAGTCTTTTTCATAACGTATCCGGTAACGTACTCCAAGCTATCATATTTTAAATCATCTATTCCTCCAAAATCAAGATTTGATCCCTGCAAGTATTGCCCTGTTTTAATTTACAGCTTTTAATGACTACCTACTCTTAAAACAAAATCTGCATTCCAACCAATCTAAAGTAGAATTTTCATAACCAACTTCTTCAAGGATACACACTAAACACAGAATATTTTCATTGCGTCCTATAAATATATAAATATTAAAAACTAAAAATTTAAAAAAAAAATTAGACTTGTAAGATGAGTGTGCTGTTGGATCCATGAATGCAGACAAAACTATTCATTTTAGATAATTAAGCATAGCCTTTAAGATTCCTTTTAACATGCAATAAAATAAATATATTTATAATGTAGAAAACTTCGCATTAAGTTTATGATCCTTAAAAGATTTAGAGGTAATTACTACCAGGAAATGTAAAGAAAAAGGTGCAATGAGAAGGGAGCAGGTACGATATGTTGTCGGATCCTGTGAAGACTTCTCAGAAAAATCTTTATATGATGAGATCAGGAAAAAGCAAGAAATATGAATCGTCAGTATTGAAAAAGCAGTTTTCAAAGAAGAAGGAAGGAATATTGTAGTGTTTAATTAAATTGATAAAGAGTTTGATTACAGTTAAGGAATATTGGAGTGTTCAAATAAAAAGTGTTTACTTAAGATTGTTACAGAGTTTTATTACAAACTCAACGAAAATATGAAATTAAAGTAGTAGAAATATAGATTGTTTACGGTAATAAAATGTTAAAAGTAAATTACAACTTTTCTAAGATTTTTATACGTTTTAAATGGAAATAATTCAACATACCTAATATGGTCTTAATCTATGTATACTTAAAGTCTGTAGTAGTAGGTGGTCATTCAAACCACCTTTAGATCTTATGGAACTAAAGAAATTATCTATGATATTTTGATTTAGTCGACTTGTATATAAGGATATAGTCCATTTTAAAATACTCCCTTAAATATGTATGCAAAGCTGATTAATTTGTTATTAAAATACCTTATGCATTCTTTTACTGTGCACGTTTTAACCAAATGCCATCGATAAGAAAAGTGGCTCGTTTTGTGGTCATAAAAAGCTGAAAGCTTTCAAGATGGCGAAAACACGTTGAGATACCAGCATAGCTTATATTCATTGTACCATGGAGTAGACTATATACAGATGGAGAATTGGAAGAATTTCGTTTCTGCTCAGCACACACACAGCCAGCTTTCGACAACGTCTCACGCACACCACGTATTTCGTGGTAGGATCAGAGCCAGCCACAGCCGCGGTCATGAAGCAGAAGGAGCTCATGAGTCGTTCATGGGTAAATTGTAGGAGCAGCAGAGCCAGTCACAGTCAGTCATCAAGCATGGTGACGTTGCTACATTAGGAATATATCGGAAAGAGAAATACATAAAAACAAGTAAAAAAGCTAATATTGGTCTAAGAACAATTCTTATGGTACCCTAGATGAATGTCCGTATGAAATTTCGTATGGGCACCCATTTGAGCAATTTTGATTTTTTTAGTGAATTTTCGCATATTTCTAGAACGGTTTGTCGGACTGAAAAAATTATTATAACCAATTTTATAGGACTTCATATTCTGAAGAAGTTTCTGGTACAACAGAAATGTTTAGGACTGATCGTTTTCACACTATCCGTAAAAAAACTAAATTTTTATAAGCCAACACCAAGAATGGGTTGCCCGCTTTATTCCATTTTTAAATATTTTTTTGCTATTACTACAAAAACACCACGTACCAAATTTCAGTTCGCTATGGCAACGTGTTCTCAAGCAGTGTCCAAATATATAGTGGAAAACGAAATTTTTGTATGGCAACCCCACGAAGGAGTTGCCCGTTTTATCTCATTTTCGAACTTAATTTTACCTTTTTTTTTTAAAGTCGCCGTACAAAATTTCAGCTATCTAAATACTCGCGCTCTCGAGTTATCGTGCGCACGGACGGACGGACGAAACGGACGGATAGACGGACATGGAAAAATCAAAATAACTTTTAGTTTTATGTGTGAATGCCCAATCCATTTTTTCTACTAGTATTATTTCTGTGCATTACAAATGGAATGACAACCTTAGTATATCCTTTAGATTTCATCTAGGGTATAATGAGTGTGCGTTTGCGCGATGAACTCTGTGCACATACGGATGGGAATATTTCGTGGGAGTGGGCTGCATCCAATCCGAATACATATTCATTCTTTTCTGATTTGTTGTTTGTTTGCTTTTTACACAACTCACTTTTAGTTGGAATTTTGTTTTTTTTTATTGCCTAGATGAAATATATACACATAGGGTATACTAGATTTGTCATTCCGTTTACATTGTAGCCATACAAAGATTCTGTTTACTAAAATAACTGAAATAAAAATTACACATTTCAGTACTCAATGCTGTAAATGTCGTAAAATTAAGAATTTTCTTAGTAATCGAATTCAAAATGTTTTTGTAAAATTACGCACACGTGTAAAATTCAAATGAAAATTATATCTGGTTACTTTTCTAAAAGTGCGGTAGTCAATTTGTCGAATACGAAATAACCAGTGATGAAAAATTTAATAATAATGAAAAATTGTACATTTTCATATCACCATCATGAATGGAGAACTAAATCAGTTTATCTCAACTCGTCTGAAAAATACTATCCCATAGTAGAACTCTCCATGAGATCATCGTAATTTTAAGTAGGTAAGAAAAAAAATCTAAGACCTATTCTTGCGGTAGGTACCCTGAATGCCTCCATTTTCTTCCTTTTCTCTATAAAATTAAATTGAAACAAGTAGGTATAAATATTATATTTGGTCAAAACCTATTCTTATAATACCCTGCATGAATGACCGCATGTAATTTCTTATGGTAACCAATCTATACAACTAAGGTATAAAAAGAAAAAAAATTCTGAAAAGACCAATTAATTTCAAAACTTCATATATTTTCAATATTTTACTAAATATTCAATTATAATGAAGTTGTGATAACGTCTGCAATTTTACCATATGTCTATTTGAATATTTTTAGAGATACCCTTCGTCAGCATTATCACATTCACATTTTCCTGTTAACACCAAATGAAAATTATCCTATAGTTCTACTGGTTATTTACAATTTCATAAGATAATGTGCAATCGCACTATCATCACTAAATTTTTTACGCTGGAATTGCTTTGATCGCAAGGCACACGTCCAAACACGCCATAATTTTCTTCAAATTTATCAGTCACTATTCATGTACATTGTATAAGTTTTCTGCGCCACGCGCCACCTAGCAAAATTTATGCGTACTAAAAAACAAGTGTGTCTGGGATAATACCACACAAAACAGCAAGTGTGTCCACGATAATATCATTTATTGGCAATTTTATTATTTTCTTATTACTCTGTAAGCATAAGTTTTCTTGCAATTTTTATGCATTTTATGTTTAATTTTAGATACTTTGAAACTTTTAATTTATATTTACTCGTACATCCTTTTATGGCATATCTTTGGATTTATATCAAAATCGGGTCATAAATGACTTTCACTTAGCAGTTTTTAACAATTTTACAAATTTCAGATAATTATGTAATAATTTCTGAATAAATTTTGAGAAACTTGCTACACTTATCTCATATTCAAGTTTATTTGGAATAATAATTCACACCTGTTCTCGAGATATCGGGTGCATGCCGGAGGTCAGTTTTCAATTTTCACTGGTATTCCCTCTTAATAGAGTCAAGACTTTTATTCTGGTGCCTGCTAGTCTTAGCTGCACTTCCACCATACCTAGGGATCTGCTACTATAGCTGCGCCTATAAAGAGATCTGCTCACTGAGCTTCTCTTAGGAAATCTGCGGTTAAAGCTTCTCCACTTTCTTCATAGTAGATCTGCCTTATGGCAGCCTGCACTCTTTACCCGACGAAATTTAATTAATACATGGCGCAAGGAACTTCCTATTATCTGGCGATCTCTAGCTAATTTACCAAATTGGCGTATACAGAGAAATTACTACAACATCTTTCTCTTCCTTCAAGAATGTTAGAGGTTGTGAATAAAAATGGTGGAAGTACTCATTGTTAGCAAACAAATAAGACAAAAGATTTTTCATTTTTTTTTACAAAAATCCCAGGCCTGTCTAAACCAGTTCTCGTACCAACATACAGGTCAAGCGAGAATTCCAAGTACTTAAGTAAGGCCAGAGGTAGCGACAGTTTGCATCGTTACGAAAAGCGATTAGGATTATTTAAGAGTAATTATACGAGTACCTGCAGAGGAAAATTATCTCGAAACTTAATTTTCCAAGGGGTGTCTCAACTAGTTGTAGCGGCGCGTATTTTCAGATATAACAGCTGACAGTGAGAACAAAACCTATTACCTGTACGTGGAAGAGAAGTGGATAAATCACAGCTTCTCTTCAATTTTTGATGCGATGCCCTTCAACAAAGTTTATTATGCACTACATATTTATGAAAAAATATTATGTCCACGCGTGTCTAAAAATGGAATTTTTACAGCGTTTCTTTGCTACATAAGCTTGCGCATAAAATTGTTAGAAGTTTGAAGCGGCATTTGTGTATCTCAATAAATTTGAAACCTTAATCGGAAAATCTGATCAAATCTGAAATTTTGTACATGTAGTAAGTTTTACATGAAGACTGATTAGATTCCAAAATGTTAGTTTTTTTGTTTTGTTTTAAAGAATTGCAGTTAGTTTTCATCTAGAATATTTTCGACGCTTCTGTGATACGTCCAATAAAATGTGATTTTACGAAATTCCTAGTTGTGTACATACGAATATATTATTTAGTTTTGAAATATGAGAAATTATGACACTTTACAGGTGCATATATTTAACATGATATACCCAATTGCATGTCTCTAATTTAGAAATCTTTCTTAGTTTTCGAAATTAACATATTTTTCTTTTCATTTTATTAAATAAAAATATTTGCGACACTTCCCGCTAATATTCTTTATTTAGTTTTGAAATATTAAGGCGTATTACGGTGTTTGAGTGGAATGAACATTTCAAGGGTTTCGATTAGGAACATTAAACCTTCAGCTTAAACCTTGATCAGCTGTTTACAGTTTGAGTCTTCACAATATAAAGAATAGAGTAAGTGTGTATAAAATTCCCGTACTGGATTTATTCGGTATGTCTGAAGCCAGACACGATAACTTCAAGTACGAAATATATTTTCCAGATGTCGAAAGCTATATTATTTAAAGCCTTAAGGGGTTTTGAGAACAGATAAATTTAACACAATTCGCTGTCAGTTTTCCAATTCCAAGTGAATTACGAGAATTTTCGTATTGTGTGAAATTCGACGAAGTTTAGAGAAAGGATGATGCAAATTTCGGTGCTCCAATCCAATAGCCATGTGTAATACATCGTTAGATAGCTCTTTTTGAGCTGAATAGAAGTTAGCATTGCGCCTAGTTCCAAATCCCAGTCCGTTCAGAGTTATACTGTACTATACATGTCAGCTTTAGGAATAGCTAACGTATTTTTTGGTTAACGGAAGCGTATCTTCTACGCGATACATTAAAGTAATTTGTCAACATCCCTTCCTAGCGAGTTATTTTCATTTTCTAGTCAAGACAAGCAAGAAATCATTTCACGGTATTTGCTTTAATTTCGCGTGGAAGATATTTTGGCAATATCATCCACATGTCGCCCTGAAGATTTTTCATCCAAATGTTTGCTCGGTACATGCTTCATCAAAATGTTTATTATGAACGTCAAAGTATTTTTACTAGGCTCCTACTTATTTCTTCATGTTGTGTTTGACATCAGTGTTGGCAAAGGGTTAAAAATGCAAATAGACCGCCTCCTATACAGGAATCACGAGGAAGCACAACAACAAAATGTGGAAGAACTTCACGTTCCCTAGTATTCGAGAGCATCTAATACTCCCAGGGATTGTATTTTTAGAAACTGTCATAATCAGACCCGTCATAAAATACCACAATTTATAAAGATACAAATATTTTGTGGATATAAGCTGTGCATTCCCGAAAATGCTTAAGTGTGCCTAGAATACCTCGAGAAAGATAATTGAGCCGAACTGCTTCAATTCTGCAATGCAACTCATGACTTTAATGCAGCCCAGTTCCGTGATATATCTGACATGATGAGGAACGCTTTACACTGAGGTTCTAAACTAGATTTTAACACGAGAGGTGCTGTGACTAATGTAGAGATGCATTTTTGGACCGGACGTAATTGCGATCAATTTGATTCCATGGTTGGAGCAAGGTCCCTTACTTAGCCAGAGATTTAAAACCCAAGCACTGTTTTTGGCATGTTCTCACAAAGCTGTGAACGGGTGATTCCAAGGCAAAACCTTGAGCGGTTGATTGCCATATCACGTGAATGCCTTATCAATGACTACGTTGTCCTTTATGTAGGACTGGACCATGTAGGCAGAAATGATATTATAAATCAAAAACTGAATATACCAAATTTATGGAGACGATGAGAACACGAAAGCCATTGTAAGATGCGACAGGAATTACATCTATATATATATAAAAGTGCTAAGTTCTTATTTCAGCGTCAATCTTACAGCTTGCACAACTTTAAAAACCTACTAAAGCTGTTCCTGATG
The DNA here is from genome assembly GCA_963930735.1 of Dioctria linearis. Lineage (NCBI taxonomy): Eukaryota > Metazoa > Arthropoda > Insecta > Diptera > Asilidae > Dioctria > Dioctria linearis. Next base: position 334,935,996 of record OZ005740.1, on the reverse strand, counting down.
GTCACCACAGCACAGATGGATATATAATTCATGTAACAGGACCATACGCTGCTACGAAGACAGATGCAAACATAATCAGTGATATTATGAATAATGGTGAAAATCCAATCCATTATTTGCTTGAAACAAAAGACGTATTTATTTTGGATTGAGGGTTCAGAGATAGCTTGAACGATATGTCTTCTGGTTACGAATACCATGTTCCAAACTTAAGGAATAGACATGAATCCCAACTGACTACTGATCAGGCATACCAATCTAGATTGGTCACTAAGTGTCACTGTGTGGTGGAGGTGGTTATCGGTCGATTCAAGCTTCTTCAAATAGTCCGAGTACATAGCAAGCAAAAGACCACTCACCTCAACAGCAATAGTCGGTTTAGCTTGCTCAGAGTCGAGCAGAGCATTTCGGAATATTGTGTTTCAAATTTATTCTAAAGCTTCTCGGTAATTATTTGTACCAATACGAGATATGCTAAGTACTTCAGGGTATTTACAATAAAAAACACCAGTCAAAATCTATAAAGTACAAAATTCACAAATTAGCAATCAAGTGCACGTTTTGGCCCCAACGAACCATTGTGTATGGATCGAATTTTCAACAAATATTTTTTAACGGTGTGCTGCACCACAATCAGTAATTTTTCTTTCAAATTTTAAAAATCATCTCCTGTAAAATTTATAGCTTGCGATACTTGACACTAGAGATGGGCGAAAAGTACTGATTCGTTACTTGACTAACGAGTATGAGATAAATACCGAAGTAACGAATCGGAAAGAAATCGGTACTTTCTTATTTCATTACTTTGTTTTCATGCTTTGATTCTCTTCTTGATTTCACCGAATAACGATTTCCTTGCATTTTTACATTTCTGCTCTTTTTCCGTTTGAGTAAAAGAACAGCAAATACCGAAAGAAAGGTAGAATGAAACATGAAGGATATTGACTTGCCAAAAAATAAGACGTCGTTTTAAATTACAAAAAAAGAGCGGAAATTTTTGACCAAAAATTACTGTAGCTTCCGCAAAACTGAAGGCATTGCAACACCAAATGAACCCTGATGGTCAGCCCTTAAAATTAAAAATTATAAAATAAAAGTAATAAAAATAACAAAAATAAATAACTAAAAAGCTTAGCTTTAAAATGACCTATCACACTCTGTACCCAAAATGTAACCCTTTTTGCGTTTTTTGCACTTTTTCTTAAGCATATTCAGCGAAAATGGCTGATAAAGGACACTTCCGAAAGATAATTGCCTATTTTCTGGCACTTATTGAACTTTTCAGCCATATTCGCTGGATTTGCTTAAGAAAAAGTGCATTCAGGCAGAAAGGGTTACATTTTGAGTACAGAGTGTGATAGGTCATATTAAAGTTAAGCTTTTGGGCTTTTTAAATTCAGTATGAAAAATTGATATTGATGACATATTTTTTGATAAACATAGTAGTTAAATAAAAAAAAACGAGTAAAAATTCCGAAATGTTAAATTTTTTGAGCCATAAATTCAAACCAGAAAGGGTGAGGCAAAAATTTTTTAGAACATTGGAAAGGTCCAGCGATTATCTATTTACCAAAGTTTAAATCATTATCATAGAGTGTAACGTTCAGAAGTTACAGGGTGATCTATAAAAACATACCCAAATATCTTAAAGTCCCGTTATCTCGGAAACCCTTACCATTTCCCTCCCCCCACCCATACAATTTTTTGTTTGTCTAAGCATGACCTATCCTTAGCCTTTGGGTGCCAGACCACATACGGGACACCCTGTATATGTATATGTAACACAATATATGTTTTCTTTAATTCTTATTAAGAATAATTTTCACCTTTTGTATTTCTTGGAATATACTTTATTTTTCTTTTTTCTATTTAAAAAAAAATTATTAAGATATTGTTCATGAAAAATCAAATTCTGAAATGAAAAATAATGTAATCACAACAGAATTAGTAACGTAAGTACCCAACCTATAGATAGATACTACCTATTTCATAAAAGCTGCCCGCGTAAAAAACACATAATACAAGCAAAGCGCTGCAGAACAGAAATTATTATCAAAATTCTGAGACCAGTACCGAAAGTAACGAAAGTACCGAGCACCGATTTCTGCCAGCGTAAAAATACAAAAACAAGCTAAGGCGCTGCAGAACAGCAATTATTATCAAAATTCTGAGACCAGTACCGAAAGTAACGAAAGTATCGAGTACGGATTTCAAAGCAACGAGTAAATGCTTCCCATGTAACGAATCGTTACAGGTACCTACCGAAAAGTAACGATTTTTCCCATCACTACTTGACACGCATATTCAAGAATACTCCGTACTAAGGAATTAAAAAGAGTAGTATATGAAAGCGCACATCTTAGTGACTGAAAACTACTCAAAATAAAAGCCATTAATCGAAAAGCTGGACGTAATGAAATTGATGTGTGATGCGACGATAAGCTTACGATCAAATATGACTCCCAGATAATTTAATTCATCAACACGAGACAGAGACGTATTATAAATTCTGTAGTCGAAGGAGATAAAATCCCTTTTATAATAAAAATATATACATTTACTGACGTTAATCTCAATGCAGTTTTCTTGGCACCATCTTTCTAATTGAAGAATATCCTATTGAAGAAGGACGCAGTCGGAAACGTTGTTAATAACACTATATATTTTGGAATCATCTGCATATAATGGGCAGTTAAATGAGAAGAGGGAAGGTAAGTCAGTAATGTAAATGAGAAATATTAATGGTCCAAGTATGGCGCCCTGAGGTACACCGGAAAACTGTTGAAATAATGGGGACTGATGTTCGTTTAAGACTACGATATCTTCTCTCTTGGTCAAATAGGAATAGAACCAGGCTACGGTGTGTGGATGGTAATGGTGCTAAATGACCTATTGGATCGTACTACGTGGCGTTCAATCGGTGGCAATCATCCTTTAATGACATCCTGTCTAAACCCAAACTGGCCCTCCTTTCAATTCTGCAGAATATCCCGTGCAGTTTCCAGGCGTTAACCATCGCTGCATTCATCACGAATCTATCCGAATCATTTTTCACAAAAACAAAAATTGAAAATGTTCGCACGAAATTCGCAAAATTATACAAATGTGGAAAATAGCACGGCCACTGCGTCAAAGTCAAAACGAAGATTGTCAATAACCAAGACTGTTGATAGGCTTTGGCGCCATTTTTACTTACACGTATGTGTTTCTCCATACCTTAGAATGTGTCGGTCACTGATACACGTGTAACACACTTGTGCTTATACACAGACGAAAACCGGTTTCGTATCTAAAAAGTATTTCGTTCCATGATAGCCGAATAGACGCGACAAAACCAGTTCTTGTACCGATACAATACCAGTGTATAAAACGCAGAATGAAAACACCTGTTAATTGAAATTTATAATTGAACTGATCGATTTATTGATTCGTGCAGTCATTTATATATAAAAGAATTACATATATTACACTAATAAAGTTATACTTACAACTAGGGTCAATAACATTACTCACAAAATTAGGTGAAGCAAATGCATTGCTGACAAGCACAAATAAGTCGCATTCAGAAATAATGAATGCGAATGACCTTTGCTGGCACTTCATTTCTCTTATGTCGCAAGCCAATTTGTGTGTTGTCAGCAAATGCCTTTATGCTTTTGAAAGAAGGTGAATGTTCTGCGAAATGCAAACTGATACATGTATGTATAAAATTAGATAAATTAATCAGCTTTAATAATATAATGAAAGAAAATGAAATTAGACGACTTATCATTAAACAAGAACAAATAATAAGCTTGCAAAAGATTTTCAGTTAAATAAGAGCAATTCGAAGTGACAGTTACACCTGGAAATTTAAAAATTCGTCAAGCTCAAGTTAGCTATATAGCTGGCCAGAAATCTCAAGCTGTAATTAAGTCCCGATGTACGTGATTAGGCTGAACCACATTAGCCGTGAAGGTACTTAAGTGTGTCAAACGCGCCCTTTAAATTAAACAAAGGTATCCAAATTAATTTTTACTCGTCGGAGGTGAGCTTTCGTCAAGTTTAAATATCGAGTTTTCTGTAAGTATAGTGCGCTAAGAGTCCTCCTTACTTACAGACGTAATGTAAATTACTATAATTATTATTAAATGAATTAAACATGCAATATAAAAACTGAAATGGACAGGAATGGTACTGCAAATTAATAGATAACACAAATCTTCAATTAAAACAACTTCCTTTTGTTAATTTTTTTGCTTTTACCACTTTTTAAAATTTAAAATATTAAATATCAAAATATTAACCCTTACGGAATATGATATCGATTTAGAGCAAAATTGTCAAAAATTTGTAAGTAAACTTCAGTCTCGTTGAAATTCGTAAAGTTCTTTATGGCTATTGTGGGGTTCAGCCTCTTCACATAAGAGTAAAACTCAGGCTGGAAGAAAAGCTCCAATTGTGTTTTTTTTCTGAGGAATGCACTTAAGCGTTTTGATATTTTGTCAGCGCTGATGACTGCCGCATTGTGTTTAAAGCTGGTGATAATGCAGTTGGCGAAAATGGGTTAAAGTTTAAAAAAATTATAAGTGAAATGTTTCTTAGAATTTAACTTCCTCTATCATAGCTCCTCAAGTTAGTTGTGGATTGCCCTATATAGCTTTCTGTTTCCGTTTCAGCATGCAAATTTCATTAGCATCCAATTATCGTCGGAGTGCTTTTATTATTATTGAACAATATAACAATAATTACTTTTTGGACGGCTTGATCTCGGAGCCACGAAATTGGATTTTCCCTTTATTCCAGCACCAAGGAATCATTTGCCCCTTCGACAGCTATGTACACTACAAAACCAACTCAGACAATTCTGGGAAACGGAAGCATTACCAAACCATTCAAAGGTAAAACTAATTCATGAGCAATGTGAATTATTCTAGGAAAAGAATCACAAATGGCTTGAAAATTGGAAATATCAGGTAAAACTTCAATTTATAAACTCAGAGGCACCTGACCTGGGACAATCTAGGCACTCAACTATAAAGCAATTCATTCAACAAGAGAAAAGATTCATTAATAGCCCAAAACATGCGGTGCAATATAAGGCATGAATCAATGAATATAAAACTCTTGGTCACATGAGGAGATTTCCGCAGAACAAGTCAAGGCTGAACAAACCACAGACTGCAAAATACATCTACATATTTACCACATACATACATACATACATAGATACATATTTACCACACAATGCCATGATAAATGAAAGTACTACAACAAAGCTTGTTGATTTGTTAAAAGGAAGGTCAATTTCGCCGAGACCAGGACTAACACGCCAATAGCGCACATTCAGAAGAACAGCAGCGCTACCACCAGAGGAATTTGCTGCAACCCCATTCCATTAGCCATCCTCCAAAAATTGGACGCAACAAAGGAAATGGCAGAAATAAAAGTTCAAGCCTGCATACCATGGGAGCGAGTATTGACGGCAAGAAAGTATTATCTGCACTCCTTTCGTCCCAATCATCTCATAAAGTTCACTGTAACGAAACATAGAACATAGACGGCGATACATAAATCGTCAAAGTAGGTATTATTTGGAGGCGGAAGATTGTGCGAAGGCACACTAAATTTAAACAATTTAAACCTTAATTAAATCACTTTGCTTCAAAAAATCAGAGCAGGCATTCCCAATGACTTTGCTGAGAATTTTAGTATAAAAAGCCTGTGAAGCAAAGGGATTGGGGTCAGTCGTATCTGATGTTATGTTCGTTTTTACGCTGGTTGCCAATGGATTGGCGTATTCGCCGATGTCCAATATTCTGCTTATGATTTAATTAATCAATTACTATGCCGAATATATGGCGTATCGCCTCAACAGTCATGAAAGGCAAAGAAATGAAAATTACCTATGGATCTGGCTGAATGCCTCAATCCTTACTTGATATTTGGCTGGAGTGCCTCAATATCTTTATGAAGAAGATATCTGGCTAAGAAGCCTCTATATCTTTAGGAAGGAGAAGGCCTAGCTAATTGCCGCTGCGTTCTGAAGAATAAGACTTGTACTTTACCAGTCAATGGTCAAAACTTTATTCTTGATTTCTTTCTTAATGCTACCTTCTTTACAATCGCTAATTATTGCCAAGTGAGCTATTTACATTAATTTCTTAAAGCTACCTACATTCGATACTTTTCTCACCGTATCATTATGAAAGAAACGCTGACCTCACGTCGTTACTCACGTTGCCATTGATAAATTTGGTGCATTGCACACATAATTAATTTCAGCTTGCACTGTAATCTGATGCGCTTTTATTTTACTTCATTCATAACGAGGTATGAATGATTCACACAAAAGTGATTACGTACAAATTTGTATGTATGTAAATTCTATTTTCATTTTTGTTTATTCGAGGAGTTAATTGAACTCCGAGTTTTAGCTTTTGAAATGATTTACAAAATTTAGTTGTAATCTTGGTTTCGTGTTTCTTTTAGGGAGATGTGCATATGATTTATATATATATGCTTTAGTGATGCATGTTTACATATGCATAACACTGATCACTTGAGTGCAACACATGAAATTGCATTCTTGACACCACAGTTGTAACGCATTAATTTGCGACTGTCATACCATTCAAACCACACTCGTAATACAATAAATTACAGTCGAGAAGTACAGTACAATAAGCTGATTCTATCTCAGAAGTGCAGTACAATAAACTGATACTATCTATCCGCTCCTAACCAAAGAATTCACCACACCAACCGCTTGCATGCTACATTAAAGCATACAAGAATCACAATATAAGTATAACAAATTGCAGTAGGGTTTATAATATTTGTATATTCCTGAACTAGTAAAGTTCATATCACACCAGAAAACCATAATGGAAACCAGTATATTTTCCATATTGACCTTATCTTTTCTCATTCCAGCACCTCCACCACCAGCAATAAAATAAGCTGAACCGAGTGCAATAATTATTTTCATTATTATTGTTGTTTATTAAATTATTTTGTTCAGTATTTTTATTCATTATCGTTGCTGAAAAATAAAGCATATATTTAAAACTGTTTAATTGATCTATTGTTATTTATTGACCCGGCACCCCCTTTTTATTAGTTGTGAGAAACCAAGAGTTTGTACAGTTCTAATGCAATTTATTACGCTGACAGGTTGCGCTTTATAATGATTCCAGCACTAAGGAATATACTGACTTTGGTATATTTTGAATGAAATAAAAAGCTTCATTTTAACTGTGATATCTCCTTTAATTTGCCAAGAAACGAATTATAAATTTTTGCTCTACACTGGTGCTGTTCAGTGGTAAGTGACAGAAATTATCTCTACGTACATAAGTTCATTCGAGAGAAAAAGTAACAAATTCTAGACAATTGAATTAAATTCATTACATTTATAGGTAAATGTTTATGAACATTTAAGTATAGATTAAGATAAATGGTAATAGATAATTGAACTAAGTGATGATTATCGCCTTAACAAATATAATATAAATTTGTGGTGCCGCATAAAATTATTTACCACGGAATATACAAGCCATAAAGTAGAACTTGATTGCAAGGATAGTGGACCAGTAGCGGGCGACATTATATACTGCTTGCCATAATGTCATAATGTGTTTTTCACATAAAGGTAGGTAGTTAGCATTTCATTCAAACATCATAATTGCCTGGGCTGGGCTTCAATTTGTTACAAATTCAAGGCAACATTTTTAAATTTGTTTTCCAACAATACCTTTTCATATAGACACTTTGTTAAAAAATTTTTCCATGAATACTAATTTGTAACTTTAAATAAAATATTTGTAAAAAAACTGAATCTGATATTAATTACCCCAGTTATATGACGATTTCCCAAACATCACCAAAAATTGCAAGCATTTTTGTTATACTGACATTTTTTAATGATATAATTTTATATTTTTTGCAAATAATTCAAGACTAGAAAAGAAAAACATAATACATATAAATATTATTTAAAAAAAAAAAACTTTTCTTGAGAATTCGCACCAAAAAATAGAATATAATTTCTCCCTTTACTTAGCGAGTACCGACCTACACCACAAAAGTTCTCTATAGTTTCCCTTCATTTGACATTGAATTAAATATTGAAATTATATTAGGTTTGTGTATAAAATTTAAAATTTTCAACTAACACAAAGAAAGTAAGTTCAAAGTAAAGTAATTTAAATAAATGTTTTCATAAACATTGTACCCATTAAATCAAGGGAGAAATTACATTCTATTTTTAAATGCACATTTACAGGCAGTCATTTTAAAATGATTATTTTTATATTTAGTATTGCATTTGATTCGAGTATAAATTTTAATTTTATTAGAGCTCTGGCTGTATCCGTCCTAGTTACAGGTACACGGTTTTTATAGAAAAGGGAGAAATTATATTCTATGTTTATACCCTAGATGAAATCTACAGGGTATACTAAGTTTGTCATACCGTTTGTAACATCTCCAAATAATGATTGTAGAGCAAAATTGATTGGACAGCCACGCATAATATTAAAAGTTATTTTGATTTTTGCATGTTCGTCCGTCTGTCCGTCTGTGCGCACGATAACTCGAGAACGCGTATACTTAGAGAGCTGAAATTTTGTACACGGTTTTAAAAAAAAATAAAAATAAAATTAAGTGCGAAAATTAGGCAACTCCTTCGTGCCATACAAAACTTTCGTTTTCCACTATATATTTGGACATTGCTTGAGAATGCATCGATATAGAGAGCTGAAATTTGGTACATGGTGCTTATATGTTTATTTATTTTTAAGTTAATAAGATAGTACACAGATTACAAGTCCATTAGGATACTACCTTAAAAGTAAGTAATTTGAGTAGATTACAAAAATAAAAAAGAAGAGAAGCAAAAACAAAAATTCAAGGAAAATAATATATATACCTATAGGTAGGGGAAAAAAGGTGAAAACTATACATTACAAAAGAATACAAAAAAAGAGAAAGGCGAAAAAAGAAAATACAACTAAAAAAAGAAAATATAACTGAACAAGCTACTGTTTTCATTGTACTAGCAAAAAAAAGTTCAAAAATGGACTAAATCGGGCAACTCCTTCTTGGTGTTGCCATATCGAAATTTTGGTTTTTTTCGTATACTGTGAAAACGATCAGTCCAAGACATTTTTATTGTACTAAAAACTTTTTCAGAATATAAAATCCTATAAAATTGATTATAATAATTTTTTCTGTCCGACCAACACTTCTAGAACTATATGCGAAAAACCACTTCAAAAATCAAACTTACATAGAAGGGTGACAATACGAAATTTCATACGGGCATTCATAAAGGGAATCATAAGAATTGGTTTTATACCAATTCTAGCCTTTTACTTATTAAATGCCCATTTACAAGCAGTCTTTTTAAAATCATTATTTTTATATTTTGTATTGTATTTGATTGGAGTATAAATTTTAATTTTATTAGAGGTCTAGCTGTATCCGACCTAGTCACAGGTACACGGTTTTTACAGAAAAAATCTGTTTCGTACATATTCCATATTGTTAGCCCTATAGATGCAATTTTAGATATTTGCGGAACATCTGGTGTCGGATGGGTTAAATTTCGCCCCCTAATTATCTCAGGTGTGAGTACTGGATGACTCCTGAATTTATTTTTTATTTCTATTTTAGGCATTCAGTAACAACAGTGCTGAATCTTGGCGAATTTCACCGGGGAGAAGTAGGAATATGCCGGCAGCAATGGGCTAAAGAAAAGTGGATAGGGTTTTTGTCAGAATAATAAATCCACAATACAAAAAAAATTTATATGAAATCTCTAAAAAATGATTGTCAAAGCAGTGCACTGCTTTCAAAGAGTGCTGAACATCACTCAGCTCAACAGCAATGGTCGGATTAGTTTGCTTAGAGTGTAGCAGAGCATTTGGAAATATTGTGGAGGGTGGTTGTGTTACAAATTTATTGTTAAGCTTCTCGGTAATTATTGGTATTAATGCGAAATATGCTACGTACTTCCGAGTGTTTACAATAAAAAACACCTGTCAAAATCTATAAAATATAAAATTCACAAATTGGCAATAAAGTGCACTTTTTGGCTCCAACGAATCATTGTGTACGGATGGAAATTTCAACCAAAATTTTTTACAGTGTACCGCACCACAGTCTGATTGTGGCGAACAATAAAATTAGTAAGTTTGCTTTAAAATTGTAAAAATTATCTCCTGTAAAATTTAAAGCTTTTTCCGATTTAAAGTAGATATGCAGGTGTTCATGCAATGAATTGTCGGCAGCTATTTACCCTCTGTAAATGGTCCAGAACTCAAGAATTCAACAAGTGGCGCTTTCATGAACGAAGCTCGGCATGCGCTATCCGCAAATTGATTCCGAATCAAAAGTACCACATTGAATTGAAAATGCATTAAAGCTGCTTTGCAAAATTGAAAGGCAATCAACGAATCCTTTCCATAGAGTCTAGCAGAGCAGTTAGAAGAATTTTTCGAGGTGGTTGTGTTTCTCGGTTTGTGTTTCTCTGTGTTTGAATTAATACGAAAACAAGAAAATTTTATTAAAATAAATGAAACGTTTTCGCAGTAAGTTAAATGTGATTGAAGTTTTTTCTGTTTATTTGTGCAGCGCGAGCCTTTGAAGTTATGTTTTATGTCTTATAGATGAATGTGATATGTGTTTCAATAAAAAGTTTGTCTCTTTTTGTTTAAAAAATAAAAAGTTGGTATTTCTCAAAAAGGAGTACAGTAGTGAACCGCGTCACTCCTTAATAAAAGTAAAACAATTTTTTTTTAATTTTCCATTTTATTCATTTTTTTAAAAAATGCGGTAAAAACTGTTATTTGATATTGTTACGAGCGTGACCTTAGTTCATTATTTAAAACAATATATTTCAAAAACCTCTTTCTTTATTTAACTTTACTGTTTACTTGCACAATTCACAACCGATTATGAAATCAACTCTTTAGTTATCGCTACTATTGTACTTTGTTGTATTTCTTCACTTTCACTGATATTCCTTATCGGTTTTCATAGTTGGAACTGAATACACCACCATTGGTTTGTTACTACTGATTACCTTTCTATTTATGTAACTTTATTTTTAATCCTTTTTCCACTGGATTTTACATCTTTTGGTACAAAAACTAGTATGTTCTTTCTATCGCAATACAAAAAGAATTTGTGTGTTCCGCCGCGTTTCCTAATACCTTTTCCTTGAGGTTGAGTAATATAAGGTCAACAGAATTATGAAATCTGAATTTAAAATATTGTTCTTTTGGTCTTTAAACTCCAAATAATCTTCCGCAAATGTAATAGTTTCAATTTTATTTTTAATTGTCTTAAAAGCCACTGGAACTTCTGATAATAAACCACTGTCGGATTCTATATTATGTATTTCTTTTTATATTTCTTCAATAACTTTCAAATTTGTCCAAAAGAAATCAGATGAAATGTCGATCAATTTGCAATTTTTGACAAATAACAAAGGCTTCTAAAGCTTAGCGATTTGCTAAAAATGATTGAATTGTTAAAATTACACCTGCCCATCTAGTTTTACTTGGAAGTTTTAAAGTTGGAGATTTATTCCCGTACTTTTGTGTTTATTTTTGTTGAAAAATAGTAAGATGTACATATGTCTTTTATTTATATATTTTATTATTATTTTACACTGCTGAAACAGTTTATTGAAACATTCTATTTTTATAATGTCACCAAATAGTAAATTCAGGCTGTGGGCAGCACATCCTATGCAATCTGTAGTGTCTCACCTATTGTATTTGTAGACAGATTAGAATTATTATTAAATACTACCGGCTGCGCGACCTGAGGTTAGACAAATGGACCATTGCTCTTAATCTCTACATCTCCCTCTTTAGGTACTTTATCTACCCTTACAAGAAAAGGTTTTAATAATACTATTATACATAAAGTTCACTGTACCTCATCTCATTCCATTAAAATCAATTATCATGAGTCTGCCTATATTATAGTGTAACCAATCCTAGTGGTTATCTAATTCATTATGAATATACAGAATATAATAAAACGTAACTTATTACTGTTCCAATTACACTTACCAACTAATCTGCTACTTTTCTATATGTACATATTTTTATGATGTATTTTGTATTACGTCATAATATTCCAAATGCAAATGTTACTTCAATCCTTTAATGATTTCATATGAACACATTTGTAAAGATCCACACTGAATACAAGGCTTTGTGTGCTTACTAATTCGTGTCAATGCCATACATTTGATCTATTCTATGCGCTTTTTTAGGAAATATGAGTTTCGACGAATCACATTTCCATTCTGAGTTTGAACCCAATACGACCTTGGTGTGTCATCTTGTCAACAATTATTCCCGGTGCCCATAGCTTCATTTGATTGTCCCTTAACCATATTTTCTCCCCCTTTTTAATATCATTTTTAGCTCTACACCCTTTATCATAATATTTTTTATTTATTTCATTGTTTTTTCTTACAATTGGAATCATTTCATTGCAAAGTTTCTCATTTTTATAAAATTCTATCCTTCCCAGGACTAATGTTCTTGTCTGTCTTCCCATCATTAGTTGTTCTGGTGATAATTTTGAATTTTTAATGGGACTATTCCTATATTCAAGCAAACTTAACCATAGACTGGTTTTATTCTCAGTACATTTTTTATTAGACCCTTTGCAATCTGAACAAAACGCTCTGCAAGTCCATTGGACTTTGGATACTGAAGACTACTGGTAATTACTGCAATAACAAGATTTTCAGCAAAGTTTTTAAACTCATAGGATGCAAATGGCATATTATCAGCTACAATTTCTTTTGGAATTCCGTAAACCGAAAATGTGATTTCTAACTTTCCTGTAATTGTGCCGGCTCTCTTGCTTCCCAGAGGTATAATATCTACGTATTTAGAAAAATAATCTCCGATTACTAGATAGTTTTTCCCATATATTTCCATTATGTCCATCCCAATTTTTTCAAATGGACCCTTTGGAATGCGGTGATTTATTAATGATTCTTTAATATTCGAATGTCTAAATTTCTGACATACTTTACATGTTGCTATCATCCTTTCAATTTCTTCATTTATACTTGGCCAAAAAACTAAAGTTCTTGCCCTTCTTCAAGTATTAAATCATTTTTGTATTTCCAGAAATATTTTATGTCTTCGGGAACCGATTTTTTTTCCTTAGGCCATCCTTTTTTTATTATTTCCACTATGATTTTTAATATTTCATCTTTCTTGGTTTCTTCTTGGTATACTTTCTTTTTTGTGTCGCTTACATTAATTGAGTATCAACTCATTAAGTGCCTTAATTTCCGGTTCTTCCGGCTCCTTGGTGCAAAAGTTTCTAGATAAATAGTCCGCTATATATAAATTTTTACCTGGTAGATATTTAAGTTTTAAATTATACTTCTCTAAACGAAGTTTCATTCTCTGAAGTCGAGGTGATGGGATTTTTTGGTAATCTTTTGACATAATCCCTAATAATGGCTTGTGATCAGTAATTATTTCCACTGGGCGACCATAAATTAATGTGTGCCATTTAGCACAGGCAAAAACTATTGCCAGTAGTTCCTTTTCTATTTTAGCATAATTTTGCTCGGTCTCTGTGAGACTCCTTGGTGCAAAACATACCGGCTTGCCATTTTGCATCAAAAAACATCCCAAACCGTTTTTGGATGCATCCGTTTGAATGGTTATATTTCCTTTAGTATCAAATGCCTTTAATGTAGGGGCAATTGCTATCATCTCCTTTATTTGAGTTAAGCTTTGCTCATGCTGATCTAGCCATTGAAAAGTTACTTCTTTCTTTAACAGTTCCCTTAGTGGAGCTGATACATTTGATAAATTTTGTAAATAATCTCTAACATAGTTAATGAACCCTAAGAGTTTTTGTAAGTCTTTCTTATATTTTGGTGGCTTTAGACTTTGAATTGCCTTAATACGATCTTCATCCAGGGATATTCCCTTTTCTGATATTTTATGACCTAAAAATTTAACTTTTGTAATCTTATATTGAAACTTGTTTTTATTAAACTTTATATTTTTCTCTTGAGCTCTCTTCATTGCTAATTCTATTATTTTATCATGCTCTTTATCATTTTCCGTAGCTATTATCAAGTCATCGATGTAAATCGTTACATTTGGGATCCAGCTGAAATTTTGACTATTAAGTTTCTGGAAAATTTCCGGAGCTATCTTTAACCCAAACGGTTATCTTTTAAAACGGAAACACCCGAAAGGTGTATTTAAAGTACACAATTGTTTTGAATACTTGTCTAACATTATTTGCCAATACCCTTCTTTAAGATCTAACACTGAAAATATTTTTTTATTTGCCAAGTTCGGTTTTATTTCTTCAAAGGTTGGTATTTCGTAATAATTTTCCTTGATTGCTTCATTAAGATATTTGGGATCTAGGCAAATTCGAATGGTTCTATTGGGTTTTTCAACTATAACTATATTGGACACCCAATCGCACAGCTCATTCACCGGTTCTATGATATCCATTTTAATTAATCGATTTATTTCTTGTTTTAAGGGTTCTCTCAATATTAACGGCGGTGGCTTAGCTACTGGCACTGAGTGTTCTTTTAGTTCAATATGAAAGTTTTTGTAAAAACAACCTGATCCATTAAATAAACCAGAATACCTCTTCAAAATATTGTCTTTTCTTATTATTTTGATGTCATTTATTCGCTTGACTAAACCTAAATCTACGCAACCCTTTAGACCAAGTATAGGAATTGTATTCTCTTTTATAATATAAAACTTTTGCATGGAGACTTTATTTCTAGCTGTACATTTTAAGCAAACTTTACCTATAGTTTGTATTTCAGATCCATTATATGCCTCAAGTTTCGTAATATTTTCTTCATTAATTATAATATTGGGAACGTTTAAAATATATTTAAGTGGTAGCACATTAGCTTGGGCACCGGTGTCTAATTTGAACTGCACTATTGTTTTTTCGTTTTTAATTTTTTCATACCACGATTCATTGTTATCATTTTTG
Organism: Dioctria linearis; assembly: GCA_963930735.1. Classification (NCBI taxonomy): domain Eukaryota; kingdom Metazoa; phylum Arthropoda; class Insecta; order Diptera; family Asilidae; genus Dioctria; species Dioctria linearis. The sequence continues at coordinate 334,920,981 of OZ005740.1, read as the reverse complement.
TTAATTGCATCTATACAAAAATTATTTTCGGATTCAGTGCTTTCATAACTAAGTACCGGTCTTATTTCATTAATAGATTTCTTTTTACATACCAGCGCAAAATCATTATAGCCACTACAATTGCTGCACTTTTTACCAAACGCAGGACATTGACCTCTTACATGCTTTTTGCCACAGAACCTGCATTCAATGTTGACCTTCTTTGACTGTCGCCATTGTTGCTATGCATTTGAATTATTCTGTCTGGAATTATAATCACTTTTACTACTATTACGATTAACAAAATTTATATTTTTTTGCATAACCTGACTATTAAGTTTTTTGTTATTTTTGTTATTCCTACTTAACTGTGAGTTTCCTGAATTACTGATAATCGTTTCCTCTCATTGTTTTCATCTGTATGTTGGCTGCTTCCGCTGGTCTGGCTAGTTCAATTGCTTTTTCTAAGGTTAAATTTTCGGTTTCCAACATCTTTTTTTGAAGCTCCTTATCATCTGTTCCTAATACTATTCTATCACGTAACATTCGGTCTTCATCAGAAAATCCACATTTTTTTACCATTTTCTTAATATCCATTAGAAAATTGTCAAATGGTTCCCGCTGACCTTGACTTCGATTATAAAAAATGAAGGTCTCATAGACTTCATTTTTTTTTGGTTTGCAAAAATCTTCAAATGCTTGCAAAACTGTTAAATATTTTTTTCTCTCTTCTTCATTCAGTGTAAAGGAATTGAATACCTCCACTGTATCAGGCCCCACAGCATTTAAGAGAATTGCAACTTGAACCGTTTCAGCTTTTTTGTTTAGTTCAATTGCTGCTGCGAATATCTCGAAATTCTGGCGAAATATTCTCCAATTTTCGGAAATATTTCCATCTAATTTCAATTCGTCCACTTTCTTAACAAAATCCATATTTGAATATATATGTATATATAATTCCATTTTTGGTGGCCTTCCGCGTTGTCTTTTCACAATCACTATGTCTTCAGTGTATTTTATACCGATGTTTTTCTTTCGATGTGGATTTTTTTCGGGGTCGGTGCAATTTTCTTGGATATGCCCATCAATTTTTTCTTTCTTGCATGAATGCACGTACTGTTTTTTTTTTTAAATTACAAGTGGACTGCATCACAATAACTATTCAACACGGACACTTCAAGGTCACTTTAGCTGCTTTTGGTTCGATTTCAATATTCGGCTGCGCCATGTAATGTCTCACCTATTGTATTTGTAGACAGATTAGAATTATTATTACATACTACCGGCTGCGCGATGTAGTGTCTCACCTATTGTATTTGTAGACAGATTAGAATTATTATTAAATACTACCGGCTGCGCGACCTGAGGTTTACATTGCAATAAAAACAAACGTCTGCTCGTCACAAGTATATTTATTAGACTGGCTGTTAACTGTCCATTGTCGACCAGATGCTGCTAACTTCTCTATACAACTTTACATTGGATTGCATCACGTGTTGGACAAATGGACCATTGCTCTTAATCTCTACACAATAAATGTGGGGGAATTCCGCTTCAATTTCTCTCCATGCTACTCTCATATTACTTGCATTATTAGTGATAACAGCCACACATTTTTCAGGACCAATTTCTTTTATTATTTTCACTACTTGAGTATTTAGGTATGAGAAAAATATATATAGCAATTGAAAAGCCCTAATGGCAGCAAGCTTTTCTTGTCTGAGAAGCCTTGAAGACACTGCAGGTGGATGGTTTAACCTGTTTGTACACTACCTTTTCTGCAAGTGGTCTTACTTCGACTGCTTTTTTGGAATGTAGCTTGTCCGTTTTAAACATTAATGGCCAAGCAAATTCGTCTGCGTTAGGTTCCGTGCGAGGAAACCTTAGTGCTTTGTTTGGACCATCAACGTTACAGTTGTGCGTTAGGAAATCGTTTCCTAGAAGTCCATCATCGGGAAGGCTAGGTAAGTTTTTAAAAACTTGAAATTCGGAGGGTAGGACTGTAGGACAGTAGGACTTTAAAACTTCGAGTCGTCTTTGAAACCTTAGCGAAGTCTACTTATGGAAAAAGCTGAAACGAATAATTTCATACTGAACCAGTCTTGCAATCTGAACTTTTCTCTATCTTAGTACTTTGGAGAAAATACAAATACGGTATGTCCGCTGACATAGAAATGATGTACAGAATGATTAACATTCAATCATCAGCTCAAAAGTACCAGTGAATAATTTTTCAGAAATAGTCCCAATGTACCCATAAAGGACTATCAGCTAACAATGGTAACTTTTGGCACCAGTCCAGCTTCTTATTTCGCCATCAAAACACTTCATCAGCATGCCAAAGATGAAGCTGAGATGTATCGATTTGCAGTTAAAATTGTTTCTCGTGACCTGTACGTAGATGATTTAATTGCAGGTGCAGAAGCTGTCAAGATGCAATCAAAGTTATTTAGCCTGTTATCCTTATCTGGGTTTAACTTCAGGAAATGGGTTAGCAACTCCTCGGATTTTCTAGGAAGCATAGCTCTAAACAGGGAGCAGTATGTTAAAACCAATATTAAAATGCCACCTGCCCAAGGAGCATTTAAACCTTAGAGTAGTGAAAAATTAGTTTATCACTAAAGCTTAGTGCGTTTCATGATAACCACTAAAATTGTCACCTTATGGTTAAAATTCGACGTCATAAGGCGACAATTAATCGGTATATTCACTCATAAGAGTAAATCAGCATTAAGTAAATAATACTGCCCAACTAACATTTTGTGCCTTAATGTTTCTGAATTTCTATTTTACACCACATGACGTTCCTATAACATCGTTGATTCGAAAATGTTCTGTCGCCTTTCCCATATGGTAACATGCGTCAATGGGCACAACCCAAGTTATGAATACGTAAATGTGCCTCTAAAAGTTCCTATATAGTAACAGTGCCCACAAGGGTACCATTGCTTCATTGTTACTTCCCATTTTGGAATAGTTACCTAAATGTTTCCTTGTGTTGTTCCTTTAAGGGCACTCTGCCTAGAGGCATAGTTTGTAGGTCACGAAAACGTAAATGTGCCCAGAAAAGTTTCTCAATAAGAAATGTGTCAATAAAGGAATAACGTCTGCCTAGTTACAATGTTTATTTTTGACATGTGCGTGTCGTGTACTGTCATTCGCAAACTAAGTATAATGGCTGCTAAAATAACATTTATCAATTATAAAAAACGTCCATTTAAAACCACGTCTTCATATTACAGAAAAGTGAAAACATACCAAAAAAAATTAATTCGAAATAAATTCGCAAAGGAACATTTGACTTCAGGCCTTAATGAAGACCATAATTACAGTTTACCTGATGACAAAATATCAAATAGTGAAGAGCTGATTTGTGACAAAACTATAAAATATATTGATGATAGTGTTAACGATATGGCTGAGGATGGTAGCGATGAAGATGAAAATGTTTATGATAGTGATCAATATGAGCAATTAAATGAGGACATTGAAGAAAGATTAACTTTATTGGAAGAACTGCGACTTTGGGCTTTAAACAACAAAATTTCACATTGTGCTTTGAAAGACCTTTTGAGAATACTTCGTGAAATACTTACCAAAAGATAGTAGAACATTATTAAGTACTCCCAAGTATATTTCAAATATCACAAATATTAGAAATGGAAGTTACTGGCATAATGGACTGAAAAACAGTATAACAAATACTTTGTCACAAATTCAGTGCCCCCAAAGTGTCTCTTTAATTATTAATATTGATGGTTTGCCCATTGCATCTAGCTCAAAGACCGAATTCTGGCCGATTCTTTGTGGCATTGATGAAGAACCTAAGCTGCCAGTTTTTGTTATTGGAATTTATTACGGTGAAAACAAGCCTTTCTTAAATGATTTTCTTAATCCATTTGTTGAAGAAATGTCTTCAATATTGAAAGACGGCCTGTTTATTCACGGAAGGCGAATAGCTTTGAAAATTAAATGCTTTGTTTGTGACTCTCCGGCAAGGGCATTTGTTAAAGGTTTGTACAGTTATCATTACCAATTTGTAATATGCATAATTTTAATAATTTCTTAGGTATAGTTAACTTTAACGCATATCACGGCTGTAACAAATGTACTGTAATTGGAGAATATGAAAATTTTAAGATGAGCTTTCAAAGAAGTGACTGTCCAAAAAGAACTGACATAGGCTTTAGAAATCACACTGAGGAAGGCCATCATAAACAGTGTACCCCATTAGAACGACTTCCGATTGATATGATCAACGATTTTGTAGTAGCCGATTCCTTACATTTACTGGATTTGGGAATAATGAAGAAGTTTTTATTGATTTGGACAAGTGGGAAGTATACATTTGCTTCCAAGTGGTCTGCAAACCAAATTAAGGAAATTTCAGATCTATTAAAAAAATGCAATGAGAACAAACCAACTGAAATTCATCGTGCTATACGGTCTCTTAACTGCTTAAAATTTTGGAAAGGAGTGGAATTTAGAACATTTTTAATGTACTTAGGTCCAGTTATACTAAAAGACTATTTACCAGAATATATATATCAGCACTTCTTACTCTTATATTGCGCGAATATCATTTGTTCAAGTCTTGAATATGGAAAATTTCTTCATATAGCTAAAAAACTATTAGAAGACTTTATTAAAAAAAACATGGAAATTTATGGACACGATACAATCACAAGTAATGTACACAATCTTTGTCATCTTGTAGATGATGTTGTTCGTCTCGGTCCTTTACCATCGATTAGCTCCTATAGATTTGAAAATTATTTAGGGCATTTGAAAAGCCTACTACGTCAGGGAAACAAACCTTTGGCTCAGTGTGCAAAAAGAGCGATAGAATTCTCAAAACTTGAAATAGACCCAGTCATTAAAAATATATATCCAAAAGCTCTGTGGGAAATTAAAAAAACTGTATCATCAGTGAGAAACAATCCTAAAATTTGTGGAAAAGTGGAGTTAGCTGAAGGATTAATGTTAACAAAAAAAAATAAAAATAAGTGGTTCATGACAAGTCAGGATGAAATCGTGTGGATGGTTTATGCTACTTTTGTTGAAGATGAATTAAAAATTTTTGGTTCAAGTATTATAAATAAATATTCTTTTTTCGAAAAACCGATTAAGTCAGATCACCTTAGTATATATAAATTTGAAAAAAAAACTAAATTTGCCGAAATTATACAAAACAAAAGAAATAAAATGTAAACTAACAGCGATAAATTACCATAGCTATCTTGTATTTATGCCGCTAGTTCATACAATTGGATTATTAAAAGACTAATTTGTAAACAAAAGCAACTTCATTTAATAAACAAGGTTATAATATACAGTATGAATATTAATTATTATCAACTCAACAGCTCTTGTGATTTTTCAAAATCATCAACTTCACAAGATGGTGGTGTGGTCGATGATGGGTTTTTATTTTCAATTTTTCTATAAAAAAAAAAGAGGGATGAATAAAAAAATGTAAATGTAATGTAATGAATTATGTAAAAATTTAAATGTTAACTCAAGCGCAGCTCTTACAAAATAATTACTTACTATTTCCTTTTTAAAATCTTGATCTCCTAGTCTATTCTCAACTTCATAAATATCTTCTAATTGCTTCAAAGGGAAATTAATATCCTTTGTAAAATTTAAGGCAGCTTGCTCGTTTACGTTTTCATTTGTGTTGATACTTAGTAATTTGTCCACTTTTACATTTATTTGTGCCAGTTGATTCACAAAGAATTTTTCAATATTATTTTGTTTCCGCTTAATTTCAGCAATTTCTTCTTTAATATGATTTAAACCGTTTTGTATGTTTAACAATGAAACTAAACTGTTTGTTTCACTGTTTGCCACGTCACTAATTCCTTGACTTGAAATTATTGTACAATTTTGTTTAATTACATCAGCATTGGTCAAAAATAAGTTGCTTGAACGGGAAGTATTCGCCATAGTATTATTTTCAATTTCTAAGTCTGATTGTACCGATTCTATTACAACTTCTTCTACAAATTCTCCAAGATCTACGAAATCAGTATTGTTATCACTCTGTACTGGTGTTTCGTCAATTAATTTATTATAGTCTTCGTTTTCGCCGATTGTAGATTCTTTATACCTGTGCTTCCGCTGTTCTTTGCGTTTGGCAAAATTTTCTTCAACAAATCTATAGAAACCCCTGTATATAATAATAGAAAACTAAATAATATTTATACGCAATTTTCCTTTCTTCCAATTCAGTATCAGTGAAGGAAGCAAATATTTTTTCTAATGTAACTCCTTCTGCTAATGAATTTGCCATTGCTTTTACTTTCCAAGGTATTGGGACTCAATTTTCATCTGGAACTGTCCCAGCAGTCTTTCTAATTTTTTGAATGGCCCATGATTTCAAATTTGATGGCCAAAATAAAACTTTACTTTTTTCCCAAGCGGTTGGCACAACGCTGAATGTTTTTCTATTTTTTTCTACTGTTTCGACAACTTTAAACGACATTTTTGCCATGCAAATTACAATAACACTTGCCAGATAAGCTAACGGAGTAATAATAATAGAGCTGCTGTAAACACTCTTAGCACACGTGATGACAGCTAAATTTATCGCCACTGAATAGGAACTATTACTTTGCCGGCACATCTGACGGCACGCAGGGGAAATAGTTCCTATATCGACACATTTATAGGCACTGAGTAGGAATTCTGACTATGTTGGCACATTTGACGACACACAGTGGAAACAGTTCCTATATCGGCACATTTATAGGCACTGACTAGGAATTCTGACTAGGTGGGCACATTTGACGACACACGGTGGAAACAGTTCCCTTATCGGCACAGTTATAGGCACTTATTAGAAATTCTGTATATGTGAGCACATCTGACGACACACAGTGGAAACAGTTCCTTTATCGGCACAGTTATAGACACTTATTAGAAATTCTGTATATGTGAGCACATCTGACGACACACAGTGGAAACAGTTCCTTTATCGACACATTTATAGGCACTGACTAGGAATTTTGACTTTGTTGCCAAATCTGACGACACAAAGTTGTAAGAGTACCTATATAGAAACATATATAGGCACCCAATAGAAACTTTACCTGGCGGGTATAATTTCAAGGTATAAATTGGATACAATGCCTATTTATTAGCCTTAGTGGGCACAAATTAGATGAAATTGCCTTCTTTGGAATATTTGTGCAACAAAATGGCTGTATGAGATTTTGGAAAACTTCTTAAGTGTTTTTAGATACAAAAACCTCTCTATGTCTTTAAGAATACATACCACTTTAATCTATCACTATTTTCAAATTGATTACTGACAGTTTTTCTAAAAATTTCGTTTCTCAGTTTTGAAGATTTTTTCTAAAATATTTAAATTATTAAAGATTTTGGAGGCGCTTCAGTTATTTCGGAGTTTCGTAAGTAATTTTGCAGAAAATTTAATTTCGTTTGTAAATTTTCACCAAGTTGAGAAACAAAACTAAATTTTATTATATTATAGATATAATGACAAGTATTTTAAAAGTATTTCAAATATGTTTGCATACATAGAAACTTCGTCATCTAGTTTTAAAAAGTTATAAGAATAAAACAAATACCCATACTTAACATTATCTCAAATATGTATATCATTTACAAATATTAACGTAAAAGTTCACATATTATATAAGTAGAACTTTTAGTCACCAAAACGTAATCGTTTCGAAATTTTTACTTTTTATGTTTTGTCAAACGGCACAGACTTCGACGCATTTCCGTAACTGCGACCAAGCTCTTACGTTTTTGTTTAGAAATTAAAACTCTCCATGTTACTATACATAGTAACACTTTAGACATTATGCCCACATAATTTCCACACTGCATTGCCCCATTTCCGTAACATAGATAACTTCGGAACGTCGTTGTTTCGTAACGTGCGTTTCTTTATTGGCCCATGCTAGACAGAAAAACTTAACCACGACCGTTGTGCGTAAAAGGGTGTTAGTTGGGTGATGATAAACACATGCTTATTCCTTATAAAAATCAGTACTAATGGCAAAAGCAAATCTATTCTTCATGGTGATATTTATTAGTGATCAGCACGTTTTTATAACTCTAAGATTTCAAGTCGAGGTAATTCCACTTTATAGTGCAAATTACATAGTGATAACACTTAATTGTCACAATCAAAAACCCTGATGAAGTGAGAAAATTTTATAGCTATATATAGTTCTTTTATTAGTGACTACGACGCCTTTATGTATGACACTCTAAACTAAACCGACAATCTCTAAAGTTGTGTTAAGAACATCATAACGACAGTTAAAAGGCCAACTATATGGTGTGTGTTAATATATGTATGCCACTAAGGAGTACCTTTAACAACAGTTTTCAAACCAAAAGTGAAAAAAAATTATACTGCTGTAGATTATGTCCTTTAAATTGAATGACGTGTAAAAAGTTTATTTTGTTAATTTATTATTTAAATTAAATAAAATGCGGTAAAACATATAAAAAAAAACTTTTTCGTCATTTAACTAGGTGCTTTCTATCGAAAAGTCTGTTGACAATATCGAAATGTGCATCAAACTCTCGACAATACACATTAATTCTTTTCTAGCGGCAACTCCAAAAGGCATTTTATTATTTATTTATGTATATGGCTTTAAAAATGTATTCATCGGTCGCATTCAAAGCAGTCTGTAACATGGCCAATAATCTGTCAAAATAAATGTCACTTAATAGTTCCAATTTCATCATTCCAGAACCACAGGGTGATACGAAAAGTCTATATATGCCACTTTATTTTTGCTGTATCTATAAATTTTCATGTCAATCACTATATGGAGAAATTCGTCGTAAAAATCACGATCTTATTACTATAGTCGGAAAATAATTTTAAATTGGTCCGTAATTATTACTAAAATGAAGTGTGGAGCATTCAATAGTGAAATTTCCTCAAAATCTGACATATTTTTCTTGAAATCATCGCCACCTTATTGGACACCAAAATCTGTTGGAAAATATTTATTTTGTTTCATAATGTTAGGCGTTTATAATATTGAAAATAGCCAAGAAAAATGTTTTTTAGGTACTTACTTACTTACTGTTAATCCTAACATTACTTTTGCTGAAAAAACGTCGAAATAAAACATTCAAATTTAAGAATTTCTGAAATATTTACTAATAACAATTTATTTTTGAGGCGTCTTGTTATTTTTCAATTTAAAACATTTTCTTTCTTCAGTAAAATTTAATGCGTTTATAATTTATTTGGGTAAATATTACACAATATTGAATTAGATTTACCTAATGCGTACAATATGTTTATACCAACATTACAGAAGACTAAAACTAAAGTCATGTTAATTTAGACGTTATAGTGAATTAGTGTTATACAATTCCGTAGAAATATCAGTTGCGTATTAATATCTCTTTACATTACGCGTATTGTCATCACATTTTTTGTATATATAGTGCTTTTTAAAATGAAAATCACTATCCTTAAACCTGAATATCACATCCTTGTAACCTGATATCAGCTAAAATTAATCAGCTCATCGTGTTGATGATAATGAAAATAACGTTACTGTCATCAAAATGGAACGTTTCATTCACTCATAATCATTCCCGAAAATGGTGTATAGACCCAGGTTGGGACGTGTTATGATAACAAAAATGGTACTTAACAACACTATAGAGTGACTATCTTGATAGTTTATCACGTTCCAATTACTATTTGTCACTATAAAATTCAAGTTGGGTGAAAGTAAAATCGTTCAAAAGGTTCTAATTCCAAGTATTTCTATTTCTCGAAACTAGGTTGGGAAACAATACACTCCTACTTACAAGAACGTCTATAAAGTAGTTTTTAGTGGAGACAACAATGCACTATTGTTGCTATGAGCAGTTTAGAGTAATTTGTTGGTGCCGTGCGCAATTTAGACATAATTCGCAAGTTAATTTGAGTTTTTCTTTTTTTGAATCCAGCACTTAGTGACAATACATCGGAATCGATTGGCTTGTGGTAATATCTTAAAATTATTAGTGCCACGGACTGTAGTAAGAAGGCAATGGTTAAACACACAATTAGGCACAACTTGTTATGCACAACAAAGTTAAAAGCACTAAAATTGTTATTGAGCACCCAAATTAAAATCACAAATTGGAGGCAAGCATGCATAATATAACTGCATTTATCATGTTAATCAGTGTATACTGTTCATTAATTAAATATTACAAATGCCATCTGTTGAGAAACTCAATCACTATTGCAGCTGACTTGCATTTATGCAACCTATTGAGAACATTACATCACATAAAATGTTTATAGCTGCCCAACGTCACTAGGAGTAAATATTTTATTAAACTTTAACTAACGTAGAGGTTTAAAAAGAAGTTTGCTGAAGACAGAAAAATAAGACCGTACTTAAAAGTATTGTATATCATAAAATCAAATTAATTACCCCTGAGATAAAAACTAAATTTTAAAATTTGTACACAACTTACAAAGAGAAACAGTTATAATTGCTCTAATATTATACCCTAGATAAAAAGTTAAATAAAGAGAAAAGTCCAAGTTTTGTATGACAACACCAAGAAATGGCTACACTATTCAGTCCATTTTTGAGATTTTATTTACTTCTTACTGTGTACAAAATGTCGGCTCTCTTCATTGGCGTGTAAGGTTGTATTAGCGCGTTTAAAGTTGAGTCAAATAAAATACCAATGTTTCAAAATAATTAAACAAAGCTTTAATACAATAAACCAAGCCACGTGCCAGAAAATATGAACTGTTTTCTCGAAGGCTACTCGACAGAAGTATTACGGTCAGTGAAGTGAAGTCAGAACTGAATTCTCTTGGCTTGGTTTTGATGGAGATATATACCTGCGAGTCATTCTGGTTGCAACAGGCGCTTTCCCAGGCAGTTTCAAGTTGCAGTTGCTATAAGACAGCATGAACCAAATTTCAGCTCTCTACGATGACTCGTTCTAAGGGAGTGTCCAAATATATAGTGAATATCGAAATTTTTGTATGGCAACCCTACGAAAAAGTAACCGGATTGGTGCCACTTTCGAACTTCAATTTACAGCACTCTCGAGATATCGTCGCATGGACAGACGGACGGACGGACATATAAAAGTCAAAATAACTTTTAATATTATACTTGGGTGTCTAGGCTATTTTGCTCTACCATCGTTCTATCTATGTATTACAAACCAAACGATAAAATTAGTACATATTTCTTATAATTTCATCTAGGGTATAAAAAGGAGTGCACCGTAAAAAAAAAATAGGACTATTCCTTAAAATTTAGTGAAAACAAACCTACATTTTAGGGGACATTCTCTAAATTTTAGGGATTATTCCCTACATTTTAGGGGACATTCTCTATATTTTAGGGAATATTCCCTACATTTTAGGAAACTACAGTTTAGGGAATATTCCCTAAATTTCAGAAAATAGTTCCTAAATTTTAAGGAATATTCCCTAATCCTATCGAAAAATACCTAAGCTTTGTGGCACAAAGTGTTGCACATTTTTTACTGTGAGGATTTTCTGGACGCGGTCGTACTGAATGAAAATACTTTGAAAACTTAAATAACATCTACTGCGGTACAAAGCATTCGTCGTCTTCAGAAGGAGGAAGCAGCTAATTTTTTGTTTAATTTACTACGATGGCTTACTTTGAAAGACGCAAATGAAATTCAGAACCATCCAGGCCAGGGCTAGAAATATCGCCCCGATAATAGTTATGCAAGAAGCTCTGCTCCGAAGAGGAGAGGAGAAATCTTAAAAATAAAACGAAATAGTTTTAGACAGTTGAACGAAAAACTGTGGAACGGAACTTTTCTAAAAAACTAAGTGTTTCTTAGCTCCACTAAAATGGTCCTGATATGGAGCAAAAATATGAAGCACCTTGAGTCAGAAATTTGCGAAATTTAAGGTTTTTACAACATCCTATTTTAAAGCCTTAGGATTTATAAAAAAAAATCTACCTATATATCGGATATAGCTTCTTACGCTAATACATGTCCACTTATTGTCCACTAGGTCTCGTCATGTCGCCCTAAGACCTTATTTCAATTGGCTTCTAAAGAGCTATATTATTTGTGAGCAAAAAATTTAGCTCCTCATGGAGCTTACCATATTTTAGAGGAATTTAAAAACTTCAGGCAGAGTAATGCTTCGGTGTGGAGCAACTACATACTTCTACTTCTACAAGGAACTAGTCAACACATTTGTAATGTAACGCTCCAGAAGAAAGTCTATTTTTTTTAACAAGACGTCCAAGTAGGAGCCCCAATTCTGGCAGCCATGAAACTAATCTTATCAATTACCATGCATATTTATTCAATATCACTACCTCCACATAACCCCCTCTGTGGAAATCAGTCTTAGTAGTCCCCGTTCCTAAAAATAGGGTGCTCTGTCTCCTGAAGATTTTCACGCAATAAGCGTCCTCTCATTCACTTCCAAAATATTTGAAAAGCTTCTGAACTGGCAAATGATGAACTACGTAGCTGCTGAAAATCATTTGATCCCTTGGCAGTCCGGCTTTCGGGAAAATCATAGTTGCTCTACAGCTCTGCTCAAAGTCACTGATGATATAAGAATTGCTATGGACTTGGCTTCCACTTTGGTGCTTCTTGATTTCTCCAAAGCCTTGATTCTGTTGATCATGCAAAATTATGCTGTAAACTTCGCAATACTTTCAAGTTTTCCTCACTGAGTACTAAACTCATCTGCAGCTATCTATCTAATCGAGATCAAAGGTCGGAGTGAATGGGCTTCTATCTACCCCAATCAGGATTAGGTGTGGGGTACCACAAGGATCTACTCTCGCTCCTACTCTTTTTGCACCGTTTATGAATGATATCGCATCAGTACTCCAGCATTCAAATATTCCCCTGTACGGAGATGATGTACAGTTATACCTGTCGCGATCCATTGGGCTACTAGAGGATGGTATCTGCAGAGTCAATGAAGATCTGGAAGCCGTCTCATCCTGGGCACTTTTGAATGGCCTGACTCTTAATCCAGTAAAATCTCAGTCTATTATTATTTACAAATGTAGACTGGATACTCGCGATTTCTCGCCTATGACTGTCCCCTACTCTGATGTCATTAAAAATCTAGGAATATACTGACTTGGGATGAACATGTAAATGCAGTGGTGGGTAAAATCTATGGCGGCTTACGTAGCCTGTGGCCATCATTCACGCCACAACTGGTTCGACTGAAGCTTGTTAAAACCTTGCTGGTAGCCTTAATTATGTATGGAGTGGTAATGTATGGCTATATGAATGCAGTATGCTCGCGCAAACTTAATGTTGCATTTAACTCGTGTGTTCGCTACGTTTTCAACCTTCGTAGATACGATCATGTATCCCCCTTGACCAACCATATCTTGGGCTGCAGTTTGGATCAATATGTTAAATACCGCACAGTACTCTTTTTTTTTTCTGCTTAATGTACAACAAGCAGCCTCGGTATCTGTTTGAAAAACTTAATTTTGCCACATCGTCCAGGTTAAGACCGCTAATCGTACCCAGACATACCGTCCTGCAGAGCCGAAGATCATTCTATGTTCACGCGATTAATCTCTAGAACTCCTTGCCTCTTGGAATCAAACGAATAAACAATCTGGCCGCCTTCAAGGCTGAACTTTTCGAGCACTATAAAAATATATAAAAATATATAAATTACTGCTCCTCTCCTTATCTGCACATAATTCTAAAAAAATCGAGCGATTTCTATTTCCTTATATTGTACGTAAATGAAATATTTCATTGAGTTAATATTCATATGCTCTCATACATTTAATTTAACACTTGCTTATAATTAAGATCAGATTTGCTTTTCTCTTTCCGTGTTTCTTTTTTCTTTTCTTTTTCTCTAAATACATTATCTGTTTCTTGTACATGTAAATGAAATATTATATCTTATATGTATATCATAGAATAAACAATTTGAATTTGAATGCTCTTACAGGGGCATAAATTAATTGTGTAAATGCTACATTTTATTTAGCGTCCGATAGAAATGTAGATACGAAAATCCTTCAGTGCGTATTGTGTTTTACGTTCACATTTTTGTTGCAAAGATGCTGCCAAATTTCAGCGTCTCTGAGGTGGAACTGTGCAGGAAGTAGGAGACGCAAGCAGTTCCATCCATACTACTGAATTATATGTAGCTTGGTGCGCGAGCCAAATCGGAGGCTGGATGTGGTGTTGGGTGGTATAGACGCGTTAAATATTTCAGCATTTGTGCCATGTCACTGGGTTACAGTAAGGCCGCTTAAACATCGAGAAACGAAAACGAACGAATAAACAGTTCCACACCGAAAATTCGTCAATGCTTGCATATAAATAACCTAAATAAACAGAAATGGGGTTATGTAAGACCGAAAAGAATATGCGTGCGTATATGGAACATAGTAAGGAACGAAAATATACTTGACAGCTGGGAACGAAAATTTGTTTCTCGTACAAATAAACATAAAAATGTACTTTAATTGAAATAAAGCTTTAAATATGGATATTATTCTATTGAAACTGTAATTAGATGTTTTATTACATGTTTTGCAGATAATTTCTGTTCTTTTAGCACAAAATTTATGTTTTTCGGTTCAATGTTTTCCTTTTAGTTTTTCGATGTGGAAACGGCCTAAGTTTGGGTCAAAAACGATCCATCCAGTCACTTGATTACAGTTTACTGGCCGAATCGGGGGTTAGATCTAATGTTGGAGGATACGATGGTGGGTGGGGAAAACGTTACGTTTTAGTCAGCGTCCCATGATTGTAGATAATTTTAGTTTATAGGAGAAAATTGAATTTTCATACAAAATAGGTATTTAGTGTTATTGGGGAAACGTTTTCAACTTTTTATATAATATTTTAAAAAATATTCGAAATATTTTATTGCAAACTAATTTGTCTTATTTGGAGTTTAACATTTTGTTAAGGGAAATAGCGTTTCCGTTGCTTCCGACGAGGAGCCGCCACCGTGGAAGTACAAAAAAATAGATATAGACAGAAGAAACTGCAAACTCTTCATGAATGTTGGAATAACTTTCCAAAGACTAAAACGAATGCTACATAAATAAATCATTAGTAGGCCATATTTTAAAAATCACGTCACCTAAGTGATCTTTTTTCACTTTTTTCTCACGGAACTGACTTAGGTGTCGTGACTAGTAAATAACTAACATCCAAAGTTTTATTGTAAGCAGTCCCTAGTGGATAAAAATAACGAAGAGAAAGTCTTCTACGGACGAATGTGGGGCACTCCCAGACGATCAAAGAGGAAGAAAAGGAAATCAGCAAGTTCACCTCATCCGCCGGACCAGACGCCGATACCATGGATTACAGCTACTTTCTAGAATTCAAGGAAACGCTTGCTAATTTAAAGTAAATTTTTCTTAAATTATATTTTGTTGTGACACGCATAAGCCATGAAATGCACATATAGCACCAGCTATAACATTACCTTCCTAACAACAAACCCATTAAAATATCCATCTGCAATGCCACATGATCTAGTGCCTATCTGCATTGTCTAATTGAAAAGTACATGTACCGAAATTTCTAAATATTCAATAAATTTCATCCACAGACTTCAACAATATAAACTGCTAGCTGCACAGGCCTTTCCCATACAAAATTATTGAAGCCAGCATATGTTCCCATCAGAGGGGTAAAACATATACACATGTCGAGTCTCAGATGGTCGGGCGCGCATTATTATCCAAAAAAATTGAGACGGGAGCTATTCTCGTTTTCGGAAACGGATTGAGAGACGAACAGTAAAAAATAATAGCAGAAACGGAAAATTAAGAGATAGCTTACGCAAATTAATTGCATACGTGACTGCTCATGCAAATCGGATAGCAAGCACTTCTTCTTACTCACAAATTCAGAAACCAGGTCCCTTTAATATACAGTTTTCCAGAAATATTCCAACCTGTGACCTTTGTATAAAAAAAGGTCACACAAGATCAACATGCCTTAGGAATAAATGAAGTTAATCAGATTTTTATGCACTTTTTTCCAAAAACATAATCATCACATATGTACGTGAGTGTCGAAAAGAACGGCATAACGGACGGCAAATAGGCCTTCAACATTTCCAAAATACCGAAAATAACTCTACGTAACCATCCATAGTCTGAATGTGCAGCAAGTACGGTTAGTCCCTGTTGTAACGGCATCCGAAAACAAAATTGTGCGGGAGGAAGCCCGCGGCAACCTTCCTCGCCAGATTGCAACAGAAGCCGTGGTACATACTCATACGGAATAAATAGACCCAAGTTTTTAAGTATTCCTATACCCATAAATATAAATAAAAGCACCACAACAGTGAATCTACCTATATCAATATTCAAAGGAAATACTCGACTTTCCTGGTTGATACAGGTGCCGACATAAATTTATTAAAGTTCGTCTCTACTATCGACAATTGCCTGGTACATGAAAATCAAAAATGTACAGTCACTATCGTAACCGGTGATTTCACTGCGTTATACGATAGAGTAGGAATCGAGTTAGCAGAAGGTCAAGTTCAGATTGACCATCGTTTGCACGTAATAGAAAAAAATACGAATTTAAGTAATGATGGACTCTTGTGAAATTCTTTTCTCAGATTGTACGAATGCTGCATATCTAGAAGTTAATGTAGATGACACTACTGAAAACTATTTAGTTGGAAAGTTTAAACCTCCGATTCGAGAAGGGATTGATCAACATAAAAAATATGTACATAAAAATAGAAAGCGGGAGAGAGATACAGAGAGAGATTGTAATTATGAAAGTTCCTAATTAGATAAACTTTATAAACTCTAACAATGAAGCACGCGTAGGCACCAAATGTTAGATAATCCTCAGCTAGACATTATTCTGGACATCTTTCACTAGTATATCTACCTACATACAAGATTACGAAACCATATTTCTCCTGGAGCCGGCAGGATTCGCAGTGAGTTAATTAAACGAAGGCATGTGAATGATAGGAATCTCCTTGCTGAGTGTAGAATACGTGGGCATACCGTATTACATCATTAGCTTCTCATGTGGAAATATACTCGACGAGTATCAGTGTCATTTCAAGAATATAACGATGAACAGATATTTACTATTCATCAGGTATGAGACTACTTAAAAAATAAATATTTGTCACTGTATTAAGATATGTATCTATCGTAGACACTTTACGTAACTTGGCTCCTTATGAAAAGTCTAGGCACTTCATGAAATGTAGGAAGGTAGTGTAACAGTTTGCGCTTAACGACTTTTTGCACGAAGTGTTTGAAATTTTTAGTCATTTCATGAAGGGCTATAAGCCTTTTTGCCAGTAGTTTAATACCAACTAATATAACCGAATAGGAGAGACAGATGAGCGGTGAAGGTGGAGGTCGCGCCAGCCATGCGAGACACCCATACACATACACCCACACACACACGCGGTACTCGTCCAAACAGCCAAACACAAGCCCTATTATTCGATTGTATCGGTTGATATTATTATTAGTCAGTTACGGATCACGTATGTCGGATGACTACTTACATTTGATACAGAACCAACATTTTAGAGGGTTTTGTAAATACTTGATAATTTGTTTCATGTAGGAAAATGTTACTGTACACCACAAAGCCCAGAAAATGCTATTAATCGCTTAATCCCAAGAAGGCCCAAGCCTATAATATTCGCGCATTGATCTTTCACGAGACTTGGAAACTGCTATAAATTGCAATTATGTATTTACATGCGGGTCAATTTAAAGTGGAATCCGAACCATTATCGCTCATATTACAGAAATCCCATGAAGAGGAGCGACGATTGCATTCATTAAATAACCCGTGGAGATTTTCAATTTGAATTGGTATTTGCAAAGATGGAAGGTTTTAATATTGATATTACAAGGCATATTGGTTGTTTCATGACTATGTTTACAAACAGAAATAACTATAGATGTATAGACGTATGTATTTTCCTAGCTCTTATTTTTACAAATGGACCAAAACTCAGACCTATGGACATATATATATATATATAAATAAATTATTGAGCAATGAAAATAAAGACACCGAATTTAAGTTGTCATTGTCCTCCAAACCGAATTTGTAGGACTGAACTTATTACAAAAAGGCAAATGGAAGCTGGAGTTTCTGTATACCTAGAGTTATGCAATCTTTTGTTCCAACAATCTAGACATTAGAAAATTTTAACACATTCTTATGAGCCTAGTTTTTTTGGATTCATTTCTAGACAAGTGAGCATATAAATCAATTTTAATCTAAAAGGGAGAAGTTAAGAGCATATTTATTTAACTCGTGATCCTCTTCAATGTTTTTTTATTAGAAGATTGTTAACTGTACATTGTTTTTCCGACATAATTTAATACCGTTGACTAGGATAGGTGTTTACCTGTAGAAGATTCCAACAAGCTTACATCGGAATTCGAAACAAGCTCTTTTATATTGTGTGTAAGGAAGGAATTTATATATATTTCGATACATATTGCAGATCTAGTGGGTCATTTTATGGAGATTTCCAGATGAGTTGACATAAGAGTTCATATAATTTACTTCACACGGAATCTGGTGTTATAGTCCTCGGGTGCCATTCCCCAACGTCCCGATTATATTGCTGACACAAATTTTGGCAAAGTCCCTAGGAAATCCGAAATGAGCGGAGCAGTGGACTTATCCGACCGACATTCTGATGAGGGCTCCAAGAGAATAAGAGGAGGAAAACAAAACTCTATAGCTCCATCACGTTACAAAATCTATTAATTCACTAAAGGTACCATCAGACAGTTAATTATGTATAACAAAGTTCGTCTAAAAGTGGGCTTTGAATTTTCCTTCACAAAGTAAACTCTTGAAGGCTGAACTACAGACCCTGAGATAAATTTCTTAATATCCTTTTTCTGAATATTGAAGATTTTATCTTCTTTGGTGGGAAATTTTCGGCAAGAATCTTGCGAATTTTCTCCCTTGGGATGTCCACTACCCGCTTCGAAGCTTCTAACTAGCTGCTAGTGGAGATGGTGCTGTAACACGACACTAAGCCACCCAGTCTAGAAAGGCCAGTTTCGTACATGCCAGTCATCCGACAGTCCAGAAAACTGCTCGAGAGATACTTCATACCTCCGTTTCTTTCATATCAACCTTTGAATCACAAGCTCCACTATCATCTTCCTCCGAGTGGGGTCGTTTTGCAGCAGCTGGCTTTGCTTTCTCTGAGGAAATCTCAGGCACTTTGGCCACTGGCTGCTGTTCCTACTCCAGAATCACTGTTGTAGTAGTGGCTTCCTTCGCTGGTGCTTTATGTTCAGCCTGCTTTTCGCTTCTCTTAGCAGTCAGCAATAAAATACCATACCAAATGGCAAGCGTGGCATTTGTCTTCGGTGCTCACGTCAATCCAGAATTTTCATATGCTCAAGTAAAAGCCATTTTGAAGCCTATATCCCTTATTCAAGGTTTTCGATGTCTCCTATATGGTAGCGAACATACCCTGCCGAAGACCCTCGTCAACAATTTTTAATGGAATGGCACGAACTTTGCCATGAGCCTTCCGAAATCTTCTCAGGGAATTTAGGAAGTCTTCATGAGCCGCTTCCATAGGGACCCGCGAAAACACGACCTTCGTGGGCATTTCCCTGAGTGAAAACGGCACAACGTGTCAATGATCCACCTTGATGGCCACAAGCATAAGCTTGGTAGCACTCTCGAGGGTTGTGGCGTACACTCCAACCATTCTCCCAGCTCTCATACCCATGGAAAATAGGTGCTCACGGGAGATTACCTTGAAGATCGCTTTCTGGTCTTCACCCTGAGGATATCTGCTGGAGTGCTCAAGCTGCTTGCCGTAGCTCTCATCCTGCCATCTCCTGTTGAAGAAGCCCTGAGGGTCCCAATTGGTCTTAGGACGACGCTTACCTGCGTCTAGTGGGGCTTGACGAGGAGTGATACCCTTACCTACAAATTCAATCGTAGACTCTTTTTTATTGTGCAGTTTTTCCGGAAGAAGAAGCAGACTTGTATCCCCTCACTCTGTTTCCACTTAATTTGAGGGGATCATGTCCCTCAGAATCAATTCTGCTCGCATTCATTTTGAATGTGGCAGAGTTTATTTATATTACTTTTTGTCTTTTTTTTGCTTATTTGTTTATTTTAAGTTGAAGATTATTTTTTAATTTTATTAATTCTTTGTTCCTAATGTATAGAAATTACATTACAAATGGTTGTCGTTGCTGTATATGACCGCTAATAATAACTCGGAGAGTTGTGGAGTTGTGGAGATGAGAGTTCTTTTGACACTTAACTCTCCACTCGGAATTCTGTAACTGGGGGAATTTGTATTGAGAATTACCAAACTCTCTATTCCACTCGACAAAATTCTCGGCAGTTTTAGTTAGGGAGAAGTAAGAAGAACCTTTATCAACTGACAGTATTGTCTCCTTTTGTTGTGTTTTGCGAAGGTACCTAGGTAACTCGGATTTTCAAGTTAAATTATGGGCTCACCGCATATCTTGGCTATGTTTACAACAATTATGGAAATCCTTGCAATACTTATAGAGAAATAAGGTTTTTGGTATCTCAAGGTACCCGCTACAAATTTTATATCACGCGAAAATGATCAATTTAGTCGTATTCCAGTACAGAAGAGGTGCTATAAATTTTTTTTAATTATGCACGTTTAAGCTTGTATGTAGGATTAAATAATATCTGCTTTATATTCTCTAATAAGGTATGTAATTAGTTTCTGAGTCTGATAAATGAATTTGGAGATAACTGCAAAAGAAGTGAATCAGTCCTTCCTACGATTAAAAAATGGGCGTTTTTTGGTACAATAATCACGGTTTAAAGTCAGTTATGAAGTTGAAATGATCAAAAAATAAAGTTCACGTCTCGATTACCCGCCTTTCCCTCTTTAATTTGATACCAAATATGACGTATTTTAGACAGGCCCCCAATGAGGGGTGGTACGGCCCAACATCTGCCAAAGCCCCACCACACACATTTTTCATCCATTTTTTTGTACTCTGGATCCTTAGTCCGAAGAAAAAAACCCCAATATCTAAGACCGTCCGACACAGAGTTAGCCGTCCTTTAATACTTCTCATACTTCTCACGTTTTCTTTAACTCCCCAAGTATGTTAGAGAATCGCGAATGGAGAGTTAGGGAGTTTAAATCGGGGAAAACGAAAATTCTCATCTCCCAAACTCTCCGAGCTACAGAATCCGCCCCTGGTCGTGATGATATGTCGGTATACAAATATACAAATTTTGTACGTACCATTGCCATAGCAGATACCCACTCCTCATTTCTTCTACTCATGCCTGAACGGCTTATTCATGCTATGTATAACCTTCCGCAATAGAAGCAATTAAATTTATGTGGCTGAACGGCTTACTGCTGCAGCGATATTATGCAGCAGGGCGTGTTTTGATTTTCAAAATGAGGAAGTAAATTCCCTCAACACAGAATTCAGTGTTTCTCTTGGGGAGTATTGAAACTGACTAAATATATGGCAGCGTTTGACCAAGAAAAGTCAGTGTATTAGTCCATTTTCAACTAGTAAGAATTTAGCAGTCTTTCTATCTTCATGTTTTAATAATTCTTTTTAAATTGCAGTCAGAGTTCAACAGTCAAATTTTAAGTGAGAGATTTCAACAGTGAAACTTTCAACAATTACAGTCCAGTTATTCGTCATCACAATTTTAACAATCGTTTTTGTCATAATCTACTAGAGGACAGTTTCAAACAGTTCATCTTTATTTTATATGAGTATTGAACAGTCTTTTAGGAAAGTGAGCCTTATTATTAAGCGCATAGTAATAGTATAGCTGCACAGTGTATTTTAAGTGTTTTCCTCAATGAAATTATATTAGAACAGCCACGATTCCAAAAAATAAAATAAAGAACAATAAAGATCAAACACTAGAGCTCCTGTGTTTTATTGGAAGTAGTAAAAGGGACAGCGACCTTCACTTCAGAAAGTAAATCATAGTCCTTGTCGCGATGAAAAGCAGAACGCGCGACAGAAAAACTGGTGTCAGCGGTGGGATTTTCTTTTAACGCAAATCAAAATGTTAGTTGAAGAAAAAAACAGTAAAGAACTAAAATTTTGTGCACGGGCCTATTTAAAAAAAAAAATAAGTTCAAAAATGGGACGAATCGGGCAACTCCTACATAGAGTTGCCAAACAAAAAAATTGGTACGTGCTGTTTTCATAGCAATTTAAATTTGACTAAATCGGGCTACCATTTCTTGGTGTTGTCATACAAAACTTGGGATTTTTACTATATACTTTAGAAACTGCCTGAGAACACGTCGACATGGAGAGCTCAAATTTGTACACGCCGTTTTCATGAAAATTAATAACACGAGTTCAAAAATTGACCAAATTGTGTGAGCCATTTTGGTCGTGCCATACAAAACTTTAAGTTTTCATCATATATATGGATACTGCCTCACGCGTTAACGTGGAGAGCTGAAATATTGTACACGGGCTTTTAAGAAAAATTTAAATTAAGTTCAAAAATGGGACCAATCGGGTTTCCTTACAAGAAATTTGGTACGTGGTATTTTCATAGTAATGGTAAAGAAAATTTCAAAAATGGACTAAACCTGGTTTCCCCTTCCTGGTGTTGCCATACAAAACTTTTGTTTTTACTATGTTCTGCCTGAGAAGGCGTCGAGGTGGAGAGCTCATATTTTGTACAAGACGTTTCCATAAAAATAGCAAATACAATTCTAAAATGGAACCAACTCCTGCGTAAGGTTGAAATACAAAAATGTCGTGTTATACTGTATATTTAGACGAAGAGAGCTCCACTCTCCCACAGATATGAATGTATGCACGCATACTCATACACACACACACACACGCATGCATCTACAGACCAGGAGTGAAACATTTGAGTACGGAATTGTTCGATCGAGTCAGATAATAGCATAGATATTATGCATTTCTGAACGCCGCACCCCCACCGCACCCCATGCAGGTATCTATATTATCGCCGGGCAAGGCCGACAGGCGAATGGAATTTAAAAAAAGATTTATTTTTTTACAATTAAAAGTGAGTGGATATTGTTTTTGAAATATACCTATATATAACTGTTTTTCACAAAGCAAATTTTTTTTCTGACCCAAGTGATTTTTTTATCTTTTAACTCACTTTCCCTTTCTTTTCGGAGTGCCTTTTGATTAAAAACAAAATAAAAACAAAATCCCTCGTTTAATTAACTCAAGCGATCTTAAGTTCTCTTTAGTAACACAAGTAATTGATATAGCATAAAAATTTTGTTTCATAGTTATAACGTTCGTTCCTCGTTGTAACTTTCTCTAGTGTTTCAAGATTGTTGTTAGACGAGCTAAGAATTATTCGGCTAAGGCAAATCAAAGCCATACGCATAACGCAAATCGCCTTGCTCGCGTTACGCGTTATATAGGCTTCTCCAAAGTGATAGGCCCTCAAAATAACCTTAATTTGAATTGACCTCCTACACTTGCTGGACAAAGTGCACCTCCACTTCCTGCAACTTCACCTTTTGCAACTAGCAGACTCTCCACCAGTGAGGCACGGAACCTCATAGCTGAGTACGACGGCAATACAGAAGAGCTTCACAGATTTTTGGCTTGTTGTGACATACTATTCTCACAGCGTATTGATATCTGTGATATTCATTTTATTTACCTCAACATGAAAACTTTTTATATTTAACTTTCCTTATATTCAATAGAATCGAATACTTCATTCGTATTAACTACCACTGATGAATTGTACCAATGTGCAAAGGAATATAGGACACCTACCGTTGCAAAACTTTATGTTGAAAATTCGTTCGTTAGGAAATTATTTTTTATTAGATTATTTTGGAAATTCTGAAGTTTTTGGAACTACCACTACTCGATTTTCAAAATTAGGAATGCTTTTAAATTTTGTTCTACCCTTTAGATTTTTTTCAAAATTCTCGTGTCCATTTTTAGTCTCTTTTGAGATTTTTTTGGCATTTTGTTTTCGACTTGAGCTTAGTTAGCGTCATTTGCACAATTTTGAGCGTTTTACCATTTAATTAAAAAAACTATTTATATGAATCAAACAATACACGAAAACGATCAAAAAATACTTGTTTTGGACCCGATCATCTTCTATTCGGATGAAACTTTCACAGTTTGTAGGGAATATCAAAATAGCTCACCCATATTTTTTTGAATGCCCTACCACGCCGCACACCCGACAGAGGGTTTAGAAATATCGTGATTTTACGTCATTTTCAAAAAGTGATATCTCGAGAAAGGAGCAACCATTTTTTCTGATTCAAATGCCAAATGAAGCCTAAAGCTTCATATTTTAATAAAGAAATATAACAGTACTGAACGCAAAATTTTTTTTGTTAATAATAGAATTATTTAAAAAAAAATTAGTATTCACTAGAGAGGCCAGCACTTTTCTGTTTTTATTTTAGAGCTACAAATCTTCTCCATCTATGTACAAAAATTGCGCTGTTGTTCTTTCTTAGGCCCGACACCAGCAGACATGAGAGATGTCTTAAACGATGCATTATAATACTCCGAACATATTTTATTAACAATGTTCATTTCAATTCAGCGGGGGAAGGCCTTGGCGATCGGATACAGCTTGACCGACTTTCTTGGGTGAACAAGTAGACTGTTCTATTTCCCGTGATTTCGCAGAACTGGTGCGTCGTGGAAAATGATATTCTATGGGGAAAATGTTGACAAAACAGCACTATTTGTCATGAAAGAAAGAACTGTAACAATGTAGTAACTGGGGTGTATGTGACTCAAGTGCATGAAAATGGGTTTTCCGGCGGCAAAACGTCCCGACGCAGTTTTCTGAATTGGGAGGAAAGTACACCCAGCCATAGTACTCGTTGAGACCTTTAACTTGATATACAACGTGTCGTATTGGAACTACCCCCCGCGGGTTTGCTCCTACCCGCCATCCTCAAAGTATGCAGAGAAAAGGTTTCTTCTACGAATTGTAGCTGGTATTAAGCTGAGTCGAACAAAACCAATTTTTCGATCGGACATAATCCTAATAACTAGAGCTGATCTAAAGTGCGAAAGGTCTAGTACTTCAGTTCGAATAAAAAAGAGGGAAGTACTAAAAAAGTGAGTATGGGACTGGCTACAAATAGCTATCCGAGTATTGGAGTGTGGGTACTCAAATATCATCTCAGGACCTAAGGAATTTGAATCTGTACTAGATTTTCCAAAATTTGCTAGATCAAACTTTGAGACCCCCAAGTTTTCCTGCGCTGAATTGAAATAAACATTGTTAATGAGATATATTCGGAGTATCAAAGTGCATCGTTTAAGACATTTCTCTTATCTGGAGGTGTCGGGCCTAAAATGGCCATTCCCCTTTTGGCTGTCGGAAATCAGTTTTGGCACCGAGTTTGGGAGGGGAGACCAAAAATCATAACAGATCACACTGAAAAATAAATAAAACAAGTGAAAAAGCTAGAATTGGTCTAAGACCAATTCTCATGATACCCTAGATGAATGCACGTATGAAATTTCGTATGGTCACCCATTTGAGAAATTTTGATTTTTTGCATTGATTTCTCGCATATATTCCTAGAACGGCTCGTCGGACAGAAAAAATGATTATAACCAATTTTATAGGATTTCTTATTCTGAAGAAGTTTTCAGTACAATAAAAATGCCCAGGACTGATCATTTTCAAAGTATATGTAAAAAAC
This sequence comes from Dioctria linearis, assembly GCA_963930735.1. NCBI lineage: Eukaryota > Metazoa > Arthropoda > Insecta > Diptera > Asilidae > Dioctria > Dioctria linearis. Next base: position 334,895,282 of record OZ005740.1, on the reverse strand, counting down.
CTAAATTTTTATATGGCAACACCAAGAAGGGGTTGCCCGATTTAGTCCATTTTTGATCTTTAATTTGCCATTTCTATGAAAACATGACGTACCAAATTTCAGCTTTCTATGTCGAAGTGTTCTCAGGTAGTGTCCAAATATATCGTGGAAAACGAAATTTTTGTATGGCAACCCCACGAAGGAGTTGCCCGATTTGTCTCCTTTTCGAACTTAATTTTACTTTTTTTTTAAAGTCCGTGTACAAAAGTATGCGCGTTCTTGAGTTATCGTGCGCACAGACAGACGGACGGACGGACGGACATGCAAAAATCAAAAAAATAATAAAATAATATTTTAATATTATGCGTGGGTGACCAATTCATTTTGCTCTACCATCATTATTTCGAGGTGTTACAAAAGGAATGACAAACTTAGTATACCCCTATAGATTTCATCTAGGGTATAAAAACAATTAAAATACTGTATGCAAACTAAGTTGTACTTTCCTTATACAATCCTCCAGTCATTCTCACATGCACATCCTGAAGCATCAGGAACAATCTAAAAAAAGAGAAATATATATATTTATTCAGCTCAAACTCACAAAGCAATTGATAAATTAAAGATTACAAATGTAACTATATTTACATGCAACACTGCCAAGAAAGGAATTTCTTTGTAGTACAACAACAACAACAACGTGCAAACTGTCAACATAGCGATTGCTATGCAAAATTAATGCATCCTGCATAATAAACATTTGTAGTATTTGAAAATATGTTTAAATATGCAATTTATACAAATCTGTAGCATGTACATGCACATTTACTTACAATATTTCAATTTTTTTTCATTGTTGACACCTGAAACTATTCATAAATACTTAAAAAACATTATATAATACTTATCCGGATTATTAATCCATGAAATAGGTGACAAAAAAAACAAGCCAACACTGCACTTTCGCACTAGAAAACCCCGATTACAAATGTTAAATTGATGCAATGGAAAGTCGTTTTAACTAATTCCACTGAGCGCAACCTGTTGGTAATGCTCAAAAAGGACTCACCTTCACCAGATAACCATGGATTCGCAAAAATTAAAGACATTTTCTCACAATGACTGGGAAAGAGAGAGATGTGCGAACGACGAAGAAGAAAATTGAGATTTTTAAGTTCCACATCGGAAAAAGTCATTATAGCGCAGGGAGACGCCATTTTGCCGGATCTCAGTTTTTCATTGCTGCATATGCGGTGCATTTAAACTTTTTTCTACATTTTCTTACGTACGTTTCTTTAAACGTCATGAGAAAGCAATAAGAAAAACAAATCTTTTTCAACTATCATCGGTACCTGGTGGCAGCAAGCCCAAACCTCGAGGAGTTGATTTTTTTAACCTGTCGTGGTAATGAAAAAACGAAAAATGAATTATGGATTCGGGGAAGAAATTGTGTTAAGTTGAAAAAGAAAATAATAGTGTTAACCTTAACATAAACCTTGAATAAATAAAGCAGAAATTGTGTTTAACTAACATAAAACTGTATTTATTTTCTCTTCAACCAAAGAAAGCTTCATTTCAGGACACGAGTAGAAATCACGAATCACAAGTAAAACAGTTGTCCTATCTGAGTGTTTGTTTTGATCCATGCCATCACTTCCCGCCGATCGCTAGATATGGGATGTTAATTAAATATGTTATTTAAAGATTAATAAAAATAGATTATAATTGTGAATGAATTAATTTGACACACAATAGCAGTAGTAAACATAAGCGCGCATAATTTTCTCATTCAACATACACTACACAACACTATTCCACCTACATGCCGGAATCTATCTGTGGTTCTCGATTGGAGCTACATTACAAAACAAGAGGAATCTTCCAAAGCGGAAAATATTTAGTCGAGATTTTGGGTGGGGGTGGTTTGCTCCAATATTGGTCAATTCCAGTATACGGTGACTTTTAAAATTCACTTCTCAAAAACGACGCCGAACTCCATCGCAATTTTTTGTACTTGGAAAGACAAGGCTTCTAGCTGCAATATAAAAATTCATCAAAAAAGAGTGCTAGCGATCTTCAGTAGAAACAAAAAAAAAACATTATATTATACTCAGTGTAGTGCTGCCATACAGGTTACTGTGGTTTAAGATTCATTTGGCATTTCAATCAATATCTCTGTTGCTTTATTCTCGAGAGATGATTTTTAGAATATGATATTTCATCGTAAAATCACGAAATTACAAACAAATAAAAAAATTCGGTTGATCTATTTTGGTATTCCCTCAAACTATGAAAATTTCATCCAAATCGAAGATGGTCGGGTTCCAAGGTGATCGGTTTCGTGTGGAATGGCTGTATATGTACTATATATTGTATATAGACATTTTTTATTATTATATGTGTGTTGATTTATTTTGGTTGCCTTGCTCAAATTTGTAGATTAAGCACACGCTTCAAGTTACAACAATTGAATATTGTTTTCTACGAGTTTGACCAAACTAGTGTGTAAAGAATTATTGCATTGTATTCTACTGATAGCAAATAAATGTACGTTTTCCTATGCGCATTTTAGTTGGTTATTGCAAATTGTCGGTTAATTTTTTAGGCAATTCTCCATTACTTTAGGTTTATCTTAAATTCATATAATTTAAATAAATTAAATTTGAATGCATTTTTCTGAAGAATGCCTAAGCAGTGCATGTACCCTATTTCAATTTCCTTGTATATGTACATATTTACGTACATATAAGACCAGTACATTTTGCAACCGCATATTTGAGTAAAACGGTAACTTTGCGGAAGTTGATTATTAGGAAAGTTTTTTCTGGTCTTGAGTCCCTAGTGGTATGAAGTAAATTGCTTCAAGTACGTTTAAACCGTACAAAATTCATTTCCGGTATGAGTTTCTATCGACCCTCCCAACAGTAATGTTCAAACATTCAAATAATCTGAATAACAAGATTTCCAAGGCAGACAAAACTGACATAGGAAAATTTCAGAGCACTAATTTTGTTAGATAAAACTTCTAAATGAAATAATTATATAGTAAAACAAAGTCAGTATAACAGTCGCCACATCCGTTGCCTTTTTTTTATATTAGACTAAGAGCTGGCGACCAAAATATTTACGTTATTTCATAAACAAAATTTTCCACCTTATCATATTCTCTTTACATCGTTGATAACTTAATCGGTGGTCTGCCTTGCTTCCACTGGTGGTCTGCCTGGCTTCCACTGGTGGAGAGCCCTACAGGATGGCGGTGAAGGCCTAAAAAAGCTGGTTAACTTACGTGATTTTATACAGGCTGATTTTTGGTGTGGCAGGTGAGAATTATATTTCATGATCAATGGTAAAAGTGACAGACACATTAGACGTTGGGAAAGTGGTGGCAGACGGCAACAAAGATGCGGAAAAATGTATATAACTTATGTACGTCATTCCAGGATAACTCGAGAACGTTTTTACCTAGAGTGCTGAAATTTTGCACACGGTCGGGCAACCGTTTCTTGGTACTGGCATACAAAAATTTAGGTTTTTTACGTATACTGAAAAAATGATCATTCCTAAACGTTTTTATTGTACCGAAATGTTCTTTAGAATATGAAACCCTATGAAATTGGTTATAATCTGTTTTACTGTCTGACGAACCCTTCTATAAATGTATGCGAATAACCACTTCAAAAATCAAACATGCACAGATGGGTGGCCATACTAAATTACATACGGGCATTCATCTATCATAAGATGGTCTTATTGTTAGACCAATTCTAGTTCCTTTACTTGTATTTAGCTTGACTTGTAAGTATGGGTAGAATCTTGGAATCCATATCTCAAGCATTTACCAACTATCTAGGAGGCTGTAATTGTTGCACAATAAAATTGTGCTTTGCTGACAATTCCATACAATGGAAGCATAATAAAATGATTTCACTCAGAAAGCATAACTTCCACCTTTTGAGTTCACTCTTTTGAAACACTACAAATAGTAGCGAAAATCGTAAATTCTCGGAACCCGGCAATAGTGAATGGATTTCCATGGAACTTTTTCCATTGAGTTTCTTATCGCAAGAACTTTAACCTTTTACATAAAAGAAATATTGCTAATAATTATTTTATTTAAACAAATAATACTAAATTATCGAACGAACCGTTATGTTCTTCACAATATAATTGGTTTTTTCTGAATACATATTATTAATATTGATTCTTACAAATGTAAAAGAGACAAATCAAAATAGTTTAAGATAAAACGAAAATTGTGTTTAACTGTAGTAACTTTTACCATTCAAATATGATCATCGAAAATTGTATTCTTATGGTTTTCGGGACTGCTAAGTATGAATATATGTTAAAAAAATCAAAAGTAGTAATTGCCAGATATGTCCAAATTTAACAATATGGATTTCGATCATAGTAAAACATTTATTTTGAAAAATTTATGTAAAAATATTATAAACAAACAACTTTTATAAATTAAATTTTAATACCTGTTCCTCTTTCTCTATTTCAGAAAAATGAACTGAGCTAAATACCTACTAACAAAAGAAAGTACAACCTGCATTGAATTGAAAGTTCAGAATAATAAAAAATAAAGAAAAGTAAGTTTTAAGACTAAGAAGATATAATTTGGTTTAAGTTTATCTTAAAATTATTTTAAATACTGCTCCTTAGCATAAAAAAAAAGATCTATTATCCTATAGAAGGATGATACGAAGTGGGTTCAAACTTGCGTTCTAAATGTATTGACGGTGTTTGAGGTTTGTATAGGCTCTAAATATTGTTTAGATGACGTGGCCGTACAGTAATGAGATTCCTTTTTAGGAAGCACTCTGATAAGAAAACGTTATTTTGATTTGCCTAGATATTCTGAACCTTAAACTCAGATGGTATAAACGGCACTTGAACCGATATACAAAAAAAAAAAAAAAAAAAACTCTGAAAACTAGAAAATCTTACAAACGAAGAAAAACGTTCTGATTGTAAATAACAACTAATAACTTTATTAATCTATACTGCGACCTTATATCCAAGTAATAATTAATCGTAGCTACCAAAATAGCTTATCCACCGAAATTGGAAATCGCGTGTAAAAATAAATTCTTCAGTTTTTGCTGAGTTTCAAATTTCTTTACATGTAGAAAAGTGAAATTACGTCAATGACTAAGAATTTAGTTTACATGAAGTGAGGTGGATGACTTTCACGCAAGGTAAACGAAATTGCGTTTCATATTACCATGACAATATGAAATTATGTTTATGTGAAGATTAGGCATTAATATAATTATGATAGTAGCGCGAAACAATTTCTAGTAAATTATTTATATATGTACAAATTGAGATTAATCTATGGATAAATGATGCAGCATTTACTACATTCTTATAAACAATTGAACCGCAACAGATTAATTTCATGATTTGCGTTTCGGTTTCTTCTTGTAGGAGCATTAAATTTATGTAACGAAATATTTTTAAAACTACCTATTCGATCACTGATTTCCAAGGAAAAAAGCAAGCTAAAATTGAAGTGCTAAGAAACAACTTTCTTACATACTACTATCTACATTCGTTGTACTTACTTGGTGAACTGAACGACAAGTAATTACTATATTTCAATGGGGAGTTCAGTCCAAATTGAGTTGAGTTTCCTTCAATCTGTTAACTCCACAAAACTAGACAGATTGAGTTGGGTTTTGTGCAAGTATTTGATGGAATAGTGTTTTTGTGTTTCTACCTTGTGCTAAACATGGCGACAGGCCAGGTGCCTTCGACTGACGAAAAAACTGAATTATAATTGACAGTAATGTAATGTTCTAAAACTAATTGACTGAAACGACATAGAAAGATAGAAATACCTATACAAAATAATAGAGAAAGAGTTCGAAAGTAGAGGACTCGCGAACAAAACTTCTACACAACTAGAAATTAAGTGGAAGAATTTAAAGAGAAATTATACTGCAGCGAAAAAGTCAACACAACAAGCGATGAAGGAAGAGCCACGTGTGAATATTATGAACGACTTGATCACTTAGTAGGTGCAAAATCTTCGTCTTTCACAACAACGAATTCAATCAATTCTTCTGATAATACAAGTAACAAATTTCTAGCTTTGTTATAAGAAGCATACCAGAGATCTCTGATATTGAAAAGGAACCAGCGACCGGAACTGGGAGGGGAACACCAAACAGGACCAGTTAGTCAATAAAGTGAGGAGGACGTGCCAAGACTTACAAAACGAATTCCTCGAACAGCAGAAAATTTTAATTGAGTATGAATTCAAGTTGCACGCAGAGGAAGAAAAGAAGCTTTTAGAAAATGTTTGTAAGGAAACTGCGAAAATGTTTGAATAGAGTAACAAACGTTTTATATGTGAATTAAATAATTAAAACCCTACTGAAAATAAGAAAAATGAAAGTGTAGAAAATGAGCTAATTGAATTAATTCAGCTCAAGAAAAAAGTTAATATTATTAAATTGTACAAATGAATTTAAAAAAGGCTGAACTTTTCAAATTCTCTAACTGGATATTTATTGATTTGTTTGTTTTACAAGTGTTCCCTAAATAATACCCAAAATTATGAAATATGTCTAAAGGAAAAATCATCACATTTTATATGTTGTTTTGCTCTAAATGCTAACACCTTGAATAATTGGAAAAATTTGCACTAAGTAAACCTTTAAATGGTAACGAGTTTGACTGGCAGATAAATCGTGGTAAGTGTTCGAGTGGTGGGGCTGTGGAATTGCATAAGTTGCAGGTAACAGTTGTGATTATAGTTATTGATGTCCAAACTTTTAAGATTTATTCGGAGTTCTAACATTTATAATTTGCCATGAAGTTTTTTTTGTGTATATGACAGAGAAAAGAAAAAATTATTGTTTACTTTTTAGTCCATTTTATTTACAAAAGTTATTTATTTTAAAGGTTTTATTTCCGGCTCAAAGATTTTCACACATATTGAGGGTTTGGTTGCAATCTGGTTTTAATTTTTCACATAAAATACTGCTTGTTCTTTTAACCAATCGAAAATTGTCAATCCACTCATCAAAATCATTGGAGTTAACAAACGTATTCCACCAATTTTCGCACCTTTGCTTTATCCATACTTTTGCTGATTTTCTTTTAGAAGAAAAATTTAAAAATTTCAAACCATCTTCTTGATTTTAGCACTTTGGAGTAGTAGTGTCACATTTCAAGGTTTTATTTTTATAAGCTAAACATAAAATCTCAATTATTATTATTTATTATATGAAATATTCCAGCTGTCAACTCAACTCAACTTATCTCCTTGGAAGAAGCATTTAGTTATCTCAGCCAGCAAAACTTATCGATAACTCAATCCTAAATCACTTCATGGAAACACTAGCCTTTTTTGATCGTGTTGAATATAAATTTTTTATATCATACCCCAAAACTTGCCAACCAAAGCTTGTCTTCTCCTCATCAGTAATCTTGATGCATTTTCAATTTGTCATTTACATGTTTGAAGCGGGGCCCACAACCGTGTTAAAGTGCTTATAAGTACAGCTAGAACTACTAATAATTTAGCCGTTCTAGGTAACATAAATGATATTGTTCTAGCTCGAATTCCCACGACGAGATTTTCAAAGCTGCTGCCTGCCTCTGGGTATTTCCAGACGTAGATTTATTTTTCGCTGAAAATAAAGACAGCACAAAACCAGAAAGAATCATATTTTTATTAATCAAATAAAGATCGAAACTTACCACATGTTTCTTCCCGGACAGGAATAACAACAGCCACCCAGTTGGGTTGAACAAAAACAATTGACAAACGCCAACCAGAATGTCTTATTCCCCTCTCTCAAGACATCAAGGAGTCGGCAATGCTGTATTACCGCAGAGCAGCCAACATAAACGTGCGACAGGATCCACACCTATAAATAGAGAATCGTTCCACACCATTTAATTAAAATCAAATCGACATTAAAATATTTTTTATTATTATTATTAGGAAATGATAATATAGCTTACAAAACATCAAACACTTCCAATACCTGAAAACAATCTAGAAATGTCCATATTATATATATAATTATCATTATATGATCATATGTTGTACTTCCTAAGCACAGCTGCTAGGGTCAATATACTCGTTTGACCTACGCCCAGTCTTTAAGGTCAACGGAATTTTCTGTTGCTACTAACGCATAGCTGCTAACGTCAATGTACTTTGATTGCAATGCGCAATTTAAAAGAATTTATTGGTTCCGTGCGCACTTCAGAGGCATTATAAGTAGCACGCCAGCTTCAATCTTTTTCTTTTTGCACCAAGTTCTCAGAGATTGTGCATCATTTGGAATCGACTTACCTAGTGGTTATACCATAAAATTGTTAACAATTTTACTTTATTCTGGGTAACGACTAGAATAAAGAGTATTAATATCATAGCTTTATCTTGGGTACCGACTGAGATAAAAATGTATATTCTGGGTCTCGACTCAATAACTATATCTTGGGTACCGACTGATATGAAGATATTTATTTCGGGTCTCGACCGGAATACATTTTACTAACTCAATAATTTTATCTTAGGTACCTACCTACTGATATGAAGTTAGTTTTTCTAGGTCTCTAGTGGAATTAATTTTACTAACTCAATTACTATGATAACGATACCTATTTCCGGTTCATGACTCAAATAAACATTACTAGCAACATCACCTTATTTTGGGTCTCGACTGAGATAAAGATCGTTATTCGTATACCAATGCCACAAAGTCGATTTCGCATTTTAAATTGGTGAGCACATTTTTAGATTCATCATTTGTTATATTTCACATAGCACGTATACCATTTATTATTATATTTATATATATATATACAGGGTGGGCCAAAAGTCACCATGGGGTTTAAAAATTTAATAACTTTTTCGTTTATATATTTTTTTTATTTATTTTTTTTAGATTATAAAATATACAAAATGGAAAATTTTTTACACTAAGTATGGAAAATAATGTCACTTAAATAACCGCCGTTATTAGCTTCGCAATGATGGGCTCTTTTTAGAGCATTTTCCATAACATCTTTCAACATTTGTGGCTGTAGCGCTCGAATTTCTGCAACAATGTTGACCTTGAGTTCAAGGATTGTCTCGGGCTTGTTCACATATACTCGCTCCTTCAAATAACCCCAAAGAAAATAGTCGGGTGCTGACAAATCTGGCGAACGCGCTGGCCAATTAATTTCCGAATTTCTTGAAATTATTCGCTGTCCAACAATTTGCCTTAAAAGTGCCATTGTGTCTCGGGCAGTGTGGGCAGTGTGGGCAGTGGCTCCATCCTGCTGAAACCACATCTCAGGTCTGTTTTCAAGAGCAGGACGTAAAAAATTTTCTATCATAAACCGATACCGCTCTCCACTTACGGTTATAGCACTTCCATCTTCATTTTCGAAGAAGTAAGGCCCAATGATATTTTCAGATGTAATGCCACACCATACTGTACACCTAATGGGGTGCAATTAGCGTTGATGAATGGCTCTTGGATTTTCAGAACCCCAGAACCTACAGTTCTGCTTATTAACAAAGCCATTCAGATGAAAATGAGCTTCATCACTCATAATCAGATTTTCAATAAAGTTGATTTCATTTCTGGCCAACTGTTGAAATTTAACTGTAAAATTTAGACGTTGCCGATGATCTGCGGGTTTCAATTCTTGCACCAATTGCACCTTATATGGGAATAACAGTAAATCTTTTTTTAAAATGCGCCGTAGTGACGTACGAGACATCCCTAGCTGAGCAGAACGCCTTCTGGTAGATGTTTCTGGTGTTTCGTTAACACTTTGCTCTACACGTTCAATATTTTCGCAGTGTGAATTATACGCGGTCTACCGGTTCGAGGCAAATCACTTACGGTGCCATGTTGGTGGTGACGATCAACTAAGCAACGAATCATGGCTTCAGAGGACGAAATTCTGACGTTAAAATGGCGACGATATGCTCTTTGCGTTAAAATAATTGATCGCTGATTTAAGTAATAAAATTCTATTATTCTGGTTCTTTGTTCAGTTGTGAATCTCTCCATTATTTATTCTTCAGATGTTATTTATATAATCTAAAAAAAATAAATAAAAAAAATATATAAACGAAAAAGTTATTAAATTTTTAAACCCCATGGTGACTTTTGGCCCACCCTGTATATATATGTTTGGTGCCATTCCTGAAGATTATAACAAGTTGTTACATTGTTGTGCATAAGTTGATAGAATACATAAGTGAGATATATATATTAAGTGACCCAATTGAACTTATATACATAAGTGAAATCTAGTTAGTAAGTGACCTAATTGAAATTTATTTGTTAAGTGACATATTGGAAGTATATCTTTCGCGTTACATAAGTGAATTTGAAATCTATTGTCCCCATCATTTTATATATTTTTTTGAGTGTTCTCGTTGGGCAGAACATTTTATGGTCGTTCGCAGTCTAGTATGTATAGTGGTTTATAATTTCACACATCTTAACATGAGTGCACTTCAAAAACATTTGGCTAACCAAGCCACCTCTGCAAAGATCCTCGAAAATTTTTAAAGTAAAAAATACAAAAAAAGTGGAAGTGCCAGAAATGTGTCAATTGCTTCTGAGAGGTATTCTCAGGACAGAGAGACGAAGCATTGTGCAACAAGTAGTGCACCATTTTCCACAGTTGTAAGTACGTTAGTTTATCCACTATGGTACTTTAGTACGGTGCTAAGTTTTTTGTAGCGTTAGTTTGGTCTGAGTATTATTTAATATGTCTGTTGTCTGGTCTGAATCTTTGTATCATGTCCTATAACTGTACGAAAGAGCAACTTTTGTTGTCTTTTGTATATTTTATATCTGCCCTGTGTAGCATGACAATGTGTGTATGATGGTTTTACAAGTTATGCTTCACTCGTGCACCCAAAGCCTGATCCACACAGAAAGTCTATGAATATCATCTATCAAATTCCGCTATATATCTGCTAAGTCAAACCTTTTTGACTGTCGACGAATTTTATAGGATTTTCGAAGGACCGTAATTTAAACAATGTTTTTACCTTTTAACATAATATATTTTATCTATTTAACACGATGCTCTGGTCTCATTGGAAGCTATCGTACAAGTGACAATTTTATAGCGGGAGCGTAGCTCACACCATTTGTAGATAAATGACAAATTACATAATGTGAATAGTCATCTGAAAATTATAAAGTTTACAGTGCAGTGGTGAACTAAACAAAATGCAGAGCAATAGCCAGCAACTAAGCGAAGCCAAAGAACAATAGACGGAAGCTATCCTCGTCCATATAAAAAGGGGGCAGCTAGATAAAACACATGAAATTTTTTTGGGATATCACCGGAAAATTTTCTGTGACTTAAACGCTTACTGAAGTTTAGAATAAATTCAAGGCTTAGGGACATTACCACACTGAGAATAAAATTCTATAATCTCATGTTTTGCTTGTCTCCTCTTCTTTCTACTAATCACTATTTAACAAGTTAATTTGGGAGATATCCAATTAACTGAAGTTAAGGTAAGGGTTTCACATAAAATTTCATTTCGAGGCATATCTAGTAAAATGTGGTAGGGAACTCCGGTCAATTTCCATACTAAATAGATATCCCAGTTGATGTCTAGGTGAGATCAGCAGTGAAACCTTTTGGGATATTTTCAGAGGTTTATTACTGATTTGGTTTTGGATCCAGGAGAGGGCATGGAACCTTTTGGGATATTTCCAGGGGTTCAATCCATAGTCCAGATTTAGGTTAGACACTGGCACAGAGATTAGCTACATCAACCATCGAGGCTTGACCATGCCGCAGGAAGTTTTCGGATAACTAGAAAATACACTAATCCATTTCAAATATATACTAACCACGATTTTTATACTTTGATTTTTTTTTACAACAAAGATTTGAATTGCTATTTTGCTCTACTGATACAATTTTTTTCTTTTTGCAGATGAATAGTAATAAGTAGGGATTACATTTTTTTTAGTATTAATTTTTTTCTCTGTGTAATCCTTTTTGATTTCGTTTAATTTTTCTTGTACAAATTTAAGTCTTGTTTTTGTTTGTAGAAATATTGTTAGTTTAAGAGAACGCAATAAACGTATTAAAAGCAGGTCAATGTTTTATTGAATCAGTTTACCTATATTATTATTTCACATTTTCAATTTCATTTTATTATTTTTTAATGTACAGTCATAGGAGCTGTATCACCAGTACTAACATAACATTGATAATTGAGCAAATTCCCAATGGAGTGTATAATTGAGCAAATCATTAAATGAAATCACAATGTTGAATATAGATTTTAATTGATGGAAATTAAACATGACTTTATATTGAACAAGTCTTAAACTACGAATTGAATATTAATCTTAATTAATTCAAGGTTGAACAATATCAATCAAGCTGATACCGTAGGATGCTCAATTATTTAACCCATCTTTAAATAACTTTTCCTGTGGAAATAATTAAATCCCGCAACCAACTTCTTTCTGGAAACATGTATACAGTCATCTTCTGCGGAAGCGTTAATTCCTTTTTTTCAAACGATTCCACCTTCCCTCCAGCTTTGCCTACAGTTATACAATAATCGAATACCACAAAAGCAGCACTTTCTTAATAGTAAACAAATTTCAATAAATAATTTCATGTTTATCATATATCTGTCCTGCGTAGAAGGACAGTGCGTATACGTTCGTCAGACATCACATTCTTATTCTGTGTTTATATATTGTTTAACAAAAAACTTTTTGGTAGGTATCAAATTTTTAGGGCATGTAGACTCCTGGTTGGCAATATTTAACCAGTGTCGCCCTAGCCACAGGGCTCATCAAAAGTTTTCCAAGGTCTAGCAGGCGTTTAGTCTGCTTAATTGTGTACATTATCAGTGTACAATTTCTACAATTATGTCATAATTTTTTATTTTGTTTACTAGCTATATCCTACTCTAATTTAGTTGTTCTTATCTTTTCAGATTGATTCGATCATATTATTGTTCAGTTTACGGTGCAATGGTATTCTTGTCACTGCACGTATTTGCAGAGATTCTCTATCTCGTTTCATCGTCCACAAGGGTTTCATATACTCTACTTTAGTTTCTCTTATGGGTCATTCATCATTGTCAGTTATGGTGCTATATGTCTACTATTTCTAGATATCTGTAGAAACATCATCATCATCAGCATCATTAATATCATCAATGAACCACCAGTAACAATAGATCATTAAATCTTCAAACCATTACATTATCAACAATATCAGGCAGGTATTTTGCATCTTTATCAGTGTCAATGTCCATTTTTAAAAAAGTGTATTGCAATATCAAATGTCAGCACCAGTATTGACGCCCCTTAATCTATTCACCAATACTAGCCATATTATCATCCACAAAAATAGCATCAGTGTCAATATCTTCAATGCAACTGATATTCCTCCTCAAAATCAGGCCTCCTATCAAGTTTTAACTTAGATGCTAGCCCCATAAGTCAACACCAGCATCAACATCAGCATGGACCTCCATGCCAGCGTGGACCTCCATGCCAGCGTGGACCTCCATGCCAGCGTGGACCTCCATGCCAGCGTGGACCTCCATGCCAACATCAACCTCATCTTCAACTATGGCATCTATATCAGCACCAGTATTACCATTCGCATTAATATCGATATCATCATCGGACCACACTCCAACATATTTGCCGAGCTATTATTAATAATACTTGTTAGTTCTTTATAAGCGGGGAGGTGTAAATACGTTAAAAAAATTTCAATTCACAATCTAGTAAACTAGAATCGAAGTGGGTTGTTTTGGTGAGCTGTCAAATACAAAAAACCAAAAATTGTGAATTTCTATATTTATATATATGAGCACTGTGCTGTTATTATTATTATTATGTACCACTTTACACTTTACTTGATTAATCGATCGATTGTTGACTGATTCGATTTCTGATAACGGGTCGATCTTTGTTTAGTGATTGCAATTGCAGAACAATTGCAGATGCCTACATGTATAAAAAGACAATTGGAAATTATAAAGTTTTGGTGGCATGTAGTCATTATTCATAACCTTAAGAACCTACAGTCGGTTCATTTTAAGAAATCCAAATAAAATAAATGACTGAGAAAGTATCACAACTCGAGGCAACACCAAAACGGCGTGGCCGGCGTGAAAATGCGCTTTTTGGCGTTACAAACGTTCCGTCGACCCTGGCAGTTGCTGGGCAGATGATAATAGCCAAAAGGAATAATTGTCCTACAACACAGATGTACTAATTTGAACAAATTACTGAAAGGATCCCGATTTTTGAGAATTCCCAAAATACGAATCTAAGTCAGAGCAGTCCAATAGACGCTTTCTTCAATCAAGCGCAGCATTCAAACAACACCAAATACGGATAACAGTCCAAAATCAAAGAAGAAAACACAACCAGCATACCATTCATAAATATTTTTTTTCTTTTTAATTGCATCCAATAAGCATAAACATCCAATCAGGAGCTTAGATTAGAGTCACATTTTCTTTTATTTATTAATCAGACAAACAACGAACTTGAGACTGAGGAAAACTAACTAAAACGCCCCAGGAGGGCGCAAAAACATGACTTCTGCCGTTGGGCCGCAGAACCGTTTTTCCATACTAGCTATTGAACCTATGCGGAGAAAAATTGCGAAAAAAATAACAATAAAAGAGATACACGGCAGTTAGACTTTCCTATATGAATTAGCAAAAAAAAAATATATATATATATGAATTAGCAAAAAAACTGCCGGTGCTGGTACTATGTCATCTGTGTTTAAGGATATGAATTCCTTAAAGCAGCATGGCAAAGCGTTGTACGGCAGGTGGGGACCAGTTGTCCACCGCCGTATGTGGTTTAGTTTAGCCACCGTGGTACCAACGTGAGGTACTAGAAGGGTTTCCTCATTAAGTGGTGTGGATGCTATGTTGTGTGTGTGTGTTTGTTTTGTCTCCTTGTTGGTGTGTTAACTGTTGTGTTCCATGTGTGTTATATACCTTAGTAAAAAATATCTATATATATTTCTGTAAAGGCACCTATATAATCTAGCAAAAAATATAAATGTAATTCAGCATAAATGTATCCTGCATAGTTTAAATCATGTACAAAATTCTTATGTATAACTCAACCTATAAAAGTATATAGCTCAGCAAAATCATTTTTGCAACTCAGTGCAAATGTATATATCTAATTTGGCATTCCATGTTTTGCCTTGCTACTGTGCTATAACATGATCCATTTGCAAATGCGTGCTTCGCATTTTGTTATGGTCAAGCACCAAAATTTTCCAGGGTTTTTATATTTCTAAGGGAATGCCGTGTAGGCTCCTATTTGGCCATGCTTTACATGTTTCGTCCCAGCCACGGGGCTCATCAGAAGCTTTACCTATTTCTATAAACGTTCAGATTATGTTCTGTGCGGGTTTTTCATCCACATTTATGCTATGCTATTTCTAACGGTAATTGTTTATTAGGAATAAGTCTTCGGTGTCCTCACTCTATCTCTATTGTTTATTTGTTCGTACTCTTGTGATTCGTATCTATCTACCACCTTATTTTGTGTTCCAGTGTGTTTTCTTGGCTCTTATCGCATATTCCTCGCCCTTCTCCTTATTTTATATATATATTTGCTACACTTAAACAATCACTTACCCCCCTTTTTTCTATATTTTCACTCTTCACTTCGATGGTATCCTCCTCTATTATTCTAATTCTTTCCAAAACTTCCTCACTTTTTCTATTTTTTTTGTGTGTATGGTTCCGTTTACTATTTTATTCGCACTTTTTTCACTATTTTCTCCTGGCTTCACTATTCGGCCTCCGTTTCACGACAGGGCTTCGTTGAGACGTGCGCTTCTGTTTCCTTGATGAAGCTTAAATATGTTTCTTTAACGTGTGCGCTCCTGTGTGTGATGATTAATATGGTTAATTATGCTTCCACTACCAGGCATTACACCATCTTCCTTATTTATATTTATCTCTATTTATTATCTCGTTGGTATGCGTCCCCGGCTCAATGCCCATTTTATGCTTCCTTTGGTCATGGTTTTCTCCTATGCTTTGTGCGTGCCCTTGTTTTTTCTTTGTTATCTGTTCTTTTCTCTGTTGCCGTCTGTGTGTGTTATTCTTGTGCTTATAGTACTAGTGTTCTCAATTCTGTGTGTATATGCGTAGCTTTTTTTTGTTTTCTTATGTTCCATGCTTGTTGTGTGTGTGTTTTTGTGTTCCATGCTTGTCGTGTATGTGTTTTTGTGTCTGTGTTGTGTGCTCTTGTTCATCCCACATTTATGTGTACTATCCTTCGGTCTTCCCGTTGCTCTATCACTGGTTCCACAGTGCTTGGTGTTGGCTAGTACCGTTGTGATTAAACTCCCGAGCTCTCTATCGATGTTCAGCACTGTCCTGGGTGCCCCAGGTTTACTAAACAGTGTGGCCAATGACAGTGTCCATTGGGCACTTGGGCTAGGGCACCTATATTTGTACCTGAGCCTCGATACCGCTCTTTTCTAGGAGTAGTAAAACTATATGAATTAGCAAAAAAACTGCCGGTGCTGGTACTATGTCATCTGTGTTTAAGGATATGAATTCCTTAAAGCACAGACGAATCACCTATCTGAAAGCTTTTGTGGTATGCAAGTGTATTGAGCATGGAGCTCCGACAGCCAGATCTTGTAAGGCTTTGCGGAATGGAAGCTATCCTGCCTTCGTACTATCTACAGTGGAAGCCGACAAGATGACGAGAAACCTCAAAAAAATACTCGAGCATGATATAAAAGATAAGTACTATGGCAAATTCAATTCCTCCAAAGGCACCGCCTATGCTCCTAAATTAAGAAATCTCACGGAAACGGAGATTTTGGAAGGCCTCCAAGAAAATAATAAGACTGTAACTGAGGTGAAAAAAATGACTCACTCTGGTAATATCCAGGAAGAAAGAATTCCCACTGGAGCACTTCAAGTGACTTTCGATCGCCCCCCGTACCTACAAAGTCTGCTGCTTCGAGCATTTACCGAGTCGATGGTTGTATCCCGCGCCTTTTAGGTGCAGGAGATTCCTCGAATTTAAGTACCACGAAAGTCAACGCAGAAACAGCCCAAACTGGCAAGATTATGGAAGGGAAAAAGCGAACGAGGAAACTGACCACGTTTGTGACAGTATCTTTTACTGACCACGTTTGTGACAGGATCTTTTGTATTCTGTGCGATAAGGCCGGGGATCACTCTACCCTGGACGGCATATGCCCCAACTTTGCACGCGAAAATGCTATCGTTAAGTTGCAAATCGACCAACATATTACACGATGTGAGGCAAGAAAAATGGTACTCTATATGCGCTGACCTTCCTCCGTTCAATCAATCCAGAGTAGAAGCATGCCAGGCATCGCGTTCGCTCACGGTATAAAAAGAAACACAACAAATACAAGCTACAAACAGGATAACACTCCCACCACATCAAAAAATACCACACATAACAACAACGTAGATCTATAGACAAACAACACCTCGGACAACAAACCGTCTACATCCACAGGGCACTTTATAAAACGGAAACCCCAATCCTTTACTCAGAAGAATGTATACACTGCAAAACTTATGCAGAGCGCAAAATATACTTTAATGCACACACTGCTCAACCACTTAGTTATGAAAAGAATACCAACAAATCTGCGCATACCACAGTACAAAAACCTTACACTAAACAAAATAAGCGGCCAAGGTAGGCCCCTCAGAAGAGATAATAGCCTTCACAGCAGACTCGTAACACACTTTTGGGGCTGCCACCAAAGAGGATACCAACCTTTTCCTCTCGATTTGCTCCAACACCTTTAAAAATATATTCGCTCAAAATATAGATTTTCCGTTACTGGAAATCGACTCTCCTAAAACACGACGAGACAGCTCAGATTCGAAACATGTTGCAAGTGTCACACTCAGACGCAGATAGGAAGGATTTTCTGACCATCTTTACTTAGACAGACATTACTTTCACGAAGGGAGCACTAGCCAAATTGAAAATAAATTTAATCCCTTTACCTGTGGTTCATAAAGCCCAAAAATCGCAGAAGCATTACAAAAATCTCAAGATCCTACAATGGAACGTATGCGATTGTTTTGATAACCTGGGTATTCTTAAGCTACTGACAGCAGAACAATCGCGGTCCAACTTGGCCATACAAGAAGCAAACCTCTCATCCACCACCCTCCATCAATTTTAAAGCCTATGATATCTACTTTGCAAACATACACTCCACTCGTAGAGGGGGTGTAGCTGTACTAGTCAGCAAGAACATACGCTCTTCAAAAATACCCATAAACCCCCCTTTTTCAGCAGTAGCTTTTAGCATTCATACCAAGCCGGCAATAAAAGTGGTCTCCATCTATGTGGGAAGCGGGGATGGAGTTAGCGCTAGAATTATAAACTAATTTGTGAAACAGATCGCAGGCCCCACTTTCCTCTTGGGGGACTTTAACGCGCATCACCCATCTTGGGGATCTCGCATCAATGATGGATCACCTACAATATTAAGCACACATAACACCCCAACCCACATCAAACTTTCCTTTGCCCCACCATCCTTTGTCCTACTTACATACTGGCGCACACTAGAAAACCCCAAGGGAAGCGACCAAATCTCCATAGTCATCAGCATGTCAAGAGCTCTCCCATGCAAATTTCACATCCCAAGATACGTGGAACATCGTGCAAACTGGGAGCTATTGGGACGCATCGTCATCGTCCATAAAGCCTAATAGTAGGTTAAGAAGCATCGGTGCTTACAAAAACCTGACGTTGTGCAGCATACGTTCCTACCCCATCAGTAAAAGTGCCACCAAATTTCAACCTCCTTGGCTAACGTCACACGTCCGGCAGCTCGTAAAGCGTAAGGACGCAGCATGGAAAAATTTAATCGATTGGCAAATGGAGAAAATGCCATCCAATATAGAAAAGCCATTACCATCATGCGCCGGGAAATTAAATCCTCTAAAACACAAGCCAGGACATACTTTGCAGGCATCAATAATGCGGGT
Organism: Dioctria linearis; assembly: GCA_963930735.1. NCBI lineage: Eukaryota > Metazoa > Arthropoda > Insecta > Diptera > Asilidae > Dioctria > Dioctria linearis. The sequence continues at coordinate 334,876,264 of OZ005740.1, read as the reverse complement.
ACACCAATGAGCGAAAACTGGCGCAGGGCTAGAGCCATATGTGGGCATCCCACAAAAACAGGCTTCACGGCCCTTCGGATCGGTGATGTGATAGTTCTGGACCCCCGCTAATGGCTGAAAATCTTACTTCACATATAGCCCAATATTCCAGCAATATTCACCATATACCAACGTACAGGAACAAGCAGTCTGAGGGTGCAGGTGGCGACCGAGACCTTCATCCCCTATCCCTGTTTGAAAATCCGTTCTCGCTCTAGGAATTTAGGGAGACACTTACTTCCTTCCGTGGATCCACACCAGGCCTAGATAAGATCTCATTTTACATGCTCAAACAAGCGCTAGGAACCTGGTTCGACCGAGCTACAGGACTTTTCAACCTCGTCCTTAACCTGGCAGATTTTCACGAGCTTGGTAACTCGCCGAAATTCGTCCTATACCAAAGGTGGCCAATCGAATTCCAATCCCATCCGAAACTAGACCCATCTCGCTTCTATTTACAACATCCAAAATTCTGTAACAGCTACTAGCAAACAGGCTTTCCTGGTTGCTAAGGGAACGTGCTGCCCACCGTTACAAGTTACAGACCATGCAGATGGACGCAAAGCCTTCTCCAGGAACTGGAGCATAACCTGGCATTCGTACTCTCTAGACGCCAGCACACTGTATTACTGTCCATCGATTTCGAAAAGGCTTTTGGCAGAACACCTAAACAGGCCACGCTAGCTCAGGTGGAAAAACTGAGTGTAGGTAATAAGGTCGTTGAAATAGTTAAGTCCTTCCTTTCGGACAGAAATATCAAAGTCAGAGTTGTTGGACATATTCCACCCCAAACCACCTTCGCAATGGTCTTCCGCAAGGATCACCTCTTTCTGTCCAGCTCTTTAACGCCTACATTCATTCGCTTTCAGAGCGCCTATATATCATCTCGGATCTATTTTTCCACATTTGCGCAGAGAATATCATTTGCTACGTCTCTGGCGAGCACTCCGAGACATCTCGGTCTTGACCGACATGAGCCACCAACAAATTGGAAGCACTGCACGTCTGCAGGAGAAGAAAATGCATGGTTGAAAACTTTACAAGTGAAAGCGCCTCCAACCCCCATCTAAAAGAACTTTGGATTCTAGGACTTGTACTCTCACATAGTCTCAATTGGAGTAAACAAGCAGCAAATGTAACTCATTCGATTCATGCGAGGAACAACCTCTCGACACAGCTACCAAAATTGCATAGCAGCCTGTAATGGGAAAGGTCGATTATTGTCCCACGGTATATGGCTTCCTACATAAATAGAATACTTCCAGGATTCAAACTGCACTGAACTCTTCAGCTAGAATCACACTTGGCGACCTTTTACTACTCCCATCCAAGGCCTCCTCACCGTGTCCGCTTTCCCATCATTTGTCCAAAGAAGAGAGGATATTTTAGCTAATCTATTCTTTAAAACAGTGCAAAACCCTAACGCCCCTTTATGCCAAATCGTGGTGGATATTCTTTCCACAAACTGCTCAGGAACTATTCAGATGAGACGCACTAGTCGCATCCGTTCTGGTTTATTGCGAGCAGTTCGATGGAACATGTTCCGCCTTGGAGAGCGCCCTCTCAGCGGATCATTTTGAATGAACAAAAGTATGAGTCTTAGGTAAAAAAAGCAAAAGCAGATTACAGACTGACACATACAACCGATTAAACGCTAGCAAATACCTTTACACGGACGCTTCTAAGAAGGATGATGAAGTTGCTCTTGCCGTCTGCACCACTAGTGGCCAAGAATTGTTCCAAATTGGACGGTGACTACCAGGATGGACTAATTTCTTCTCTACGGAGTTAACGGCTATGTGGCAAGTAGCCGGGTGGTCCTACGGACAGTTGGGCACAACTGCTGTCTTCACGAATAGCCTATTCTCACTGAAAGCGATCGAAAATCGGAGGAATCAGAATCCGCTGGCAGTTAACCTGCGAAACACTCTGGCCATTGGAAGAATATTCTTGGCATGGTATCCTGCACACGTGGGAATACCCAGAAAAGGTAAAGCGGATCTTCTGGCCAGAGATATACAAGCGAGGCGAAACTATTTTTGCACCTGCATACAAAGCTATAAGGTCCCAAGCCATGAGGAGGGCACAGGAAACAAGACTCCTTGAGTGGCTCAGCGCCAGCTCTTTTCTTGCAATTCACGATAAGAAACTCGAAAGGTCTGGCATGCCGGATATGCATAGGCAAAAATTATATCTGTGGCAAGACTGGGTCATTTCATTGGAATAAAAAACCCGTCTTTCTATAACAGCCGTGTCCCTTATGCGTCTTTTGCGCGGGTTGTTCACTAAAAGCACCACATTTACTGCAAGAGTGAGGCGAGCTGAAGGGTATACTTAACGTACAAGGAAGTACCAAGACCCCAACAGAACTCCTCACTTACACTGAGGAAGATGCAGACATACTCCTCCCCGCACTTAGACTATACGGCACAAGAAGTAACATGGACTATAGACTCTTACACGAACGCATAACTATTCGTACATCTTTATATTCTTTGAATTATTTTTATGTTAATATATACACTATATATATATATATATTTATACACTAACACAATATACTAGGTTAGACTAAGTCTTTCTAAAAAGGTAAAACAAAAAAAAAACTTACCTTATTAGAATTAGGAAAATGAATTAAAAAAAAACTGACTACACAATCAATTTTCGAAAATTAAAGTCAGTTAAAATTAGACTTAATTGCCCAGATGGCCAAGTTGCCTTGGGCCTAAGAACATTAGGTTGAAACAGGCTTAGGCTAAGTGTTAGCGCTAAATAGTATAGGCTAATGTCAAAATAAATAAATAAATAGAATTTCAATTCCCATCTATTTATGTTGTGTTTCTGAACGAAGCGTATGCGCAAGAGTCTGGTGCTACTGCTGGATGAGTATAATATCATAAAATTCATGGAGAGGAATTTTTCGCAGTCCATGTTAATTATGTGCTACCTAATTCTCTCACTTCTTCATATCAGCATTGCTCTATAATATCCACTTTCTGGAAGTACCCATGTGGTTTCAATGTCGTCCCCATGAATTCCTCTCAATGGCACTACCGACGACCACAACAGAACTTTGGGTTTAACGTTACTGATGACGACGAAATGAACAACAAACAGCACCGATCGACAGTAATGACAAACGATAACCATAGCTTAATTTACCATCTAGCTGGCTCAGGAGACGGGATGATTCGTTTAAGCTTTTAAATGGGCGCCACGTGATTTTCTGTGTTGCGGGTATATCACAAAATCGGCTTTGAAATAAACTGCACAACAAATTACTGGGAATCACTCACTTAAGTAAAAAAAAATAGTTTCGGCCCATGTAAAATATAAGTAAAAAACAAAATTCTCATTACAGGATATAATGTAATACGGTACCTTTAAAAGGATTAAAAAGAAAATTCTCTAAACTAAGCCAGGCAGCCAATTGAAAGATTAACATGTAAATTTGTATTATAATATTGTACTTTCTTTTCCACAGCATTTCGGGTTACTGCCCTTCACCTTGATCTTCCAGAGTCGTACCGTAAAACAAGGAAATTAATAAAAAGGAAATCTCACTTTGGTCCAAGGATCCCTTTAGATTCCTCCTTTGCAATTTTAAGTTTCCTGTTAACCTTTTATCTTTAATTTTTTTTCTTTTTATTTTTAAATAATATATTTCTTTTCTTCTTTATTGGCTTAAACTGCCTACTTTTAATGCACGTTTTAGACTTTCAACACGGTTCACGAGACTGATAAGAGGAGAGCGGTCGTTCCCTTTGTCTTCAATATTGAACCTTCTGTACCATTTTTTTTTGTGTCTTTTGACTCGAATTATTCTTTAATACATCCGTAAAAAAATAGTGGGTTCCTAAACTGTGCAAGAATTAAATAAAGACAATGAATTAATATCTCAACAACGTCTCCAAGACAGACAAAGAAGGGGGGCAGTCAACGTCGGCGGTAATATAGCGAACGCATTATTAGGTGTTCTTAATACCCAATATGTAGTAAAAATTCCTCGAACAATAAATTCCGTTTTGGAGAATGAACAACACCTAATAGGGCTCTTTAAAAATCAAACATCTGTAATCGGTTCAAACAGAAACATCATCATACACAACCCAGCTACGACAGAAGAGAAGTTCAAGGCCCTAGATGCTCAAATTATTTCACGGAATGACGGCCAAACCTGGAATAATTAATGAGCATATCATATTTCAAATAATGCTGAACTGATAAATGGAGAGTTTTTGGACCAATTTATATGAAATATTTGTATCAAAAATTCATTCATCCCAATAGAATCATATTCACTTTACTAGGCCGTACCTCCGGATCGAAATTAATGTTATCCTTAAAGAGAGGAAGAAGCGCATGAAGTTTAACGCCGTGTCTGCAACCGGCTCCAATCAATATATCATAAAAACCCAATATAAGCGCACGCGAGTTCGAGCTACCCAGTGCTACCACAATGCAAATTAACTGAAGTGCAAGAACAACCCATTTGGATCAAATTGTCAAACATTAATGAACGAATATTTACCCTAAGGTCTACAACATTAACTAACATAGTCTGTGATGGTGAAGCCTATCTTGAGTGACCCTGGTCTTCTAAAAAGCCACCCAAATTGTGTAATAAAAGAGGACTACGTTACCAAACATGAACACCAAATCTATTCAAGTAACTCGAAAATTTCATATACGAAACTGGGACTCTTCTACGAAATCATAGCTCCCGAGCAGAGACCAACAACGCTAGCTGATAGCACTCGATATCAAGGCCACAACCAAGCATAAGAAGATCTACAAAGATAGGTCACTACATTCTCTTCAATCAATTTGTTGGATATGCACTAAGCTCACAACTGCATAGGGAATCCTTCGCTAATTTCACGCCCGCATTTCCTCACTGTCAGCAAACCCCATATTTTCAAGCACGACATGCGACAGTGAGGAAATGCTAGATTAGCAAGAATTATTTTAATTTAAAAAGTAAAAAAAGCAAACAGTCAGCTCTAGATTTAACCAAGAGCTACGCGAGAATTCAGCCACAACCAGAATTAATTAAATATTCTTTAGTTAATACTAGTTCTAACAAAGCGCTCTCGTTAATTCTAGTTTTAACTAACAAAGCGCTTAACTATTAGTTAAAACTTGAATTACCGAGAGCGCTTTGTTAGAACTAGAATTTCCTAGTAAATTCGGGTTTTGACGGATTTCGTGTCTTCACTGTAACATATGCATCAAATGCAGGACGATGGCTTGAGATATTTATGAAAATATCAAATTACACTTCAAGCTATCGTCCGTCGCGATAATTCTGGGCATGCGCAAACATGTCCAGCGAAAATAATTTTCTCAGAATACGAATGCTAATTAAGCATTTTCTTATCTTGAACAACGAGACTTGCGATTTCAAAATCTAAGTCTTAAAGAATTGATTTTTAAACTTAAAGACGGTTACTTCGGCGGTTCGGTAAAAAGATAAGGTACACAAGAAAAAGTACGAAAAACATAGAAAAGAAGTCCATTGAACGGGCCAATTAAACAAAAGCTGGCAAAAAATAGATAGCAGAAAAAGAATAAGAAGGTTAGATTTGATCGAAGGTAATTTCGCGAGAACGGGGTTGAGCTTGGCACGACAAGATGCGAGATATCTGTTCCTCGCGGGATTACAAGCAATTTGGAATGGTCAATTTTGTTGATGTTGAAATTTCTGAAAATATGTGTCACAAAATGTTCATTACCAACAAAGCAACTTTAAGGTATATATAATAGATATGTTCGAAAAAGTATTTGTTCTAGGGCAAAAGGTATAGGAACTACTCTCTGTATTCCATCGTTTATCTCTTCTTACAGAAATTGCAAACCCTTCTGGGAATGGGATTGTAGAACGGGCCATCTTTTGTCTCTTGTAGGTTGTTAGAACATCTCTTAAAGGATCTTTCAAAAAGGATATTTCTGATTGAATTACATTTAAGGTGCAGTCGTCTTGTATTTTCAATTTTTCTGCAATGCTTTGTGTAAAATATGTAATAAATTTAAATAATATATTTTGCTTGGAATAAGATATATTAAGTGAAGTTACATCATTAGAAAATCTCAGTTCAACTAAATATAAATTGCATAATGACACGTTTTTATTTGAAAAAGACAATTCTGAGGAAATTGAAAAGTTTGTTGAAGGACCTTGTAACTCTTCCGGGCAATCTTCTTGGACAGATTGAGATTTTTCGTTTTTATGATATAAAATTAAGTACTTTTTAAGTCCATTAAGAGTTTCAAAAATCCGTTCACAGCTTCGGTACCCACATGGAATTGCTTTTAGAGTAATAAGGCTAACGTGCAGTGTTCGTACATGTTGCACATATATACGATAATCGGAAAGACTTTTTTTTACAATATTTACATATAAGCTCCATTTTCAATAGTATAACATAAAATATTATTTAGTTCGGTTTTCAAAAACTTAATATATTAGTAAACAAAATTGTAGTTATTTCCAAAACTACTAATAGAAATTAGTACTGATAGTCCTTGGTAGAATAATAATGCCACAACAAATTGTCAGATTTTATCAAAATTAGTCAATATTTAGTCTTCTTTTTAAATCCCTCATTCGTGCAGTCATATTTGTTAATCCCATTGCATAAATAACCTGTTGAATGAAAATCTGAAATGCTGCACAACGTTGATTATATTTGCAATTGAACACGAAGTAAGACTTAAATAAAGTATCCCAAGCATGAATTTCAGTATTTTTCTCTACAGGTATTTCTCTGTTGTCCAATGCAATTGTGTAGTTTGAAATCACAGCCTTGTTACTCCCATAAGCAATGAGAAAAGGTGCTTTATCTCCCGATTTTTCTGGAACAGTTCCTATCCGAAAACATAAAAGTAATTTAAATTTAGTTGCTATTGTTTAATTTCATGAAGTATACATACCTTCTGAAATTTTATAATTCTAAATTTCTTATCTTCTTCCTCAGAATGACAACGGCCCACTGCTGGAAGTATTTTTAGAAATAGTAGAACTGCTGTCGTAGTTTCGCACCATTCTAAAATAATAATTAAAAGTACTCATAATGAATTCCATATTAGCGAAGATAGTTTAATTGTCACATGCTTTCATGATCAGCTACATCTTCTCCATAAATAGAAATCTTCCTAGCCTCGGACAGTAACGCACCAAGGATTTGGCTTGGGGGGGGGGGGGGGGTATGTGTGTCCCAAGTCCAAAGGAGTCGGAAAAACGGGACTCTAAGGTCGCGTCCTGCGCCCATCTGAGCACTTATATACCGCTATTGTATATTTAAACGTTTTATTTTATTTTATGGGACTTTGTAATTAAATTTTATGAGTACATATTTTGTACATTATCTTCAAAAAGCTGACTTTCTGTGAGGGGACCGGTCCCGTTCGTCCCCCTCCACGGTGCGCCACTGGCCTCGGATAATGTAAATATTTGCTCTTTCAGTGTTCTCCATTTATCTACAAGTTGGTTTTTCTTTGTGCATTGAAATCTTGTTGTATCTAAAATACGCAATTAGTGAAGAATATTATAATACTCTACTGATTTGAAATAAAACTTACTAATCCCGGTGTGTCTAAGAATCTCAGAAATTCTCTCAATATACTGATATCGCTCTCACTTTCCTGTAAGGAATAGTTTATTTCATACGTAAGAAAATGTCACTTTTCTGAGAAGTTGGACATGCTCTTTGCAGCCAGCGAATATCTTCGGAAAAGTCAATACTCTCCGTTGGGTGCAGGTCGTTTCCAGTTGAATGTACCAAATTAGATTTCCTTGTACGGGAGCAATTTCCGGCGATTCTGTTAACTGTCCTCAACCGGTGTCCTATATAACCACCGCGATTATCTTCGTCATAAAAAAAAAATGAGTTAAAATTATTTTCTGTTACGTTTATGACAAGCTTATAATTCGCACGTAATTGTTTGGATTACTTCCTATGCACAGCACTGGAAATAGCTCCGCCCTTGCTTTGGCCCAAATAACCTTTTCGTCACGTGAAGGGTAAAAACCGCAAATTTCTGTAAGGTGATTTACAAGCAAATTTACCATTAATTTTCCAGACCGATCGGATAAAGTATTTGTGCTATTATATTCTGCCAGTAATGCACTACTATGATATTTTAAGTAGTTATTAAGAGCCTGAAAATGTTGAGTTGTTTATGAAATATCACACATTAAAATCAACTTCGGCTTGCATTTTTAATCGGGTAAGAGTCAAATTTGTTTTTTTTTAATTCACCGATGAACGGGTTATATCGCTTCATGGCTCCTTGGACGGCTCCGCCTTCATTCACAAATTCTTCCGTTTGACATCCCACCGATATTAATTTAGTTTTTTTCAGTTTCACAGGCAACTGATTTAAATGCTTCTGTTCACAAACAATACAACTCAATTTACATATTTTAATTATTATAGAGCGCATAAAAGTACCTTTGTTAGGAAGAACCTTTAAGGTTAAAACTAGGCTTAAATAAGTAGAATTTTCAATGAAATATTTAAAAGATTCTCCACCTATTTCCGTGTCTCTGTCATATAAACACACAAAAGAGTTGATCACTGAAATGCTAAACGTAACAATACCTGTCAAAGAAGCACTTAATAATATCAATATTTTCAGCTGAATTTAATATACTAATACCCCCTAGGCAGACGGACAAAATCAATGATCATTCGTTCGTAATTGATTTTTTCAAAAACCAAGTTACCCAAGGTTTTGTTGATTAAAACGAAAGTCCTGTCAATTTTTGTATGTAAATGACAGCACATTTTTAATAATTAAAATTAAAATTCGATGGTAAATCGATTTTTGAAAAATTTAATTACGAACGAATGATCATTGATTTTGCCCGTCTGCCTAGGGTGTAACAGTAACCCAAAAATTCTAGGAAGTTTACATTTTGATTTTCACTTTCCACCGTCACAAACTTCTGCACTTCATTATACACTGAGAAAATTTTTAGGAAAATACGCCATATTTTATATGTGATCAGAGTTATAATTATAATTGAAATAGGGATAGTAATAATTTATAGACCCAGAAGCCACAAAGTCAACCCCAATGAACATTGACAAATATATCTATAAATATAGATAATACCTCTATAATAAATGGCTATTACTATGTGCTATATAATCCAGCATATTCCAAGAAACTATGAAAATTAGGGGTAATTCTTAATTTTTGTCACCAATGTCGCTAAATTATAATGGTCCATCAGCTATACTTATTATCTTTATACCTATACTCCATAGCATTGATGAATAAAAAATGCCGGAAATCGGAATAGATTACATAGCAATACCCACGAGTTATTATAGGAGTTAGGGATTCCCTGATAAGACAATATCCCTTTAAAAATGGAAATCTGACTATAACACATAGCATAACCCCATGTTATTATAGGAGCATATTGTATAATTATTACCATATTTTTAGCTATGTAGCATTGCATTGAGATCAATATTGTAGTAGAATTTCTTATATTTAATAAGAATTTCCAGTTATAAGTATCACTTTTGCTCCTATTACTGATCATATTTTTGAATATGTCCAGTTGTATTACTATACTAGGTATTTTCCATAAATAATATAGTACCTAGCTGCAAACAGATTATAAAAAGGTTCTAGAATTCGATATAACAAACTTTTTGAGCTTATTATTATTTTCACCTTGTAATTAATTTCCTATTCCCCCTACTTTGAAGCTAAAAATTGAGCAAATGTGGATGGATAACGATAACAGCGTCCGAAGAATTTCTAGAAATTCATATATGATTTAGATAACGTGAACATAAGAAAACAGTTCTCTTCAATCAACAGAACAAGATGTTGTCATCAATATATAAGAGAAGCAATATGGATAAAAGAACACAGCTTTAATATTCCAAACATAAATCTGAAGATATTATTTGTCGTAAATTATAACAATAATTTAATGCTCAAACAATATAAATTTATTGTAAATAAAATAGAAATTCATATATGTACGTATATATGTATTGCAACATTAAATTATATTATAACATAATGAATTCAACTCATTTAGGATAATAGTAATAAAATTTACAAACCAAAATATTATTTAGGCATTGTGTCAAATACAAGATTAAGTTGTTTATAAAATATGATAATATGTTGCCTGTTGCTTGCGGTAAAATTAACTTATTAGGTTTTGACAGTCATTCTCAAACCAGGATCAGTAGAAAATAATATTTGTGATACAAAAGGTATAGAAAACTTCTCTAGTTCTATTTATAATAAGGCTCATTATTTTACGGTTCGAGTTTTGATATTTTAATCCAAAATGCATATGCTTTGGTAAATTAGGTTTTTCCATGTAATTGATTGAAATGTACATATATTCATTAGAATCCGAAATCTGTCAAATATACGAAAATGTTTCATTTATTATATGTTATTTAATATTATAAGAAAACAAATATCTAAAGCTTAAATATGTCACATATCCTTATATTTTTCAATGTGTTTGTGATATTTACTATTACATCTATTACGTATTTATTCTATTCAGACTTGTTTTAGTTTTTAAACAAATAATTCATTTTTATTATTTTTTATTATTGTGCAATTGAATGCAATGTATATGTTCGCAAGAATTAATTATGTTCCTTTTATTATTAATAATACTAAATATAATATATATTATTCGTTCTATTAATATATATATATCTATTAATATACATATATATTTATGTAGTACTTAATATATGTTCTTCAATCTACTTATGTACATACCACTCTTGTTACTTATGAGAGACTTTTTCTAAGATGTCATACAAAGCCCTTTATGTGTTGCACTACGCACGTTAATACTATTTAATAAAAACAAAATATGTATACGAGAAATGTTTCTCATTTACAGTTCCAGCAGTTTTCATATATTATAACACATTTAGAACAAAAATGTCACATGACATTCAATATTGCCATATTATTAAAACGAATACATAAAAATATTAATTCAAAATTGGTCAAAATAAATTTCAAGTTTTAAATCAAAGTTGATTAGTTTTATTTCTAAGGTAATCTTGAAGGCAATACTCAAGGTGAAAATATTTAAAATAAATTAACATATAATATGTTGTGAACAATATGGGCACAGTTTTAAGTGAATGTTAAAAACGATAAAATCACATTTCTTTTTGCTTGCATTAAAGTAATTTTACTTTGATTTTAAAAGACTCTGAGTGTACCTACATATATACAGGATGATTTGTAAGTGGTGGTCATAAATGAAACAGGTGATAGGTTGAAGTGTTAGAAACAACAAATTTTATGGCATCAGCAGTGTCAACCGTTTAGGAGTTGCGGGGTGGTTAAGAAAATGTGCAAGTTTTTCACAAAGCACCCCCTAACTTCTTTATACATCTTATGAAAGCGATATAAGCCATCCAACGAATGCACATATATCTATCACTACACCCCCTCATGTCGCTTGTTAGACGTCAAAGTAAAACAATTGATTAATCCTATTTTTTTTTGTTTTAATTTTAACGATTATTCCGTCAAAAAGGCCTGATAACCGTTACATGTTCGTACAGGATTTGGAAACCTCGGAATTTTATCTTTCATTTGATCCTACACATGTACCTCGTACATGCAATGGGTTTTGATATAAACCTGATTTTGTGATTGATAATTTCATTAATTGTCATAATTTTTGCTAATTTTGCGTGGAATTGCATAAAGTTCGGTGTGATTTCCATCGTCAGTAGCAACATTAATGAAATTATGCATCAAAAAAACAGGTTTAACTAAAAAACGCTTGCATGTAGGTAGGGAATATATGTGCCGGATCAAATAAAAGGTAACATCCTCAGGTTTCTAAATCTTGTATGAAAATTTGACAGTTATCAGGCATTATGGCTAAAAAATTTGGATATTTCTCCAATTTTTCTACTATAACGTCCTATTATAACTAGCGACGTGAGGGGGGTGGAGTAATTCGTTTAAAAAGTTAGAGCTTAAAAACACTTTCATAGGTTGTATAAGGAAGCTACGGGGGTTTTGTAAGAAACTTGCATATTTTCTTAATTTCTCTGTAACTCCGATATGGTTTGGATTCCCTCCCCCTCCCCCCAACCTCCTCCATGTCTTACAATTTATTGTTCCTTCCACTTCAAATATCTGATATTCTTATAAATAAAATTAACCGTTTCTTATAGACATTAACATAATTATGTAGGCACCTACAAGCTTTAGATGAAGAGAGGGCACATCTGTCCTTGTGCTGCCCTTCTCCATATAATAAATATAAATGATTGGAATGACATATACCCAAAGCGAAATTATGTTACACAACATATAAATCTGAATCTATTCTAATTAGGGAATAAGTATACAAAAATTGTTCATCGGTTCTACATACAACATTAACATACCTATAAGTATCAAAATAAATCGTTTCCAATACAAACCCGACCATAAACACCTTGCTGTCAGATATAAATAAATTTTCAATAAGCGCAAAAGTGGGATAATTATCGTTATTTCCAATTAGTACAACTCCTCCTATTTCATATTTAACATTATTTGTTTTCACCCACCTAACGAACTTGCAGCTAGGGTCTAAGAACTTTATTTGTGTTATGACATGTTCTATATCTTTCTTGAAATTGTGCACTTTGCTACCGAACTGCGTCCTAACATCCAAAAAAGAATTGGTTTTAATTGTGTGGGCTTGACTTAGCAAATATCGTTCAACAATGGTATATGTTATATTTTTACGAGAAGTGGTGGAGGTTGCTATATTTTTTACTGTTTATGCTTCGATTCGAAACGCATAGACCACAAGTGTTTCAGTGGTCCAAAATTTCTAATAATCATAGGGTAATGACACACAAAATGATGTTTTGGCTTTAAGTCAACTTAAAAATTTTCTCTAAGAAGTTCATGATGTTGTGGTATTAGACACTCTAAAATTTTATCATACTTTCGGAGATTTCATCTTTAAGTAATACATCAAGAATTGCCTGCAATGTCAGGAAAATACTCCACACTTCATTTCCTTCCGGGATCCACTGTCCAATTAGCATTCCTAAATATTTTGAAAATAAAAGAGCCTCTGAAGCAGAACACTTTAACTTGGACTGCCTTAGGTGCTCCTCAGAAATTTGTGGAGGTCTGTTTATACCATAATTGCAACCAAAATCAAAAACATTAATGCGATTGTTTAGACTGTTAAGACTAAAAAAATTATCTACGTGAATAAAGTGTTTAAGTATTAAAGCTATTTCGAAATTTAGAACTCCTTCAAGAAGGTCGTGCATGATATCAACCGAATAATTTTTAATAGCATGAAAATATCGTACTTGATTGAAAATACACACGGAAGATACACCAGTTGCAGAAATATCTGCCGCCTCTGCATCGAATTTATATGAATCCTCATCTCTGAGCAATGAAAAATCAATTTTGTTTGCCGTCTCCGTATTCTGCTTGTGCATTTTACAAAAGCGACAAAAGAAATTTGCAGAAAAGCTTTCCGTAAAGCCCAACATTAAGTTAAGGCCTTTATTATCGCCAACGCAGAGAGCTAATATAAAATATACTGTTTTATTTAAAATTCTAATACCTTCTGTTTCAAGTGTTTTGAGTTCGTCAACAATTGATTGAAAAACCCTGTTACCGAATCTCTTTCTGTCTGAATTATTGAAGATCATTACTAAGAAAATGCAGTCTAATTTTGATCTGTATTTTGGTGGAATACACGGAAGTGAATTATAAATCCCTCCAAGGCTTTGCATGCCAGCTCGTGATCCAAACGGATTGTTCACTTCAAATTCGTCAAAATAAAGAAATATGGGAAGAACTATATTTCTTTCATCAAAATTAATTAATTTCCCTTCCCAAAACTTCGTCTGCATTATGTTTGATATAAGCCAGTTACGGTTTTTTAGTGAATTGACATAATTCATTGCTTCATTAAAGATAACACCACATTAAAAAAATGTGCGCAATGTATTAATAATGGGAATACAATTTTCCTTGACATCAATTGTTTTATGTACTAAGTCGTTATTCTTTCTAACGGATTCCATACGTTCCCCCATTACAATAGAAGTCGAAGGGGGAAGTAGTTCATTTCCAGTAAGGAATTTTTATCTTTTGTATTCTGTCTTGAATACTTCTAAGCTTACAGTTCACTCATTAAAGACGTTGTTGATATCTTCCGTAGTAATTTGATCTTTACTTTTTATAAACTGGAGTATTATTTCTTTAGTTCGAGAGAAAATACTGGTGCGTAGGTATATAGAAAAAATTTCAAATAAATTTTGAATTGACTTTCTGCAAATATTTTGATTATTATACATATTTGCTACTAAGTCCAAACAGTCTTTTCTAAGGTTGTCTTTATGATCACTTATTAATTCATCAGAGCTAGAACAATATGCGTCAATAGCGTTTGACTGGCATTCTATTGTAGGTGTTGGTCGGACTTGTATTGATGAATTTTTTAATAATTTTATATAGCAAGACTTTAGTTCAATACAAGAAAAATGCTTCGTTATATGCTTTCTATATGCATTAGTAGTTTTAAAATATCTAATTTTTGGACAAGAATAGCAAATAAACGTGTCTTCTAATCTATGATACACTTTTATATGTAATAAATATGACTTCATTAAATTTTTTTTATACTTAAAACATTCCATTCTATTTTGTATCATCTTTTAAGGAACTTACAAGAACTGAAGGCCTGTCAAATTCAGTTTTAATGTTGTAAACACGTTGCTGAATGAATGTCCAAATAGCCTCGCTTGCCTGTGGAAACTTTGCATTTAAAGATGTGAAACTTTTAAAACATAAGTCGACAGCTGCAAGAGGATTATCCACGATGTAAATGACATCGTCGATTGCAATGTATGATGAGGTAATATTATCTAAAATGTAAAAGATGTTCATACCTATTTTTCTTTTATATAAAACTACTCACCTAAGATTTCACCAACAACAACAACTGTAGGCTGTAAGGTCAGCTTACAAGTCTTTAAATCTTTCCGGATTTCTTCTAGCTTTTCGCTCAAAAGATTTCCATTCTATTAAATTATGCATTGTAATTTTAATAAATTAAAATTCTGGAAAAATGTTTGTTACCTTAATATGGAGAATAAATGAATTTGTGACCTCTTCTCTGGTAAATTTGATGCGTTGTTGTCCATAATTTCATTTTCAAACCCTATGTTGCACTATAAAGGAAACGTGGCAAGAGTAGAAGGCTGTTTAACACGTTATCGGAAATGCTGGTATATTCCAAAGGACATTCCAACTTTGCTTTTTCGATCAGTTTTAAATTTAATTCAGGTCAAAACTTGAACAAATGGTCACTATGCCCTGGATGAATACTTTCGAAATCATCGGCTGGTAAGAAGCACCCTTTGGGAACCTTTACTGCACGGAATGTATTCATATATCCATTCATATTTATTTCCGATGTTGACGATTTTAATAAATTACTTCTGTACTCGAAAGTCTCCCTCCAATACGATTTGACTCTCTCCCAAGGCTCCAAGCTATTCTTTAGGAAAAGTATTTTACCAGTTATATCATCTGAGAAGACAGTTGACTTTGAACTTGACGATGAAGGTAAAGAGAAACCTTCAATTTTTCTTATATTTTTTTTTGATCTGTTGTAGCATTCCCACAATTTGCCAGAAGCCAATGTTTTCGTTTTTGGTTGATAGGGACCGAAATATATGGCTGTATCTTCTGAAGGAAATAATTCTAAGATCTCTTTAAGTAGAACTTCAAATCTCTCTCTAGATATTTTGAAAGTTTCTGTGCTTTCAAATTCTTTTTGAATTATTACGTTAGCAAGTAAGTTTCGTTCTCTACGATCCAATTTGTTGTGCGTTTTATAATAATTTTGCACAATAAGCCCATTTGCACATTTTAAGTAATCTTTTACTTTATTTGTACATGACCAAGCTGAGGATGTTGATGTTTGATCGTACTGCAGAGAGGATGCTTCTTTCTATGGACTGCAAAAAATCCAGTTAAAAAAAAAACAAATGTGGTTATCGAAGGAAGTTCTTGTTGAATCATGGGAAAGAGTTTGTAAAACCTGCCATTGTAGAAGGACTCCACAGTCGACCGATAAATTTACCTAAACGTCTTTCTGAAGCTATATCAGAACTAGTTCCACAAGTGGAACGACAAACGTCAAATCAGGAAGAGCGGCGGAAACCATTTGGAAGGTGTACTATTTGCCCCCGAACGAAGGACAGAAAATGCCAAAAAACATGCCAACGTTGCTTAAAATTGATTTGTCCTGATCTCAGCATTACAAAAAAGTAACAGCTTGCACTTTATGTGAGAATGAAGCATAAGAAATTTCTTTTATATACTTTTACAGCTTTAGGTTAAAACATAAGTATACTTTGTTAAATGTTTCCTAAATTATATAAAAAATAATTTTTTTAAAAATGTTTACTAATGTTAGTGTGCAATATGTAAGTGCTAAAAGTAAAATAATATATTTATATAGGTTCATTGATGATAATCAATTCGGGGTACACTTTGCACCCCTAAGAATTAAAGAACATTTTAATCAATTTTAATAAATGCACAAACAGGGGATATTCAGCAAACACAATTAAAAAAATGAAGAGCTTGTGGAAAAATAGGAGGCACAAGCAATGTCGATTGTAAAATAAGAAACTACTGCAGAAAAAGCATTAAATATAAAGGAAATTTATACTGAAATAAAGAAAAAAGCGGGACAAATTTTAGCACTGATATAAGATCAAGAGGGAATAATTATGCCTTTCGGTAGACGAAGCGGACGTCACTCGTTCAGTCATACGATGGAAAAGAAGAAGACACAGAAGCTTTCATCGAATTAATAGAACTGCTAGATGAACTTACGCCAACAGATCATAAAGAACTACCAAATTTATCACAACCAGAATTACAGGGAAGGCTACACACGCAATAACTAACGACATTAACACAGTTACCTTTATTAAAGATAAACTGATACGGAAAGTTTCCGTGCAAATTTCATCTGAAGCAGTACTAGCACAAATAAATTACTGATTTCTCTGCCCATGTTGAATATCTGGCTAGGCAGCTGACTAGAGCATTCATATCCGAAAATTTCGCTACTGAAGAGTAAGCAGAGAAATTGGCAGACAAATTTTCCATCCTCCAGAAGTTTGCTAATAACCTGTCTAACAGAGATCCGGAATTGAATCTAAAAGAGAAAGATTACAGCAACGGCAGTTGCAGCGGATATACCACAACAGAATAACGTGATGCGCTTCCAAAGCAGGCAGCCAGAAAGATTCGGCTTGAGCTCAAACCAATACCGGGGGCATAAGAATGGAAGATTTAGTAGGAACATATGACCAAGACAACAGAACCAAAGATTTTCTAATACCGGCCATCTAGTGAACCCAAATAATGACTCAAACCAAAGAACTACTCAAATCAGATCAATTACCGGAATCCTAGCCTTAACAGTTACCGTAACCCGCAGTGGAATAATGGAAATTAACAAAGTAAGAGAAGAATTCGATTCTATGATTCGGGGAAATGCCAAGCCCTCCAACCCTAAGACAAAGCTGATCGGTTGGGGGAATTCTCACAATTAAGCTAAGAGTTCACACGTTAAACATCTCTCTTACTAATTTCGAAAAAGCGTATGTAGATATGTGTAGTTCCGTATTCACATTTATTGTCGATACAGGAGCAGACATATCAATTTTTAAAAGAGGCAAAATAAGCGCCGACCACCGATATTATCCTAAAATACTTGTATCATACAAAGTGTCACAGATAATACAAGAAAATCAATAAGAGCAACGTAAGATACTCTAACTTCAACGATCATTTTTTGATCGAACACTTGTTCCACATTGTAGACAACGATGTAGCCATCGAAGCAGACACAGCTTTAGGACTTGCCTTCGTAACTAAATTCGAAGCACCCATTGATTACGACACTTGTATACTTACTTTAAATACAGCCGAAGAGTCAATCGAAATATCCATAATTAGTGGTCCATCCCCAAACGGTATCGTGATATGAGGTGCGAAACTGTTCGAAAAATCAAAAGTATAAAATCAGAAGCTAAGGATATTCTCCTAATTGGTGAAGAAATGGCACCAGGAGTTTTCGTGGGAGGAACAATTATCTTAGCAAAAGATCCATTAGTCAGAATATTGAATACGACAACTAAAACAGTAACTATCCAAGAACCCAAATTTCTAACCGAACCTTGAACCACATTTAATATTCATAACACAAATCTCCCCAAAAAAGAACAGAGCAAATAATTTCGGCTTGAAATCAATTTGAAAAATTATTTCAGGAATATCAGGACATATTTTCCCTCAAAAACGAACAATTTACAACCAATAATTTCCACGAACATCAAATAGAGCTATCAGATAAATTACCGGCTTACAGAAAAAGCTACAAAATTCCAGCGGTACATAAATCCGAAATCGATAATCAAGTGAAGAAAATGCTGGATAATAAAATAACAGAAAACTCTGTTTTTTAATTTAACTCCCCAATTTTATTAGTACCAACAAAATCAAGTACTCAAAAAAAAATGGTGGCTAGTGGTAGATTTCGGAAATATAAACCATAAAGTACTTTCAGATAACTTCCCACTGCCACGAATAGAAGTTATATTAGATCAAATCGGCCGTGCAAAATATTTTTCAACACTAGAACTTATGTGTGGATTTCACCACATTTCATTAGACCCAGCTTCTAGAAAAAAACACCGCTTTCTCAGCCAATCAAGGACAATACCATTTTACTCGACTTCCTTTCGGACTTAATATAAACCCAAACAGTTTTCAGCGAATGATTACAATCGCTAGGGCAGGTCTAACACCAGAAGTTACATTTTTATATATTGATGACATAATAGTCATCGGACGCTCACAAGCACATCACTTAAAAAATTTGTCATCCGTAATCAAGAGATTATGAGAGATAAATCTAAAATTAAATCCAGAAAAATGCAAATTTGTTCAAACGGAAGTTACATACCTTGGTTAACTATCATGTTGTAAAAAATTATCCTATACCCAAGACCGCAGATGAAGTCAGGCGTTTCGTAGCATTGTGTAACTACTACAGTCGTTTTGTTCCTATCTTCGCAGATTAGATAAGATTTGTGAAGGGGTGTATCGGCCATAGCGTCACAAGCACTGCTACCTGAAAGATCTATTGTGATTTACCGTTGCGTTTACTCCTTTTTCAGGTTCAGACTATTAATAAAGTCTAGTACCATTCTCGGATTGGGGTTCCTTGCGTAGGTTGGTGGAGGAAAAGCATGTTCGAGGTGGAGTTGTTTCCGCCTGGCCAATGCTTCGCAGTTACAGAGAAAGTGGTCCGAGGTTTCATGAGCAACCTGATAAAAAAGGCAGGATGAAGTCTCAGCCAAGCCTAGCTTGTTTAGGTGATACCTTAAGGGGCAATGGCCTGAGCAGAGCTCAGTAATCATAGCTCTTTTGTTTTACCGCCAGAGTTGATGATAAACTTTTTCGCTTGACGAAGTCGTTGTAGCCTTTCCAGTATACGGATTTGTGTTTATTCTCACATCCGTTTAGGGAACCTCAGAGGTAACGCTTTGAAGTGCCACAAAATGGTTCTGGTCCGACAAAGACACTCCTCTGTTGGCTAGGCCATCAACAATCATTGAGCTTCTGTAGACATTCCCAGACTATCCCTGACTTGACTGTTTAGGACTTTATGGTCTTGAGCCATTTATGCCTTTTTTATGCGGGTATTGGCACATTTTATTATGGCCAATATCATAATAGAACGTGCCAATACATCGGCTTGGAATACGGTAGGAGTAGAGCCCAGAGACTTTGATATATGGCATTTGCGGACGAATACGCCCAGTCAGACTCCATTGTTCGTTTTTGAACCATCTGTAAACAACACCATCGATCCTTGGTGGAAGGATGGTTCAGTGGAACGCCATTACTGTCGGTCTTCCAGAATCGCTTGGAATGGTCTGGGAACATCCAACTTGGGTGTGATTATATCAAATATTGTCATCATTTGCTCGAAATATATCTGTTTTAAGATACTTAAATGGCCAGATCCCCTGGCTTTAACAGTTTCTCCTTTTGCATTCTAATGGCACTGGAGATCTCTTCCTTTTTCACCTACAAATGTAGGGGTGACATGTATAGTAAGGCTTCCATGGCTGCTGTAGGACAGGTGCCCATGGCACCAGTTATTCCTAGACATACAAGCCGCTGGAGTTTTTGAAGCAGAGCCTCAGCCGTTTCTTGATTTGTTGTTGGAAACCATGCGAGGGCAGCATAGGTGACCATGGGTCTAACAACCGTGATGTACATCCAATACACCATTTTTATCTTCAGAGCCCATGTTCTGCCAATGAAACGACGACATGTGTAGAGATATCGCATCGCACTGCTCTATCGTTTACCTCCTCTGGACAGATGCGAATTCCAGGTAAGTGTTTTTATTTGGAGTTACCCGGAAATATTTGACTTCGTCTCAGAATATCAATTCCGTGTTATCAAGAAGAGGAGCTTCGATCTTTTTGTAAACGGAACGATAACCACCCTTTTGCGGTTTATATCAAAGCCTTTTCCCCGTAATGTGACTACTAGGTCATCCGCGTAGCCTTGTACATTAAAACCTGAACTGGCCAGTTTCTATAGCAGGTCATCAATTACGATCGACCACAGGAGTGGAGAGAGAACTCCTCCATATGGGCAGCCTTTTGCTGCGGTGATCGTGATTGAACAGTTTCCTAGAGTTGTGGTTATCCTCCCACTTCTAAGCGTGGAGTCTATCCAGTTTATCGTGGAGGGCTCAAAGACCTTATCCTCCGCAGCTGATTAAATTTCATCGAAGGAGGTATTAGTGAAGGCTCCTTCTATGTCCGCAAATGAACATGAGACCACCTCTTTTGCTTCGAGAACTTTTTCGAGGTCTTTGACTAAAATCTAGGTAGAGTTGCCAGCTTGATAAGCGAACTGCTTAGAATGAAGTGGTGATTTAATCAAAATTTTACTTCGGATGTGTAGATCTAGGATTTTTTCCTTTGACTTAAGTAAGAATGAGGAGAGACTTTCGGGTTGGAACGACCTGGCTAGACAACTAGCCCTTTTCTTACTTTGGGTATAAATACCACTCTGACGCCTCTCCGACATTGAAGAAGGTACCCTAGAGCGTAACTAGCTCCAAAAAGTATTTGCAGTGGAAGGAGAACTTCTTCAACACCTTGCTGTAGAAGGGCGGGGAAGATGCCGTCCCCTCCAGTTGATTTAAAGGGCTTAAGTGTGCCAATGGCCCATCTAACCATGTTAGGAGTGAAGATTCTGCCCACAAGGTTAACGCTCCTGTTAGAGACCCTGTACTGGTCCACCTCAACCATTCCTTGATCGAGAGTTAGAGAGTCTAGAACGTGGGTTTCTAATAACAGCCTGACTGTTTCCTCGCAACTATCAATATAGTTCCCATATCCTTTTTGAAGTGAGCCTAAACCATTTATGGGGTCCTTCGAAAGTACCCTATGGATCCCGGTAGCTGCGACCAATTGATCTATGCCATCGGAGAAGTTCCGCCAGGTTTCCTCTTTTGGATATCCTTAATTTATTATTGTATTCCGTTTAGCTCTGTTGAATAGTTTCCTGACCTCTTCTCTTTTCAAACTCAGTTCCATATTCCACCAGGGTATCTGTCGATCGCAGGTCTTTTGCATCATAGGGAAACTGTGTTCGAATGAAGTCAATACAGCCGTTTGGAGCTGCGCGGTGGCTGAGTCAAGCTCTTCTGTTGTGCTAAAATGGTACTGCCGGTAGAGTCACCTACAGCCTTAAGTTGTGGTCGATAGATTTCCCAGTTAGTTAGTTTAGGGAATCGGTACTCTTGACATGTGTTAAGTATGCCGTCTATATCGAACCTGATATGTCTGTGATCGAACATGGAAATCCCGTTTGATACATGCATGTCACCAGCTTATTTTTGTATTTATGAACATACTGGCAAGTGTTAGGTCCAGGACCACTTGTCTAATAGAGTTCATAAAGGTTGGCATATTACCGCGTTTTAGTATCTCTAAATTGCTAGCAATATAAAATCGTAAAAGTACTCACACCTGGCATTGGTATCCGTGCTACCCCGTTGCGTGTGATGTGCGTTTGCATTGTATCCAACGATGAATTTTACTACTTTTGCAGTAGTTAATGAGCCGGTTTAGCCGTGGGGGAGGTAATGTATCTGCTTTTCTGGGAAAGTAGGGTGAGGTAACTACAACTTCTTGGCTACCTCCTAGAGTTGGTACCTCGACAGCTACTGGAACTTCGTCCCTCGAAATGAACTGCGAAAGAGGAATAAAGTTTAAATTGGTGTTGAGGAGCAATTTCGCCCTAAAATATTCATGCTCCTTCCTGTAGATTGACTTACATTATTTTGTGGGAAGTCCTTTGATGTGGCCTTGATGGTCCGAGGGTACCTGAATGAGCTCCAGACTAATATTCTCCAAGATAAATCTCCTGCTAAGTACGTCCGATGCTGCTTTAGCGTGATGGAGGTTTATCTGGAGACAACTTAGGTGCCCCCTGACCATGAAAAAATGGCTTTTTGTGGCCATTGTCAGCCTTAGAGAATCCTAAGCTATCCTTGTTGTCGCTCGGCGTGGCACGGACAGGAGGGGTTTCTTACTGGTGTCCACTGACTTCTTTTCAGAAGCCTCTGGCTCGGTTTTGCAGTCCCGACTGTTTTTCCAGGGCCCGCTTTTACCTTGACTGGAAGTTTAGGCTTGCTGATCCCCGATGTCGAACGGTGAAGCTCGCTAACCAGATTTTTAGACTGGCTTGAGTGCTCCCCAGCCTACGACACAGCCAGTACTACACCGACCTTGGGACTTCTTGGGTTTCTGTACTTTACGCAGTACAATCCATTCCGACACCTCTAACCCAGCATTCTGACCCTTGATGTAGTCGAGAATCAGAGCCGTAGGGTCCTCGGCGCTGCGTGCGAAGTATCCCAGGAGCACTTGTGGACGAGCCATTTAATTGTCTTCAACTACCACAAGGTTAGCTCCTTCACAGGGTTTAAGCTCCCTACTATGCCTTTCATCCACGACATGGTGTCCCGATTGGCGCCGTTGAGAACCAACCATCCTGATCTGAACGTGGAGCCTAGAAATCTTGGCTTCATGGGGCTTTGTTTTCTTGCCCTGATTTCGCTCAAGATGGCACTCTGTACGGACTTTAGCAGATCGGCGCTGATTGCCACCTCATGATAACCGGCGGAAAGAATTCCTACCCGAACTCTTTTTGTAACCTCCTTTGCTGCTTACGCCAAGGCTGGGAAACGTGATTCTTGGAAGGATTCTCCGTTACTGCCTTACTGCGTGTAGCGCTGGGGTGCTCTACTTTCCGGAAAGAGTTGTCAGAGCGTGTCCGTTTTTTAAGACGCTCCTCTATTTGGAGTGTAGCAATCTTGCTAGCCTCTGTTTTGTGTGGCCGTGGTTTAAAAGCCATTTAAAATTTTGTTGGCCGCGCCGGGGATTTCAATATTCCCCGTATACTGTTGGCTTTGCTATGGTGACCTAAGAAGATTCCCTTCGTCCAAGGGGAGTGTGTCCATCGCAACACCATCAGCTGAAGGACGTGTAATGTCTTGGATGAGGTGGGGGTCGCTAAGATTCTGGGATTTGGTTGTTGGTACATTGAGAAGTGCACTTCGATCAGAAAAACGGGCTTATCAATTTGGTTCACACAAGTATGCTCGGAAAGGTTGGTCCATCTCAGTAGAGCCATCATTCCGAGGTAAGACTAAGGTTGAAACCGGAGGTCGGCTGGTATCCGGAGGCCATCGTTATAAGGCACACTCGCGCAGTGCCATTCATTCCATAGGCACGATGGATACATGCGATTGCGGGTTTTATCCGGTTTTCCTTTCCAGATCCGCCGTAGTCAGTCAGGCATTTGGCTATGCCCCAGCAGGTGTCTTTAGCTGCCTGTGGAGGAACATCTCGACCAGGATGTCATTTTTCGTTACGTACGTCTTGAAAAAAGTTTTCGCCTAATGTGACGTCAACGTAACCTTAGTACACCTTGTTTCCAACTTCGCAGATACCGCAATACGCTTAAATAGACAGCTCCGGAAAAACGCAATATTTTTGTATAGTCAGAAGCTCACCAAAAGGCTTTCATGTTTTAAATTCAGCGCTTATGTCGCCTATAATATTGCAGCACACTGATGCAACTGGAATTGATGCAATTTTAACCCAAAATTTTGATGGACAAGAGCTACCTATCGTAAACGCAAGTAAAATATTCATACAAGGAGAGAACAACAAATCAACAATTGGAAAGGAACTAATAGTCCTACCTTGGGCTGTAACATTTTTTAAACCATATGTTCATGACTGAAAATTTATAGTAAGAACGGACCATAGACCGCTGGCATATTTGTTCGGAATGAAGAATCCGACATCGAAATTAACCCAAATGTGGGTGAACTGGGAAGAGTCAGATTTCGAAATTCAATGTTTCAAAGGAACTGTAAAATTCTGGAATTGGCGCGTTGGCCAGAATAAAGCTTGATATATCAGATCTGAAAACTCACGCAATGAAAAGAAAGAAAAGGAAACTAATGTTACAGAAGAAGAAGCCAAAGACACAATTGTGCAGTCTGATCAGCCTTGACACCATCAAAGGTAAGAAAATTACCAGAATTAAAAATCAATATTGATTATAAAAGAAGAATTGAACTCACGCTAGCGTTTAATTATAAAATATTTTAAAAGTTGATAATAAGAATAAATAATACCATATTAGTAGAATCCGCACTAGAGCAGGCATTCGAAGCGTTGGAAGAGTATATTGACAAACAACTTCAAACCTAGACTGTAAAGATTTCTGCAGAGAGTCAAATTTTTAATAAAATAATAATAATATAATAACTTGCTGGGATTTGAAGAAAGTAGGAGGGAGCGAGGGAGAACCAGAGTTAGGTATCCATGTGATCGTAAAACTTGCAGTTTGCTGTAAAGATATGCAGGTCATTTGTTACAGATTAATTTGCGAAGAAAATTTAGGTCACAATGAGCAAGTATCTAAGGGGGGTC